>CM072532.1:6845000-7445000 GCA_036898165.1 Silybum marianum
AGTGAGGGTGATGACTCTTACCCGTTAACACTTACCGAATAAATTGTTGTATACGATGTTGTTATGATTGATTAGAATCTTACCCTATAAGATAAATTAGAGTAGATACTCTCATGTGCAAGTAGGTTTGTTGATTAGACATTGGTCCTAAAATGTGAACACCCCAATTATGTTTTATAAACCATATTGGTTAAAGCCCACTTAGGCCCAATTTTGAGCCTTGTCAAGCCCGGTTTAATGCTTAGTTGTCTACTTGTATTTTTCATTTTCTTTTTAATATATTTTCTTGTACTATTTATGATATCTTTAATAATTTTATTTTAAATTAAAAAAAACCGAGGTAGTGTTAAATATAAAATGTGTTTTAGTTCGTTATTCAAAAACAAATGCTTCAAATAAAGATTTAATTATACACATTATAAAAAAATAAATATTAAAACGTTATCATAACAGGCATAATGTATTGTTCATTTGTTTGGGATCACGGACCTTAAGATCGAATCCACCTTTTCAAACATTAATTTGGATTAGGACTTGAGAGAAACACGTCTAAAATGGACCATCCAACTAACATAACTTCTAATTCTTTTAAAATTTTAATTATTATTTATAAGATTTGTTTGGGTGTGGATTGGAGAAGACCGGACAGTAACGAGACTGCTCGGAGAAGCCCTTGTTATTCATAGAACACTAAATTTGAATGCATTTTTGACCAATTTCACATGTTTTTTTTAACTATTTTTTAGTTTATTTATTTGACTTGTTAGAGATAAAATATAATCTAACTATAAACTGATTAATGTTACTAGGATTAATTTTGAGAAACCAATTACATTCATCTATATGTATGTAAATTAAGTTTTTGACTCTTGAAAGTAACTCTGATTCAATTTCATCGATCATGTTAAGATAATTATTTTGGCTTAATGAATCAAATCGAGTTACTCAAAAGAAATTAATATGATACCCAACTCTATGAGCTAAAGTGACTTACAAAATAATTACATAAGATTTTGTTGTTAGAATGAATGTTTTTGGTTTTGGAAACACCAAGTAGAAAAATATATGATTAATTATTATCAATCTAAAGTTCTATATATTTATGACTAGTGTTTGTGTTTAAATAATTTTACACTTGGTTGTTGTTATTAATGTTTACGTTATAAATTAATTAACTTCTATTATGCGTATGAAAAGATTTATAAAAAATCTCATGTTGTTTTTAGAAAGAAAACAATTATTAAAAAATATATATGTACAAAGATCAATAAAATAATAAATAAAAAAAAGAAAAAAAAATGATAAGAAAGAAGTCTGAAGAAATCATCCGTAAAAGAGATTCCGACAAAAATCAAGCAAATCAATTAACTTTACTCTTACATCCATCACACTTTAAAGGAAAGTATGTTGGTTTTCAAAACAATTAAAATATAATACCCCTACTTTTGAGCATCAATAATAAATTGAATAATCATCAATGTTAAATAAATATGAAGCTCCAATAGAAAATATTAGAATTCATTTATGAAAAGATTATAGGGAAAAAACTTACACCCTTGAAAAATGAAGATTATGAGTACAAAATTTATGTCTCACCAATTATTTAGTTAACTTAATCATCACTCTTATAAAAAATGACATATCTTAAAATGAATGATTCAATTCAATGATAAATAATTAATGAAAACATATGTTTTCTTTCTCATTCTATAGCATATGAGTAGGTTAAGAACTATTGTATATTTGAATTTTAACTATTTTAGAGGACCTTTTTTAATTGTATTAGTGGGAAAAAAAAGAACGTATATGAATATGGGCACTGTGAAGATTTTACTAAATAGAGAAACATAGATGTTGCATTCATTCATGTTTGGCATGTCATACGTCAACCAATAATCATAATTTATCTCGTAATTATAAAGAACTAAAGTCAAATATATTTAAAATAAAATAATAAATAGAAACATAAAGATCATCTTAAACATCATATAAACAAAACTTGTAGCATAACCGTAAAAACTTGTTGAAACACTTTTGTTGCATCTTGCATGTACATGAGAATGCATCTCAATATTTCATTATATTAATTTTTAACATTAATCACTTTGTTATTAGACTTCCTCTTGTTTAACCGGTTTTGTTGGTGGGGCTGATATTTTTCATCTGCATTTTATCGTGTTTTGGTTCGTTGTGGTTTTCGTTTGGTTGTTTGTTGTTGTTAGAGTTATTTGCTGTCTTGTGGGTTTATGCATCTTGTAGATATTCGAACTTCTCTTGTTCTTGTTTGGTTTTTTTATATTAATAAACGCTCTCATTAAAAAAAAAAGACTTCATTACAATATATCTTATGATTTTTTTACATCACAATAAAAAAAACACGATCAACAAAAAAATTAAAAAAATCACTTAAAAAATGACCAATTCAAATTGCATTTATATTTATATTTATTAATTACTGTTTTTATCATCGTCATTTTGAAACAACAGCAAACTCATAACATTTTAAAAAGACTGACACCCATAAGCATAGGTTGTATAACTTGGATTATAATACGATTATTAAAAACCAATTGGTATCGATTAAGCCGAGGTATTAGTTTCTTGTGCGACCTCTTGTTTCATTTCGGCTTTGATGGCTGTAGCCAACTGATCATAAGCTTCGGACCAAGCCACCTTCATATCTTCACACCATTTCTCTCCAGCTCCCTTCTCCACTGTTCGTAACAATGCTTCCTTCACCACCTTCATTCATCAATAATCATATCGAAAACAATTAAACTTAATTTCCATCAAAATATATTGTCGATTTCAGGAAAAAAATTTAAGTCCAAAATGGATTTTTGATCCGGGTAGTGGGTACAGTATAGACCTTAAAATTTTGGATTTATGAATGAATTCTTTGACACAAATAAGGTTTAGAGATTGTTTACTAAACACTTACCGTTTTTTACCAGATAATTATTGTCTCTTACAGGGTAAGAGGTGTTTATTCGATTAGAGATGATGGTCTTACCATTTTTGTTAACAAAGGATAGTGACTTTTATCTGATTAATGCTTATTACTGTGTTACTTTTGGTGACCGTGGCAGAAGGAATTTTAGAAACAACAAATAATTAAATTAATTAATTAATTAATTACCTCAAAGTGAGGATCAATAACTCCTTTTTGAACATGAACAGATCCCAGATATTTGAGGGTAGAACCAGAAACCACAACTTCTCCTTTCTCCCTCAGTTGAATTGCAGCCTCGCATGTCTTCAATCATCATATATATATACATACATACATACATGCATACATATATACACCATTAATTAATTAATTAATATTTTGATTTTATTGAAGAAATTAATTTTGATTATTAAGGCATACCATCTTGAATACTTTAACAGCATGGGCTTTGAGCTTGGGGTTATCTTGTGGGATTTCTTCTTCATCTTTCAGGAATGAAAACAACCCCTTTGCTGCAGGTGCAATCTCCAGTACCCTTCATTAATTAATGTATCATCAATAAATATACACTCACTTTAACTGAGTTAATTATTTATTAACAATATATTTTGTTATATATATATATATATACAGTAACACACACACCCCCTAAAAACCAAATTTTTTGAAAGGTATATTTGTTGATCAAAACCCAAATGTACAACACATGACCTAAAAAACAAAGCTAATTATAACCAGGTTACTAGTAAAAGCCCAACTTTTTAAGGTACCTTATTTTTAATGTAGTTGTTTAGATGACCATAAGTTAACTTATAAGGTACCTTATTGATAAGTCAATAAAAATAATGTTTTGATAAACTACCTTATAAGTAATAAGGTACCTTATTAGCTACTTTTACCAAACATGACCCAAATCTTATCAAACGTGAGAATAATGACTAAATATTATATATACTTAAAAAAAATTCAACTGCACGGTTGTATATATAAATACATAACTACACGTCTACACCCAAATGTCTCCATTAGTGTTTTTTTTTGTTGTAAAACTTACCCTATAAAATACTTATGAAAATTATCATATTTTTCTTTGTTTCCCAACAACAAAAAACCCAGTTATTGTTGAATGTATTGGATATTTAATATTTTAATACTACAATAATGTCAAAATCTCTACAGTAAAAAAAACGTCGGTGTTGAATTTTGACATAGGCTAGCTTTTGAATTGAAAGCAAATATGAAATCAAGTAGCATTTTGGCTCTCTTCTTTATTTTGAAACAATTATAACAAAATGTTAAAATTCACCTCCAATGACACCAATGTGAGGATCTTTTTTTACTCACATAACGACTGAAGGTAGGAGCAGACAAGACCAACCTTGGGGGCTCATTTATTACCAAAGTTTGTGGTTATATTTGACAAACTAGCTAATAAAATAGCTGATTAACTAATCATGTTCGACAAAAACTTGTTGATAAATATAAAATAATCAAAAACGTAAAATAAAATTAATTAAACAGCGTATACAATATAAAAATTGAGCTTACTGAGTAAAGAAATAGAGACTTAGAACAGGAATGTCTTCCTTCATTATCTCCCATGATTCCTTCACCAATCTTTCATGTTCTTCACTGAAACCCATCTTTTTCTCCTCCATACTGAAATCCGTCTCTCTTTCTTTTTCCATTCTTGTCTATCTCTCTCTACAATCCACACATATATATATATATTCTCTATATATATAGAGAGAGAGATTAAGAGGAGGGAGGTTTATGTATATAACTATATATGTATATTATTGGTGTGAAATGAATATATACCAATCATAGGCATAAGGATAAGGTTGTAATTTTGGTGTGAATGGTAAATTAAAATGGAAACATTTAATATATGGTTTTGGCCTTCTAACTTCATCAAGGGACATTGGGCTTAAAAAGGGTATGGGGTTCAATAACTATTATTACTTATATTAATTATTGTACATTTATATTCGTCTTATGCACGTATCGGGTTCCACACCCAACCTCATACTCATCACGTGCCAATTGACAAATTACTGATTTATATTTGTCATTTAATTAGGTATATATTCTAAAAAACATTTACAATATACATATTTAAAACTGAAACTTTTAGGATAGTTGTGTAAATAATACGATGAAATATAAAATTTTATTTGGGAACTAAACATGACAAATTAATGTAAGTCTTCGTTAGAAAGGAAAACAAGATTTTATGAAACTAATATCAGTTAATTACTTAATTTGACATAGTTTAATATTGAATTTTAAAAAGTTGTACATTTAATATTTACGTGTTGTAAATATATATTTAAAAGATTTTAAAAGGATAGAATAAATATAGTGAATATTATGATGAACATAAAAATGATTGAAGCTTGTAAGATATATGAATATTTCTTTCGTGAAGGCGTTATTCTTATTAATCAAACGATTATATAAACATAAAATCTAAATTTATACAGATCGAACCATTTACTTATAAGTAAAAAAAAGTTGGTGTATGGGTCGGCGCATACCCAAAACGAAAACAAAACATAATAATGTTTGAGTGTAGCATTGGTTATTATTTAAACAGTTATGTCATTGATTAAAATTACTCAATTCTCTATAATATTAAAAATATTATAAAAAACGTATCTAAGAAAATCTGCAAGGAACGGATATCAAAGAAGGAACAGATAAAAAACAAGCAACAAGCAAAAATCGGTGCCTAAAAAGGGGAAACCACAAGAGAAACGATAACATAAACTCAAAAAACAACAAATTATAAAGGGAACTCAAACCATGCCATCTTCGAAATAGACCAATTTTTAAGTCTGGAAACAATATAATAGAAGGATATATTGAAACCAGATGTCCCCAAAAAGCTTAATTACTTCGAGAATTTACCCTCTTGAAGATACAATCATTCATGAATTTACAAAGAGAATAAGTCACAATTCAAATAACTATTTAACATACACCCTTCAACGATCCCACAATTTGCTTCTCTCACACACGTTTAAAAGTTATTCAAGAATTTATAATTTGAAAAGTGTATATTTTAATATCAAATGTTGACCTATTCTTAACGTGGTGCAGATGAAAATTGACATATTTTTCGAAGTGACATTTTCTAAAATTAGGCCTTAAAATATTAAGTATTTATAAACTATAGGCTCTTACATTACAACCTCAAACAAAACAAAACAAAAAAAAAATCCAAAAATGGATTTAGAGAGTAAAGTCAAGCCGTTTTAAATTTATGTTTTCTTGAGTTTCATAAGTTTCATCCATTTTATCGTTTTTCAGCGGTAGGCAAAATGATGATAAAAACGTATTTTACTTTAAGAAAGGTTTATAATCAAAATTCAAAATAACATCGTATAAACGTTAAATTTCTCACTTAGAATTAATTAAGTAAAATTTATCATCCTGATCACTTTCATTACATGGTAAGGTTCTCGGTCATCACATTAACATCGTATACGCGTTTATTACCATATAAGCATTAATCAGGTATAAGTCATCGACACCTTCAATTACACTACAGGGAAAGATTTTTTATCATCAAAATAGCATCATATAAACGTATTTTCTTACCTGGTAAGTGCTAACCAAATAAGGAGCTTTTTTCTTGGGTTTTCAGTAAGTCGTGAATAAATAAAGTTGTCTGTATGGATTAATATATTTGTATAGATTGGGAAGGTTTTCACTACTAACCAAATGGCTTTTCCGGTGAAAATTTCCTACGGATTTTCCGTCGAATTTTTTTTGACAGATCGACGGATTAAACCAATGTCAACAAAAGTCAATACCCGCAAAAATACGTTGGAAATTTGTCACTAACTTTTTTTTTATAAAAATAAATAATTATTATTGTAATACGTTTGTGAAAGATTTCCGACGGAATACCAATCTGACGGAGATCCGTCACAAATCCATCGAAAATTTATAGATTAAATCACTTAACTAACCTAATTAGTAATTAATTAAACCTGTGTGGACCGGTTTACGTGTCTCGAAAATACAGGTTTTTGCTCCAAGTAATTAGTAATTAATTAAATCATTTTCACTAAATTTTAAAAATATAAATTAATTTCATTGAAAATTACCCACGGATTTCCGACGAAATTTATTATTTCTTTTATAAATAAATACCATTTTTTTGAATTTAATTATATTCAAGCGGATTTAAATTAAATTTTTATTTATATCTCTAACGGATTCTTTTATCAAAAAAAGAATTAAATTGTATTCGGTCGGAGTAGGTCGGGAAAAAAACTTTATTTTTTTTGCATCAAACCCCCCCCACCCCCCCAACCCAAAAAAAAAAAAATCCTTACGGAACAAGTCAATTTCTATAGTATTAAGCTGCTACCAAACAATCGCGTATAACTGACCTTGCGAGTCCCGTTAAGCTGCTAACAAACATGTCCTAAAAGTCACCACCCTTATTTGATTACCGGTTAAGATCCTTGGTTGGCAAATTGGCATGATAAAATTGTTGGTAAAGACCATAATTTATAATCCAATAAGAGATAATAACTGTTTAGTTAATCAATAAAGGGGAATTGTAAACCACTTTCTTTTTTCTTTGAATGTATAAAACACCGTTGAAGACTTGAAGTTGCAGACATGAAGATGAAATTAAGACAGTTTTTATTACATATACGAATGAATACACACACACACACATATATATATATATATTGAATGGCCATTAATTAATTAATGGCAATGAGTTTGTGCAGCTTCTTTGTTCATTTGAGTTTTAATGACAGCAGCCAACTGATCATAAGCTTCAGACCAAGCAAGCTTCATGTCTTCACTCCATTTCTCTCCCACTGCCTTTTCAACTGTTCTCACCAATGCCTCTTTCACCACCTTCATTTCAATCCACAAATTAATTAACATATATATGATTAATTAATTAGTTATTTAGAAACCATTTGATAATTAATTATTTGATTAATTACCTCAAAGTGAGGATCAACAATCCCTTTCTCGAGATGAACAGATCCCAACGATTTAAGTGTGGAACCAGATATTACAACTTCTCCTTTCTCCCTCAGTTGAATTGCAGACTCACAAACCTTCAATCTCACAACAAAATTAATTAACTATTAACATTTACTTTAATTTAATGGAATGTATAATAAGTAAAATGTTTAAGAAAAACAACATATAGATATAAATATAGAGGGACAGATTCCGTTAGAAACCTAAAATTGATTAAGGATCCGGGAACTGTCCACAACGCGAAAAGTTAATTATTAAAAAAAATATATGAACCGCACAAATTTGATGGCAGGCCCAATTCTGAGTAGTTCTCCGCACTACTTTTCTGTAGTCTTATTCATTATAAGATGTACGATTCATGATGAATATCGGATCATAACATGTCCAATTCATCATAAATATGTACTTATTCATGATGAATACTTATTCTAAAATGCGACACATCACAATGTATGTTGTGGATGATTCTCCGGTTCCTAGTAATCTTGGTTTCTAAAAAAACCTTCCCCATAAATATAGATATAGATATAAATACGATATCTAAATATAGATATAGATATGATTACCATCTTGAATACTTTGACAGCATGGAACTTGAGCTTGGGGTTATTTTGGGGAATTTCATCTGTATCCTTCAGAAATGAAAATAATCCCTTTGCCTCCGGGAATATGTCCAGTATCCTGTGTATGATCAATGTATGTATATAAATATGTTATACTTTCAAAATGCAAACTCTATTTCATATATGTTTGCTATATTATATAAACCATTTTACAAAAAAGACTCATTAATCATTCGTTTATTAATTAATACAAATAGTTTAAAATAAAGACTACAAATCAATAATGTTGTTAGACGTATAACTTCTTAAAACTCTATAAAAGTAACTGATAATCAACTAATAAATTTTATTGTTTTTTAAGCCAATATTTTAGATGAATTTTTTTTTTAGATAAACAAATTATATAAAAACAAGTATATTATTTTTTTTTAAATTTGATACGCATATCGATATACTTTAAATTTTTTTAATTCAAATTTATTGTAGTCTACATATGACTTTTTAAAGTTTCATGTTTCAATTCAATAAAATTAATTGATAATCACAAGACATACTAATAGAGCATAGTACTTCATAAAATTGATAACCAATTAAAAATTCTACCACTCTCTCAACACCATATAAATACATAAAAATAAAATCAAGAATAGATCAAAATTAACATCAACATTAAGTGTATAAGTTATCAGCTTCCTTATAGACACAATGGTCACCAACATATTTGAAAGTTACGTAGCGACCTTTATCCTTCATTTTATCGTTAAAACTTCCATTTTTAATGTGTGTGTGTGTATATATATATAGAGGCGGGTTCATACGAGAACGTTATCTTTTTACGAGAATGCGATGAGCTTTTTTCATGTACAAAATCACATGTGATTTTGCACTAGTGGTAGCGGGCTACTTTTGGGGACACTTAAGTCGCATAGAAAGTCACTCGCATCATTTATGATTATGTACAAAATCACATATGATATTATACGTGAATCATATGTGATTTTGTACATGAAAAATTTCATGTACAAAATGATTGGCTGAGAATTGTCCTCGCATTCTCGTAAATTGTTACCGTCCTCGCATGAACTTCTATATATATATATATATATAACACATAAAAGTTTAATAATAAATGATTTACATATTGAATCACTTACTGTGTGTAAAGATAAAGGCTATAACCAGGGATGTCTTCTTTCATTATTCCCCATGATTCCTTCACCAATGCTTCTTGCTTCTCAGTAAAACCCATCTCTCTCTCTCTCTCTCTCTCTCTCTCTCCCTCTATCTATATATCTATCTAGCATATATATATAAACATGTATGTATAAGCTTCTAATTTATGTTTTTAATTATATATATTAATACATGCGTCATGGGTGATCAATTATGATCCTTAGGAATAAAGATGTAAAACATGTGGCTACATAAGTGGTTTTACCCTTCGAATTCATTAAGGGACACTTTGGTTTTAACTTTTAACAAGGGGGGGGTACTTGCATGCACCACTTGATATTTTCTTTTAATTAATTCTTTTATATAAAAAAAAACCATATGATTTATGAAAGTTGGAAGGATGCCCAAATTGTTCCGTAAACATATTTACTTTCTTTAATCGACTATAGTCAAAGAGTTGGACTTTTCTATCTTCAATTCATAGTTGCAAAATTGCAACCATTATAATTGATTTTAGCCAACTTTTTACGATTATATTATCTTAATTCTTATAAATTAGCAAAACAAATAAGACAGCATCATTTATGAAGCTGCGTATTTAAATATAAAGAACTTTTTTAACTTTAATCAACAGTTTCCATCATATCATATATTTATAAATTATGGTAGGCTTTGCTTCCTAAAAGCATCTCCATTTGTTGGTCAATTTTTCTGGTTTAACGGATTTTCGAAAAGTTTCCATAAATAAAGAAATTAGGAGAGAGAATTTAAAATTTTCTAAATTTGAAGAATTTCTAAAAACTATTATACTACAAGAAAGAAATAAGTTTTTATTTTCTACCAATAAAATATCTTGATATAAAATATTTAGAAATTGAAAAATGTTTTAAATGACATGAGATGTCAAACTGCAAAGTTATCTTGATATAAAATATTTAAGGGAAAAAAGTTATTTTATTAAATTATAAACCTTGATGTTAATGTTGTAGTCTCCAAATAAACAATTTTTTTTTAAAATTAAAATTTCTTAAAATATTCTTGTTTTTAAGAAATTCATTAAATCAAAAATGTTTTAAATCACATGATATGTTGATTAATTAATTATAAAACATAGTTATTGATATTTAAGTTTTGTATTACAAACTTTTTGTTTGATATTTGAATGTTTGCAAGTGTCACTCAAAATTTGAATAAAATGACAAATTTTTACATATATGTAACTTGAAGTTGGTTTAAAAGCGGTATCAATATGTACCAACCAAAAATTAGAGTCCTTGAGTTAAATGACCATTTTACACATTCAAATTGGTCTCCTAATCATTTCTCTTCCGGACAGATGTAAATGTCATTACTTCTACAATATTTGTACCGTAATATTAGAGCATCTCCAATACCTTCACTAAAATGGGGAAAATGAAGAAAATGTGGATTTTCAATTAGTATTGTGCTCCAATAGCTTCTCCAACATGGAGAAAGTACGAGAGAGAATCTTTTTTTCTTCAAATATAGAAATCACTTCAAAAGTGATTATCAAATGAGAGCACCAACAGCAAAACTTGAAAATAAATTTTTTGAGAGAGAAAATATTTTAATAGGTGAGTGCAATATTTTAATATTTTAATTAATGATAAATTCTCCAAAATGGGGAACTTGTTGGAGATAAATGTAGATTTTTTTGGAGATTTTGAATTTTGGTTATCCATTTTAGAATTTTTTTTAAGAAATTTGTTAGAGATGCTCTTACGGATCTAGCCAAAGGACAAAAAAAACCAACACAAATATGTAATTGTGACAGCCAGATCCGCAATTACGACGATATACAAGTTAAATTTGACTTCTTTTATCGTTTAGCTAAGTCTGAAATATTACGGACATATATATTTCAAAAGTAATGACATTTGAGTTAGCCCGAAAAAATAGTTAAAAAACCAATTTAAAAGTCTGTAATAGTCATTTAAAACAACTTTCTCTTGAGAAACGATTGTATTCAATCAATTGATAACTATAATTGATTAATACAAGCATGAAGGAAAAGAAACTTGGTACCATTACCAAGTTGACTATAATTGATTGATACCGATCTTCTAAAACCCAATTATTATATGGCCAATACTTATACAAACAGGAACAAGATTTATATGTATATGTATATGTATATGTATATATTACTAGTAACCCACGTGAAATCAGATTTCTGTGTGCACACAGATTGATTGTTTTGTTTGTTTGTTTGTTTATTTGTTTATCATCTTTCATTACCAATTTGGTTTACATTTACTATATATCTCTTTGACAAAATCAGATTTCTATCAACAAGTATTAAATTATTTAGTTCTAGAAAACACATCTCCAACACATTCACTGAACCAGTTACATTGTTATCAGACGACCAAAAACCAGATAATGACAGAGTGGCCGGTGAAAGTGCAAATGCCTTCCAAACCAGTAAGCAGCATGGATGGATATGAATCAAAATTCAAAATCCTTTAGAAAAATATAATTACATCTAATTTCGATAGCTTTTATAGTTTAAAGATTACAAGATTACCTATATTATTTAAATATTGTATACATTTAATAAAATTAACTGGGTGTATAATACAAAAAAAACTGTATGAAAATCACTTGTCCTAAATTTTCATGTCCATCAATCATATAGCAGAGAGAGAGACAGAGAAAAAAAGTAAACATGAATTAAATAAATAAAAATTTGATGTGTCTTAATTTCAATCATGGAACTTGAATATGACAATCTGAACCTGATCGTTCTAACCAGACTCGACTTTCCTTTCTTTTTTGAAAAAAAAATCTTTTATTGCTTCCAAATAAGTAAAACTCACTTGGCTAGTTCAAAAAACTAACCGTTGTAAGATGTATTAACCAAACCGGAGGTCCAGTCTTTGACCATTCTTTTTTGGAACCGGTCCTTAACCGGTTTAGACTCAAAAAAATGGATTGTTTTAAACTTGGAAAACTAACTGGCATGTTTATATGGACTTCATCTTATCTGTTACGATAACTTGGTGTCAAACGGGAATACATCAAAATCGAAATAACCAACTTCTTTGACATGAGATGTGAGTTATATCTACACTCCAAAAACATCTGACGTGTGAAACTTTGCTATCCTGCTTTCCATACTGATGATTCATTGAACAATGCACACATTTAGAATCAAACGTAGGACCTCAATCATTGTCAAAATCAACCTTGTATCGTATTATTCAAACAAAAACACGATTTCATTCAAAAAAATATCACTTGCTAATTTGTTCTTTTGAGGGGCCGAGCGTTTACTATCTATTTCACACATACTATTATCTTATCTATCCATGGAAAAGCTTCTTGAAAAAAGAAACAAACCTGATGAACATTATATCATTCAGACCAGAACTTCACGAATGCAGCAACGGCTGTCTTGATAAATGACACAATCGGATTAGTTTCTTGGATATGAGATTTCTTTGATTCTGCTGCTGCTTCCAACGATTCACTGCTTAAAAATTCAAGTTTAGTATAGCAAGTCAATAATTTGAAATACCCAAAACACAGATTAAATCCTGAATACAACCATTAAATTGTGTCATCTTGCAAACATAACCGCTATTTGAATGTTAATATGCATATATATATATATATATGTATGTATGTATAATATACTTACAGATTGATTGTGTTTAAAGTTGTGCCATCTGTTTGGTTTTGGGCACCATCACTAGGCTGGATGTCTGATTTGTTCTTATTTGCAGTTGTCTCTTCAAAAGTCGACTGTTGAAGAGAATTGTTGTTGTTGCCATCAAGATTCTGAGAACGGATGCCATTAGGAATACTCAAGGCCTGTCAAAGAGGTGCTTCTCACATTACCAAAATATAATGTCTGATTTAAACATGTAACGATATACAATCAGAGTGAACAAAATCAAGTGAAATTGCATGATCGTATTGCACAAAGTAGATATATACTTTCCCCATCACACGAAAATTGCAATGGTTGACTTGCGCAATGTAATTTAAGGAAAATATATGACAATTGTTTGTCGAATGTATAAAATATGCTTCACCCAAGACAGAATAAAGGAATTTCATGACCCAAAATGTTTACTTGCAATGATAATAATTTAAAATGAAAAGTCCACATAGAAGAAAATGATGCAACTTTATGGAACATCCCAAAAGGCCAAAAGCAAAAAATGTTGCAATCTTCATGGAACAAAAGATGCATGATATTCGGTCCACCCAGGTTACCAGTACAGCCCATCCTTCGAATATTCACAAAAGCAGTATCTGAATATTTGCTGTATATATATATTATATACTTCAAAAAAGAAAGATGCATGATATAATTTGCGTATGACAAGCCCCCTAACAAAACATGAAGTACCAATATCAGTATTGAGCATACAAAGCAGTTTGGTGATAGATATCAAGAAATCAAGTGAAAATCACAAATACTCTTCTACTATAATTTCTATTTATATAGAAAATCAAGTGGGAAGCATCATTTTTAAGCATCATAGATAATACAAAAGTTCGAAAACTCACTTTGTCTTTTTCAGCAGGAGACGTAACGTCTGTGATGTTGACATCAAGCACAATATTTTCATCAGGAGACGAAAGGTCCTTGGTTTTCAGAAATGATATTGGTTTAGACTCAGGTAGTTCTCCCTCCAATTTTGTATCTACCACCTCAGTTAAATCATCAAACATGCATATTTCATCTCGAACAAAACCTTCGTCATTTCCAGTTTTCAATTCCAAATCACCACCCAAGACTTCTTTCTCACTTATGTTTTCATCGTGGTCATAAACTGTACTAGAAACAGGTCTCAACGGAAAAGTCTCTATCACTAAATCCTCTGCCAGAGGACACATTTGAGCTACATACCCTTCTACTTCTTTTATTTCATCTTTCTGTATTTCCAAAGCCTGTTCCATTACCAATTTTGTGTGCTTTGGTTCTTCAAATTCTTCACTACTCAAAGTTGCATCAGATTCCGGTATCTTACTTACTATATTATATCTTGGATCTTCAAATTCTTCAATTTTCAGTGTTGTATTATTACTCCCATTAACGATATTATCATCATCATCAAGACTCCCTCTATGCAGTTCAGAAGTCCTTCTTGAATTCAAAACCTTTTCCCGTCTAAACTCATACTCATTAAGTAATGTTTCGTTGTTTTTTGGCAGTAATACATGTATGTTAGGATCAAATGAAATTGAACCCAACGGATAGTTTTCCAAGAAGCTATCTAAGTTCTCCATATTCTGCTCTCCTGGAGGCAACTTAGGTACAGCAAGCACTCGGTTCTCCTGAATGAGCTCTCTAAAAATTTCACGCACCGTGTAATAGGACCCACCAACTTGCTTGTGTGTGAGATGCAGTGACGGGAAACTTCCATTATTTGACGCCTGATATCTACAAGCAGCATACATTAAAAAAAATAAGTTCACTTGGTACAAAACTTCTATAAGCTGAAAAACTAAAGAACCACATTTCTTCAACAACATTACAGAAAACCAATCCTAAAAATAGAACTGAATGGTCACGATACAATTATTGACAGTAATTCTTGGCCTTATCACAGTCTTGAAATCCAGAACTTCTTAAAGAATCTAAAAAAGCACCATGAACTTATCAAACCCTCAAACCAGACCATGATCATGTAGATTGCATAATATTCTACAAGAGTATGTAGAGGTTATAGAATCCATGATCAGGTACAAATATGCATATAAAAGAAAGTAGTATAGATATGAATTTGGGTTGCCCTTTATCTAATCATCAATTACTGCACAAACTTGCGTAGCAGATTGAGGAACGAATTACCTCTTTATAAAAGTCTCTACCATTCCTTTTCTTTCCTGTTTTGAACGTCGCTTCGATTTCTTCCCTCCGGTATTGTCATTGACCTTTGCTAGGGCAAATGTTTTGCCAACACAACCTCCTCTAGTAACTTGCATTTGGGCGAAAGAATCTACACTAAACGTGATTCAATCCAAGAAATTAACAACACAGATACACAATTACATTTTTTTCGCTATAAAGACAAAGAAAGAAAAGGAAATCACGACGCGAATGAGATTATTCACTTGTGATTAGTAGATGTATAAGATTGAATCAGCCAAGAAACTAAGTGAAAATGAGTGGATGTGACGATGGAAACTCCAAAATGCGAATGGAGTTATAACAAAACCATAAGCAGATATCAGAATTGTATTTAGATGATCGTATTCACATTACCTGAATGATGAAGTTTGAAATTCCGACGTTGTGGCGGAGGGGGGAGAGAATTGAAAGAGTTTCAGGAGGGAAGAAACATGAAAACCCTACCGGCGGAGAGGAGAGTCGAGTGTCTGAAAAGTGTTTGACTATGACGTCACTATTTTGTTTTTGTCCATTTTTCTTATCTTTTTTGAATTTGATAAACTTCCTAATTTATCCGTTTTAATCTAATGTTTGTAATAATATCATTTTTAATAAATAAGTTACATTTCATCAAATCACAATCAAGCCAACCATGGGAATTTTTTGATTATAGGAAATAGTTTTTTCTTAATGGTGAATGTATGAGTCAACTTGTATACACCTCGACTAATTTTAAAGTTTTTGAAAAATAGTAAGTAAAATTCTCAACCTAGTTACAAATTTGATTCCATTAGAGATTTGTTTTGGCATCTAATTGCTTTATTTGTATCTCATATGAAATTTGTTTGCTTTGATTCATTGATAATTGACATCAATCGATTGAATTGTGAAGTTTGAGTGCCTTTGTTTGTATTGATCAAAGAGTTTGTTGTCTAAAATGTCAGTAGATATTTCACATGTAAATTGGTTAAAAATATAAAAAGTTTATTTTCAACAGTTATAAAATTTCAGTATTACCAAGTGAGTAAAAAGTATCAACATGTGAACTAAGTTGAGTATAAACATGAAGCGATTGATTTATATAGTGTATATATGTAAATATATAATAAATAGCAAGTAGTTATGTGATTAACATACTGAAGTATGTATTGTAAGTAGAATTGTCGTTTATTCCTTTATGGTTCAGCTAATAAGCCTAATATCCACATGTTGATACTAATTTCATGGTGAAGATTGGATGGTTCAACTAATATTCACGTATGAATATTTTATAACCCAAGTGTCCCAATCTTGATAGCCATCCAAACAACAAACATCAATGTTCATATAAGTAAATTTGAGTTTTTTTTAAGTATATAATATATATATACGACAAATGAAACAGATAAACTTACATACCGTTAGGTCAAAGGTCCTTTAAAAATTTTAAGTATTTTATGTTGCAAGCAAAATCTATCGCACCTGGGTACCTTATCTTTTTTATATGATTATCATCTTCATCATATGTGAGAGAAGCTATATCATATTCACCATCTTTTCTTTTGGTTTGTTACCGTTGAATCATATTTGTGCTTATTTTTCTCAAACAATTGCCTTGATAAGCTATGCTAGTCCTATATGACAAGTTATTATCATCTTTCTCATGTGACTATATCAAGAATGATTGGGATAGATTGCATAAAAAATAGAGCACTCGAAACTTTAAAAATATATTGATCGGCATAGATTGTATAACAACATAGCATTTAAAATATATATTAATATTTAGGGGTGTTCACAAACGTTTGCCGGGTAAAACACTTACCGACAAAAGTCACCATGTTCACCTTATCAGATAACATCCTGGACTATCAAAATGGATTGTTAGTAAGCATCTTCCGCCCGATAAGCACTAATCTGCTAAAAGGTTTCCTCTTCACTGACTGGGTAAGCTTTATCATACTCATCTGATAAGGTAAGTGAGACCTAGTAAACGCTTACTTGGTAAACATTTTTGGTAAACGGACCCTTAAGTCTTTTACAATTATAATCCACTCGAAGGATACTCGCGCAATGCAACGAGATCCATCTTAATTTTAATGTTTTATTTTATTTTTTGTATAAATATGATTTTATTAGTTTTGAAAAAACAAAGATTTTATTTTTGTATACTTTCTCGACCAATGTATTTATATTTATAAGGAAGGGAATAGATAATCAATATCAATTAAAATCAAAATAATTTAGAAATAGATATGTGTATAAAAGTATAGAAGATAATCAATAATTCAATATCAATTACTTAGTTAGAAGATTAAACATATCTGCTAGGATTTAGTTAAAAAAGGAATGATTCTAGCCCCAAAAATAAAGACAACCGCCTACGATTGTTTTTAAGAGATTTTTAAGTAATTAGCATTAAACAGCAGTACGTATGGCTTAAAATGTTGTTTTTAAGAGTTTTTGGTCCTTTATAAATATCCTTTTCTTTTTGTAAATTGAACTATCTGCTAATACTTCTTTTTTGTAATTTATCGTATAACTATATTTTTTCTAATACAAAATTATTCATCTTGCTCTGTTGCTCATTTAACCTCTCATCCCATTGTCACTCTCTTTCCATCTTTTCCCTTTTCTTCTCTCTCGATACATCGACCGAGAGAAAGAGAGAGAGAGAGAGAGAGAGAGAGAGAGAGAGAGATATTCCTGCATCCCGACCCACGTCATCCACCCAAAACGAAGTAGATCGGAAAGGTCTATTCATCATATGGACACGAAAACCGCTTTATCATTTATCATTTGGTTGGTAACTGAAAGATCTACTTTAGAACCATCTTATTATATGTGATGCCTTTTTGTACATATGCATATATATGCATATATATATATCAGCATTCAGCAACCATGGGCAAAGCAGTATTTGTGATGGGATTTACTCATCATCTGGATACATATCCAGAAACTGCTTTATAATCTCTCGTTCATTGGTCGTTAGATCAAAATCGTCACTACCCAATCTCCTCCATAAAGCAGCGCTTATGCTCTCTGGATCTTTGTCGACTACCTGCAACAAATGAAAGAGCTAACTAGTAACAAACTTATGAGTATATGTCTACTAGTTGTAGTAAAATATAAACATTATCCATTTTATATCCCAATATTAATTTTTCTTTATCCTTTGCATAGAAGGTAATGATATTGAACTGTACCATGATATAGTTGTTGATGTGACCATCCTTGTTGATAGGAGTAACAGGTTCATATGTATTGGTCATCCATTCGCCATCAACTATATACTTATATTCATAACGCCCCTCCTGTTACCAAATACCATTTAAAGAGATCGCATAATTTTTTACAATAGTTAGCCTCAAAACATCTTTGTTTTCTGATAACATTAAGCCCTGCATTACTTTTGCATTAGCAACCATAGGCACCAAAATATATGGCAGTCATTATTATATTTTCTACAAAGAAGATAATTTTACCAGCAAATCTCTATGAAGAATCCATGAACCATGCTTCTCGTCATATTTTAACGGAATTTTCTGCAATGAAGCAAAAAGAATCAACTCACACTCTCATCATTCCAAGAAACCAGCGTTTCTTAGAAAGATCGATAGCTATTGTAAACTGGTTGGAAGATAATTTGTTCTACATTTAGACATAATTCTTGAAACTGAAGGCTTTATAAATTTACCTGATCCCATCCCATATCAAGTCCAGATATTTCTACTGTGGAACAATTATCACCGTTCCATGTAAATGTGATGGATCGCTTCTTTAGGCCTGTAAGCTTCAAAAAATGTTCAGTTCAAGAATATAATGAGATCCACTACATTTAGAACTTGATGAAATAGAACTTCTTGAATATGAGTCAACAAAAGACTCACAATGTCAGCAGTTGCACTTTTTATAGCATCCACGTTTGGGGAACATTTACGTTTTCTCTGCATAGAAACGAGAATTGGAAGTTATATAAGTAGCGTCATTTAAAGATGTTACATATAAACACAAGGTTTTAAACAGATAGGATTTAGAACCACACCCAACCATTGGTACGAGTTTCCATGATGACCATAGGAAACCATTACAATGATTTCTAAGCATCACAATTTATATCTAATTTTTCTTCTGTACCCCCTTCTGTCTAATCATGCTTGAATTATATGATGTTATTTTTACATGAGACGAGTGTGATCTCAAAAGAGTGAATATGCATGGACTTCCGCATTACATTGTATGTCGAAAGATTCATATATTTGCAATCAGAAAAGTAAAACAGCCTACTTATACGGACAATGCGTCAGTTAGTTAAAAAAAAATTACACCATTCCAAAATGAAAGGAGATAATATTTTGGCTTTCTGAAATCGAAAGTGTTACCTTTCAAGTTCAAAATTGACATGAATTCTAGATAGTTTTCAAAAAGTTGATAACTATATTAAAAAATTCATATTACAAATACAAGAAGTTGAAAATCGTCAGTCACAAATTAGTAACAAAATCCACAAAAGTTTACCGTCAGGAAAGTATTAGGCTTGAAACAGAAAGTTTAAATGTATCTCTTCTTTCATAGAGTGGAGAGAGATGCAATGTAGGAGAAATATATTTACCAGGAGTAGACTGAGGGCATCATTTAGCTTATAACCTTGAATCCAGAACATGTATGCCAGCTGTCATAAGTAGAAACCACTTGCATAGAAGGTCAATATTTCATCCTCAATTTGCTTTTAAACATTTATATTGATCTCGTGCAGTAACGGCTTAGAAGATGTCAACTTAAAAGTGTTTTTAAGTTTGAGATATGGCAGTGAATCATATCAAAAACTTAAAAAAAATAAAGTTTTAGAAGTTAAAGATTCTGCATACCGCAGTTGCTGGAGCCCTTCCAATTCCAGCCGTGCAATGTATATAAGTTACTCCACCATTTCGATTAATAGCTTTGTGCAATTTGCTCACCACAGCTGGAAGGCGCAACCGCAAATCAGCTCCATCAAAGTCTCTGCTCCATAACATTTACGGTTAAACTTACATAAAGTGACTCTACATTTATCACATGCATACTAGACCACACATTAACCTTTTGAACGAACCAGTTACATAAGAACACATGGAAAAATAAGAGGCCAAGCATATTTATAGTTCCTCAAGGGATAGCGATTACCTTATTTCAGCACGTAAGTGTTGAATGTCATCAAATGTGCTGGCATATTCACGAATGGCACTGATCTTCACACTAAAATATCTAGCCAACAAGTTAGATGGAAAACAGGGAATGCACCTCATTGGTGTTTAAGTTGACCAAGAACTTATCACATGCCAACATCAACTATATGCAGCGGACAAACTTATAAAAAATTAATCTAGGGTGAAATTGATGAAAAAACAACGTACTTTGGAACAATGCCTAATTTGAGTAATGTACTTTCAGAACTTTCATTTTAGTACCTCAGATTTGACATCTCAAACGTTTAGATCCTGTTTACATATGAGAATTTCATGAAAATGCAATGGTTTTTGGTCCAATTCCCATTTCGTGTAACCTCCTTTGGTTTAAATTGTTTGAATATCATATATGAAGTACCAAAATGAAGGTTTTGACAGTACGTTACGCAAAATATGTTGCCTTTTCATGCAATTTACCCTTTAACCTAATAAAAAGCTAGTTAATTTCTTTCTTTTAAATACTGTCTATGGTTTTCTTATGGATACTCGAGATCCGAGTCTTGTTGTAAGCAATATATGGTTCTCACTCCAATGCTCCGAAGCTTGTCAACATCTTTAGGAGTCTGCCATTTGTAAAGTACAGGTTAGAACTCAGAAGGTTTCTTGGAAGACAAAAAATCCATCCAAATTAGGATAGGAGAGATATATTCATCACCTGTAGACATGACCCAACAATTAAGTCCGGACGAATGAAGTTGTAGTTCATTCCAAGTTCATGCCTATAAGTCAAAACTGAATTAATATATTAGCAAAAGATACTGAGCCGAAGATGTGGAACCCGGATAATATTTCTACATATCCTGAAGCTTTGTAGATTAGGCCCATAAAAGTAAATACTAAAATTTGACTAATAATATCTTTAAAGAGACTTGAACTCACAACCTAAGTGCTATCGAGATCTGCAGATACCATTGGGACACAGGCAACTTGGCATTGAGTTAAGATATTAAACTATATATAATCAGCATACTTACCAGCACCCGTTGCTTCGGTCATGTTCGTACTGTAAACGTCAGATTTTTCCTCCTCTTTGGTACCTTCCATGTTGGTACTAGGTGTAGGACTAGACGTTGCCTGCATAATCTAACGCATATAATTGAGTTACATCAAAGTATGTATGCCTTAAAACATACATTATGACACACAATGATCACCATGTTTTTCACTAGAAAACTAAGTTCCTGGTTTATTTTTTCCCGTGCTTACAATTACCCTTATGTTGGCTGTGGTACATTGATAGTAGAAGTTTTACCATTTTATAGGGAAAGTGAAATCTAAGTAGCTTTATATAAGCAAAAGCGTTTAAATAATTTAAATTCGAACATGATCAGGGGAAACTTGAAATTGAAAAGATTTAATATATAAATCTTGACTTAGCGGTAGCACTTTGCAAGAAAGTGTTGTATTTTTTACTCACAGTCGTGAAGGCATATTGTAAAGGTTTCTGTTCTCTGAAATTGTTAAACAGTGATCACCTTATGTCTACACATAAAATGCCTTCACGATTGTGTGTAAAAAATACAACACTTTCTTGTCACCACCACCGCCTGTTGAGGAAGGAAACAATAATTACAAGATTCATAAGGGGAGTTTTGTCGATGGAATAAGGGATTTTGGAAGAATATTGATGCCGTCGTGATTCACAAGAAGAATTATGGTTGAAGTGTAACGGACTATGCACAGATGGAAGGGTTTAGGGTTTTTCCTATGGCGGTTGCAAGTAGAAACGATGAGATGCAAACATCAAAGTGTGTTTCGTATGCCGGTTCTCGTGATGAGATTCGTGAAATTGTGTTCTACACTTCCATGGATTTTGTCAATTTGAAAAAAAAATGATTCATGTTATAGGTAACCCACTACTAAGGGTTTATTACGAGTTCTCAGTATCCCCCACCCCCCACCCCCAATCTATTGATGATGTCAGTTACCCAGAACCATCATTCTCATAATCCACAGGTCAAGCACAACTTATAAATCAAGCCAACCGAAGGTACATTCGCTTAGTCTTAGCCCAAAGGAGCAGATACTAACCTCCGTACAACTAAAACCATAATGTAGAGCTATACATATCATAGCCTATTGCGAAGTGGCAATCCAATAATCCAGATCACAATCAAGTGGGATGAAATGTTAACTTTTTCAATGTTAACTAAAGCAGTCACAAGGAGTCCTAGACTTTCCAAAGAATTAACAAAAACAAATTAGCAATCAAATCAGTCTTACCGTAACTAAAAAACTTCCTCGAAGTCGAAGATCAGTAACATTCATCAATCCCTGCTCATGATCAAAAATAACACACACACACACCAAATAACAAGCATTAAAACACATACATACACAAAAATGTTCACAATTGACCAACGGAGTTTACCTTCATATTTACAAAGCTCGGATAAATAGATGATTTACAATTGAAGCTAAGTAAAGGCAAAGGTGAATAGGATCTGGCAAAAAAACAATCGATCGTGATGAATTTTCCACAAATTCATAACGAATATTGAAATGAAAGTGAGAAATTGAAAGAAACCTTGAAAGATTTGTGAGGCAATTCATCTTCTCTATTGTGTATAAACCATATAAATATCTGAATGTGGGAGAGAGAGTTTTTATCAGTTCGCTTGGTGGAGAGAGAAGAGAAGAATCCTGTTCACTGTTCAGTATTGCCTTTTTTCTGATTTTGGTATTTTTGTGGAGTATTTATACAGGTTGCCAACTTACCAAAAGGGGGTTGCCTTTTTCAAGATTCTCCAAAATGCCATTCGCTTTCCCTCTTTTATTTGACAACGCGCACGTGCTTGCACGTGACAAATGAAGATAAAAAATTGGGCCTTCATATTTTGGGACTTGGGCTTGGGCCATCAGGCCCATTCTCCTCAACTTACGCGCATCGCAACGCAACCGCGAAAAAATGAACAAAAAGATGAGTGACGGTTTATTTATTTATTTTTTTAAAATGTAAGCCTTTGGTCAATATTTCAGTCAACAACATTTAATCCTTAGATTAATGTTGGTAAACAACATTATCTCTTACTTGATATATTTTATAGATATGCTTTATCCACACATACAAAAAGGATTAACGAGCTTACCCTTTACTGGATCAGATTGAAAACGGATGGGTTAAGGATCGTTTATAAGTTTATAACTGATCGATCCATGTTGGTTACAATCTTTTAAGAACCAGTTAACCAACTAGGACCCGATTTAAGAAAAAGTCTGTGTGATGATCTCTCATTGATCAACAGTATAAAAAACTTAAATAAATGAATAAAAAGTGGTCCAATTAAAGTGGACGAAATCTTGTGGATCAGTTATTACCGGTCCTTTAACTGGTCAATTGAACTGGTAAGTGCTTACCAAGGTAAGTGTTTAGTAATGAGACATTTCAAAATGATGTGTGCAAACGTCTCATTAGTTTGATGGCTTTTACATCATTTTGAACACATCAGTTGGTAGACTAAAATTTAAAGATGAGACGTTTACTAAACACTTACCTTGGTAAGCACTTACCAGTTCAATTACCTTAACGAGTGATCACAACAAGCACCGAGAATCATACCCGGTACAAGGATCACAAGCCTTACCGACAAGTGAAGGTGATGACTCTTACCCAGTAAGCTATAATAGCTTACCATTAATCCATTTTGATGACCGAAAATGTTACCCCTTAAGGTAAATGAGAGTGAGAACGCTGCTTACCCAGTAAGCGCTTGGTAAATAACCCCTAACATTAGACGGTTCATCGATCCAAAAACCTACAAGCTAACATGTCATTAGACCAAAACCAATCGGTATCCAAGGAACAAAGCTGAGTGGGCCACATATAAAGTAACGAATTCGATCAAGAATACTTGTACATTAAAGAATCTAAATATGCGTACACTAGGCGAATTTGAAGAGTAAATTTTGATCTAAATATACAACAAACTCTACGAATTTACCATCATTGTAGTTTCTTTTTAACACTTGGAAAGACACCA
This sequence comes from Silybum marianum, assembly GCA_036898165.1. Classification (NCBI taxonomy): domain Eukaryota; kingdom Viridiplantae; phylum Streptophyta; class Magnoliopsida; order Asterales; family Asteraceae; genus Silybum; species Silybum marianum. The sequence goes on from CM072532.1 coordinate 6,869,771, forward strand.
TTGTTGTTTAACTTGCATCAGTTCTTCCTGTCTGTATATATATATGTGTGTCTCACCTTCTAACCAAAAATGTGCTGGAAACTCATCGACTTGCCAATTGCGAAAAGGATCTCATAGCAATTATTTGCAACGAATTCTCGTTATCCCTGAACCAATAAGATGGGTGCATGGAACTACTTGTGTCGACCTGAGATTATAAACGAAATTAAAGAAAAATAGTAGTAGACTTGAAACAAAAACCCAACTTTTACAACCCTAATTATAACCTAAATACATGTCACGCACCCTAATTCTAGGCCTGATATATCTCATAAACACTTAACGGTCTGTTTGTTAGCAGCTTAATGATACTCGCAACTTATTTGGTCAGCTATACATGACTGTATGGTAGTGGCTTAATGATATAAAAAGTGACTTAGGCAGTAAGCTTCTACGAGGAGCTTAACACAGAAAGCCAAGTTTTTCCCAAACCTGCCCCTCCCAATTAAAAAACACGTTCTTTCCATCTATGAAAAAACCCTTCAAAACAAAAACCTTCACAACCCATACAGACAGCTTTATCCATAACGAAAAACCAACCAAACAACCCCTAAGGTTTACCCATGTATATAGAGTTGTTGAACCTTCAGAGTGTCTTTGTTGTGAAGGTTCAGTGATTTTTGTACCTTCACGGTGTTATTTCACATGATCCCAAGTCTCTCTCTCTCTCTCTCTCTCTATATATATATATATATATTGAACACTAATTTAACTTAAATATATCGCGTTATACCCTGATTCTAACCTACATATACTAGTTTAACCTAAATAAGTCATTAACCTACTTTTACTGTAAATATACATCCAAAGAAATATTAATTAGATTAATACAGAAACACTATTCTTTGTCAAGTTAACATGTTCACGGATTTTGAATAAATCAAATGAACCTAACAAATCTTACACGGAGGTCATGAGGCTGTTTCCGTGAAAAACGCTTGCAGAGAAATCTTTTTTTGTAAGTCAACAAAAAACAAGAAATGAAGTTTACAAGAGTAAAGAAGCGCAATTAGGACAAGTACTCTCGATAGGCAACAGAAAAAAAAAAATTAAACCATAAGGGTATTAAAAAAGCATAAGGAGAATTACGAGGCAACCACTCGAGTCTCGACTAACACGTAAAATGACCAAAATAACCCTAAATAAAGCAAAATCATCAACTTTGACGAATAAACATGAAAACTAAAAAAAAACACGTGTGAAACTTACCTTATCATGCTGATAAGATGCGATATTTTCATTTCCAAATGATATCTCCTAAGAATTGAAGAGCTGGGACACCTCTGATTTCAACGTCAACAAGAGGTGCCTGTACAAGAATCAGACTAGATAGTTCTGGATCATTCCGGATCATGTCAATTGCACGCGTCTGGTCCTGAAATACGTACAATATAAAATTAAACTAATGACCATTTACTTGGGTAAGATGCTCTGACCGGGTAAGTAAACCTCTCAACTCTTACCGAGTCAGCATCTCAATCAGCAACATTTGTTGGTCATAAGGTGTTGGCAAAAACAACATTATCTCTTACCCGGTAAGAGACAATAAGCATCTAGTAAACCCTAATTATGTAATACATTAATAACACATTTCCGTTCATCACATAATAATATGGGAGAATCCCATACCTTCCTTTTCATAGCACAAAATTTGCAGTCAGAAGCAGATTGGGGAAGAATTTGATTAACGATAAGCCTTTTAACAGGAACATTTTCCTTAGTAAGCGAAGCACGCAACCTTGACGACTCACTGATTGCCATTACCTTTAAAAAAATCATAATAAAAGTGACAATAAAGTTTTAAAAAAAAACATCAAACTCTAAGTAAATACACTATCAATAATGAAACAAGATGTTAATTTCATGATAATTTCGCATTAAAATTTTGTATAGGGGTTATTACCGTGGGGATCGTTACTATAACGAATTCTGTTGAGTTGGTGTCACGAAAAAGCTCTCGTACTTTAATCATCCGCTCCCTTAGTTTCTCCAGTTTATCCGACTACAATAATCATCAAAAATATATTTGTTATCATTTTATTTAAATAAAGTGCAATAACGAGCTCGCTATATCATCGTACTTACAGCATCTTGACGAGTTTCTTCTTGCCCAAATACATTTTTGATGGCTGAAGTTGCCGACGATATTTTCTTCCTAAGCTGTCACATGGAAAATTATATTATATATAAATATATCAACTAAAAAAGAAACTCATAATTACTAAACATACAAGTGAATTCCAATTATTTAATAACTTTACCTTCAATATCTTCCCGATTGATGCATCCAAAAAATCAGGCAACGATAAAAGCCGGAGTGTATGACCCTGTTACCACATCTTACCATGTTCAAAAAACTATCGTTTTAACGCAATTATATATTTTTATAAGGAAAAAAAAAACATAACTATTTCACTTACAGTGGGTGCGGTATCAAAAACTATACGGGTAAACATGTTATATTCTTGTGATTCAAGAAATTGAATAACCTGCCAAAAGGCTTATGTAATCAACACGACATAAAAAAACGTTGGCTACAAAATATATATATATATATAGAGAAAGAGGGGGAGGGGATAGTTCAAATGCAAACTCAAATTTGGTTGTGAAGGACAAATGAGAGCGCGACACGTGTCTGAATATAGATTATTCAGACTGAATATACAAAGAAATATTCAAACTGAATAAGCATTATTCAGACTGAATATACAAAGAAATATTCAAACTGAATAAATTATTCAGACTGAATATATACTACTATATTCAGTCTGAATATTTCTTTGTATATTCAGACTAAATAAATACTATATTCAGTGTGAATATTTCTTTGAATGGGACACGTGTCACACTCTCATTTGTCCTCACGTTCACAACCACATTTGAACCCGCCCCTATATATATATATATATATATATATATTACCTTGGAAATTGCAATAGCTTCGTCTAAACCAGGAGGAGGTGTGTCCAATAGCTCCCCTAGTTTCAGCTCTCCTAACTTTGTTAATCAAAGATTAAAAAATATCATAATAAAATACAGAAAAAGGATACGAAAAAAAATAAAAAACATCAAAAATAAAGTCGAGATTTGTTGTTTTACTTGTTCAGCAAGCATTCCAAGACCCATGCCATCCATGAAATCTTTGACTCCGGTTCCACCGTTCTTCTTGCTTACATCACGGAATTCTTCTCTTGCTTTCTCGGGATTTATCTGCCAATAATAGTTCACAAATATCATTAAAATAAAAATACATCAATCAAAGGTGAGATTCGAGAAAGAGATTAAACTTCAAACAGCAAAACAAATTATATCTATATATATATAAACCTCGAGGGCAAAAAGAGGAGCAATAGGTCCGTCCACCGGTACTAGAGTTCCACCAGTCAGATCCTAGAAAACAAAGATACAACTTTTAAAACAGGGAATTAATATGAGAAAAAATAGATTATTTAATTAAATAAAATGGGGACAGAAAACGTACAAATTACCTGCGCAAAAGAGTCACTTAAAGAATGTGCAGGATCGGTTGAAACAACGAGAGTTGGATGGCCGTTATTTGCAAATTTTACTGCAAGTGAAGCAGCACAACTCGTTTTACCAACGCCACCTTTTCCACCTAGCATGTAATACTTTCTTTGAGTCCCGGAAACCATTTCATCGAACTCGGCTGTCGTTTCGACAGGAGCTACCGCCGATGATCTCACTGCAATGAAGTTATAAGTATAAATACTTATCAAATGGATGCAAGTTTTCCTCTATAGATTAGCATGCTTTAAAAGTTATGAATCAGTCGAAAAATCTAAAGCTTTTTGGTCAAACAAACGGCATTGACTTCAATTCTTTCACTCTGTCAAAGGATTTGCATGATGAAGAGTATTATAACTTTTATATAGATAAATAAAAAGTGATTAGGAAATCTCATACAGGGTTGGGTTCCGGTGAGAAGGAGAGTTAAGGTAAGAAGCGTACGAAGGGATCTCCACCCTTGGATGCACATTAGGATGAAATGCACCGCCATGCATCGGATCAATCTCCGTATGAAGCGCAGATTCATGGGTGGGTTTGAGATTAAAGGTGATCAAGGGTCCAGATCCCTTCTTAGGCTTCTCACCTTAACTCTCCTTCTCAACGAACCCATGCCTATATATATATATATGGAGAGAGAGAGAGAGGGAGGTTCAGGGGAAAACGCTAAAAAAAAGAAAACTGGAGAACACTCTGAGAACCCGCCATCTGGACGGTATTTATTTTCTATGCATCAATGCATATATATGCATTAGTGCATATGCACAAATGCATGTTAGGGCATACCGTGCAGATGGAGGCCTGCCAGGGTGTTTTCAGTTTTCTCTTTTTTTGGCGTTTCCCCTGAACCTGACCCTATATATATACATACATATATATATATATATATCCTGCTCCCCCAGTCTCGAAAACCCAGCAACATTTGACTAACCAGATAGCATGATGAAGGTATTTGACTTTAAGCCAAATGTCTTGAATACCTTTCAATAAGTAAATTTAGCTTCGAAATTTTCACCATATAATGAAACGATCCTCAAAATGAGATATGGTGTAACTTTTACCATAACAGGTGAAAAAAAGTATCAAGAAATTAACAAGGGGATACATCAGTAACTATTGTTCTTGACACTTCGTATCAAAACAACCTAGTTAAAACAACCATCATAATATTGGAAAGATCTCTGGGAAATCATGGAAACGCCAAACATGAATATTTGTAACCATTGTCTTTGATCTTATCTTAAAAAACATTTGGCAGACTTTGCACAAAATTATTCATGTTCTGTAGATACTATGTTCTTTTTACATGTTTCAGATATCAATTGTTGTTTTGATACAAAGTTCCAACTACGATTTTACAAAAGAAATTCACCCCAAATTAACTAACCAACCTATCAATGAAGATGTTCACAAATTTGAACTTTATAAACTAGTCTGAATCCACTCAATATCCTTCCATACGAATGCACATATGAATTATACACTTCAAAGATTCATCCAATTTCAATTGGAACAAAAACCCTTATCAGAAATAATCAAGAAACCCATATTAAAACCAACACAAATAAAAACCATCAACCATTAGAGAACCCCATAAATAATAATAACAAGAATTGGCCCCAAATTGGAAAAATAAAAAACCCCAAATAACAAATGAACAAATTAAATATAAGGGTATCGATTAAATCTCACCTTTAAACAAATTTCTTGGTTGTTTTCTTTTCGAAGAAAGGGAGAGAAGACTAGAGTTGAAGACTGCATCGAGTTTGTATGGATTAAAAGGGTTTGGATAAGAAATAAACCCGGTTCGTGCTATCGATGTGAAGCGGTTCAGTATTGGAGAAGAAGATATGGAAGCAGTCGCATGATAAGGTGTTACTGCCATTTTTGGTTTGCTTTTTTTGAGGAAAGATCTTGAGAAAGAGTTGAAGAATGGATGGTTTTATAGGAGGATTTCGCAGAGTGAACTCCAAGATAACTTGCAGGGTTGGAGGTGACCCACATATGAAAAAACTTTTGCCCTTCGGAAAAGTTTGTTTCTAGTCCTTATATTTATACAAAATTACAATTGATGCACTCCGATTTTCTTAGGGGTGTTTAGGATTACTTATTTAAAACAACTTATAACTTTTCTATAAAAGTGTTTTTCAGCTTTTGATAAGTTAGAAGAGACTTACTTCTTAAAATTCTCTTTATCACCGGTTTGGCACCAGTATAAGTTGTTTTTCCAAACACTAAAAAGTGCTTATTACCGGTGTCACACCGGAATAAGTCAATAAGTTGTTTTTATAAGCAATCGCAAACACCCTCTTAATAATCCCCAAAATCTTTGATTGATTGGATAATTGATAAATATAGAATCTATTAATTGATTCGATAAACGATAATACAGAATCCCAAAAACTTTTGCCCTTCACTTTAAAATTATTATATAATCTTCACAATGATACAAGAGTGAATACTAGAGGTTCCCCAAAAATTGATTCCTCTGCAATCGAATATTTGCGTTGAGTTCTCCGATCTATGATGAATAGTTTCGGTGGATAGGATCATATTTCTTTCTAGTCCTAAGCATTTTAATTGGACCTTTCTCTTTAGACATAAGTTTTGGGTCGCTTTGGTTTGCTTGATTTTGAATTTGATTCCTAAAACAAATTATTTAAATTAATAGTTCTTAAATTTTTTGATTTCAAAAAGGTTTTTAAAGTTAACATTGGCAATTAATAACGTTTAGACAATATGATTCACTATAAAATTAATTGTGATTCAGTTTTTTTGTTGTTTATTCACAATTATTGTGATAATTAAAAATAATGTCTTATAATATTTTAACTTTTAAAACATAATTATTTTTTCATTAAAAAAAATTATTTATCATAAAAAAAGGAGTAAACTCTAATTGTGGTCCCGTTTACTAAAATATTTGAAAGTGAGCTAAACTTTAATAACTCTAAAAATTATCCTTGTGGTTCTCATTTTGCTTTAAAAGTGAACCATGTCACGAACCCTGTTAATTTTCTCTGTTACACTGTGTTCACGAAACTCATTTCAGGAAGAAGGGAAAGGAAAGTGAGGGAAAATAGGGGAAAGTAGAAAAAAATCTTGTTCTTGAAACTTTTTTAGGAGATAAATGAAAGGAAAATAAATGAAAGAAATGACAAGTTTCCTCCCACAAAAAAAAGGAAGGAAAGAAACAAAAAATTAAAATGATTTTAAAAATTATCAAAATTATTCAATCTTTCATTATAAATTGTATATTTTTATGGGTATATTTGTAAAAATGATATTTTCCTTTTCTTTCTCTTATTTTCAAGAACACGAAAAATAATTTTCTTTCACTTCTTTTTCCTCTCCTTTTAAGAACACAAATAAATAAAATATTTATGTTTCCTTTCTTTCCTCTCCTTTTCTTTTCCTTTCTTTTATTTTCAATCCTGATTAGAGAACACAATGTTAGTGTCAGATGCATTTTTCTCCATTTATGTTAATTTTGGTACATATATACATATATTATAAAGAAAACTACATAAAACCTAACAAACTATGTCATTTTTTATGATTAAGTTCATAAACTATTTTTTGAATGAAAAAACATTAAAGTTTATCGTTTTGAATGATTAAGTCCTTAAACTATTTTTTTTGATGAAAAAACCATTAAACTTTCTCATTTTAAATGAGTAAGTTCCTTGAAAAAAACCAATAAATTAAACAATCAAACGTGCTTATTATCAAAGTCACACTGAAATAAGTCAATAAGTTGTTTTTGTAAGCAATCCCAAACACCTAGTTTATGGTTCAAATGAGAACTTTGCATTTTTAAAGAAACAAATGAACATTTGTGGACCATATATGATATGGGTCCCACATAATATTAAATCATAATGTGGGACTCACATCATATATGATCCACAATTTGTTTCTTTGTTCCTTTAATGAACCACTCATTCGATTCCTCCCCTACTCATGTATTTATATAATAATGATGTATAGTATATTAATATATAAAATAGTAATATATTCATTAACTAAAAGTTAAAAATTAAGTAAATGAAAAAGACCAAAATACCCTTGAATTAAGAGATCTTTCTAACTGAAGTTAATTTGAGAAATCAAAATTGTAACAAAATGGCAACATAGTAACCATAAGTGTAATTAGCTAAAAAAAAGAAACTAGAGTTGATAGTGTTGACAACTATATGGACTAAAAAACTCGTATTTTCCTTTTTATGTATAAACCTACGCACCCTTTTCTTCCCGATATACCCAGCCCACCACCAAACCCGTAGACCTCACCTGCCACACCCCCTTTCCACAAGAACGTCGAAGGTCCGTCCACATAGATCGAACCTGTGATCAAAACCTCACCGCATAAACCATCTCTCTCTCCATTTCATATTTGAGTTTCGTTTTTTGATTTAGTAATCGAATTAGGGTTTCGATTTAGTAATCGATTAGTTGTTGATTTGGGTTTTTCATCTGCGACTGTTTTCCACATAACCCTTTCCAACCTGGCGTCACTGCATAAACCATCTCATATCTGAGTTTCGTTTCTTATTTAGTAATCGATTAAGGTTTCGATTTAGGTCTCGATTTGGGTTTTTTACTTAGGTTTTGATTTTGGATCTGTGTTTGTTTCAGAATATGAGTGTTTTCTAGGATCATATAGTTTGTTTTTTATTGGTTTATTTATAAATTTTGGTTCAGGTTTTGGGGTCGCCTCGGTGAAGAAGAAGATCGGACCAAATCCAAAATAAGATAACAATACGATGATTAAATAATTAAGACTAAACTCTAATTTTAAATGCCGGTGGTTTATTGAAATCTTTCTTCCACTAAACTTTGATAACTCTACGAGTAAAAGTAGTTCATGTAGTTTTCATTTTGCTCTGAAAGCGGTATTTCGTCACTAACTTCGTTAATTTTCCTGGTTAATGTCAATTCACATGAATCGATTCTTCTATCAATCATAACAAAAGATGGATAGCTTAACAAAATGAAAACTAGTGAAGGGTTTCAAAAATGATGGAGCTCCTGTTAATGAACTTGAATCTGCCGAAATGGCCTCATGGCAATTCGATTTTACTCGATGATTGCCATCACCGCTTGTATTCTCCTAATTCCCCATCTGAAAATTATTATAAACCTCATGTTTTTGAAACGTGTTATCCCTTCTTAGTAGGTATAGAGATGATGCTATCGTTGATGGATATGCTAGTAGGGATATTATTAATATTGTGACACATGACCAACAAGTTTTCCGGAGAAGTCCCGATAGTGACGACCATCATGGTCGCAATACTGGTCGTTATGTATCTCTGCCCGTTCGGTTATGGACATTGATAAAGCTACTGGTTCTAGTTCAAGAAATTGGGAGGATTTTGTGGAAAAATATGAGCCTCGTTATATGACTGTGTTGGAAAGTGAGAGAACTTGGGATGGTCATGGCAATGAAGATCCTAGATAGGTCCTTGCTATGAAGGGGAAGAAGAATGAATTTGGTCATGGGGGCAATGAGGGGGTCTCATTTGGGTTTATCCTTTAAAATAAGCTTTTTAATACACTCCTTAAACCTTTGTTTTAGATTTATACTTCTATTAATTTATTAAATATGATTTCTTTTTCTTTTTTAATTTAAACTATGAATTAGAATAATTTGAACAAATTTAGAAAAAGAAGAATACTATAAACAAAACGACATAAAGACAGTAGGGGTCATCGTCATCGGTTACAGGTCTTTTTCTGTTACAAATCTCAAGTAAGAATAACCAATTTGGTCAATCAAGAACAATATTTTTGTTCTTGAGTTACGGTTGGTAAACCGTACACAAGTTCCACGAGGAATAGAAATAGTCGAATCACTTACAAGTTGTCATAATTCCTCTTTTTACCGTAAAGTTGGTTGAAAATTCATTTATCAAGAATCCGAGAAGTAAGAGGCCACAACCTATGTTTACATGTCGACAGGATCCCACATGTTCTGATCATCAGATTGAGGGTCTGGTAAGAAAGAACCAAGCTTCGGTCGTGCAGGTTGGTCTTCCCGAGTGGGAAGTTCCAAAACAAATCAGAAGTCTCAAAGAATATGTAGAACAAGACCGCAGATGCCAAAAAGAGTCCTATAAGCACCAAATATATCTGCCATTCTGTACCAGAAAGTAAACAATTGTATCACTTATCTAATTTGTGAACTCGATATGGCCTATGACAACTGTGGAGTATAGAAATATACCGAGAGAAACCATTTAAAAACGCATTCAGGAAGAGGAAGGTTCTAAAGATAACCTAGAAAAAAAGAGAATGAAACCTTTATCTGTTGAATCTAATAAATAAGCGACCCATATTCAACTGTAACAGTCCCCTATAATCATGGATTTAATTTTGTTAGTGCCTATTAATCACAGCTGTTAGATTAAAACATATGGTTGGTTCGGATGGGTTCCATTGTTCACCCTTTTTAGCGTTATCTCTTGAGCCTACACCTACCAAGAATAACCTACAAAACTCGATTTCAATGCCACATAAAAACTGTGCTACTTGTTACCAACACCAAACTAATCTTCTTTTTTCCACCTTTTTGATCATCATAATTTACAATGGAGATCAGATCTTAAGTCAGGTCCCTTCCTTTGAATTCAAATATACTCAACAATCTCTAGCAATGCATACCCGTTTATGTGTGTAAGAGATATATTTACACACACAAATATATATATATATATATTGGTTAATGTTAATATGTTACAAATTTCTAGAATGTTTGAATAATGAGCTTCATACAGTTAAAAACCGAAGGTACCTTATAAGAATCACAGGAATTGAAAGCACATTCAGTTGACCAATTGAACCTGCAATGATGTTCCATTTCTACAAGTCGAACACGATTTAATAGTATTTACACACTTTTTTACACTTAAATCAATCACTAATAAGTGAGTACATATGTTGCATTACCTTTCACTAGGACATAACTCTAGGGAGGTGACTAAAAAGCCCAAGTGAAGCCTCTTACTCTATTGATAGACTTCCATCTTTTTCACTACTACAACACATACATTACCATCTTTACTTCCCATGTAACAATGTTCTTCCATTATAGTTAAGGAAGATGAGAAAAGAAGCTAATCTAGCAGACACCAATTCCTCTCCAAAAATTGCTAAGGGGTCGTTTACCAAAACTTACCCGGATAAGTGCTTAACGGAAAAATTCAACACTATCATTTTTTTACTGGGTAAGATTTTAGTCTGCTAAAATGATATCGTACGCAACAATTTACCTGGTAAGCGCTAACCGTGGTATGAACCGTCGTCCTCAATTACTGGGTAATATTCTTGGTCATTGTCTTTGCTCTTACCGGGTAAGATTCTTGGTCCTTGTCGTATTTATCCGGTAAGACAATATGACCTGATAAACGCTTACCCGGATAAACGTTTGTTAAATGACCCCTAAATTCATTAACAACTAATTATATATGTTATGGTGACATGAAGTTGACCATTCTATTAAACATTGATCAATCGTGAAGTGGGGTTTTAAAAAATGAATTTTAAGATTTTAAGCTTCGGACTACTAAATTCATATAATTATCCTATATTAATAAAAAACTAATAATAATGATATATCATTGATGTCTTTGTATGATTTTTTAAACAAGCTGTATTAATTAATTTATTTAATGTTCATATAAATCGTACGCCTGTTCAATTAAATTTAACAATTTTCCCATGCCAATTCATTGTAATCCAACATGCAAACAACTCAATTAAATCCAAGTCAACTAGTTATATTATCGATTGATAGGGAAAAAATTGGTTAGACCTAACTCAGTCTAACCTAACTCAATCCAACCAATATATAATTTTTATAACAACTTATTTATATTTACTTATTATAAACGCATTCTCGTTCTCATTGTTGGACATTTTTTGAGCACGATTTACTCCAACTTTTTGGTCTAATTCTCGTTCTCAATTTACATATTGTTGTCTAACATTAAATTCAATAGAATCAAAATAATTATATTAAGTTATCCATACGAATGTATCAAAAGTCAAAACTAAGCAATATGTACTATTGATTGGGTGAAAAGAGTAGACATGTTTTGGTATATATACACATATTTTGCAAGCCCAATTTGTTTATTTTTTATATGTACTAGTCTATCATTAATTCAATATTATATATTTCTTATATGTATCAGATTAAATCGAGTAATGAATGATATTCATATGCCATTAAAGATAAAAACACATGACGAACGGACTGTGTTTTACAAAAATTAGATGCTAAACTAGTTAAAAATGTCAAATCATAAAAAATACATGCTAATTTTTTTGTAAAATTCAACATTGCATAATATATTTGAACAAGTCACCAATAATATAATATGTAAACTAATACAATCAATATGTTAAAACGTTGATAAATGATAAGTTCCATTATGCGTAGATTACAAAGGTAATCAGAGCATCTCCTATGGAGGTTCTTGTAAGAACCTCTTTTTTTACAATTTTTATTGTCAATTCATATCTACTTTATTAAATTAAGAACTATTTTAAAATTTTACAATGATAGTGTTCATAAGAATATGTTTTTGGTGGGTTCCATTAATTCTTTAAACAACAATATTATAAAAAAATTAAAGAAAAATAAATTAAAAGTCAATAAAAATATTATTTCTCACACGTTAAAACCAAAGTATTTGTTCAGTTACAAGGACATGGTCTTATAAAACCTTCCGGTTCTTATAAACAATTACATCTTTAGAGCATCTCCAACAGATTCTTTAAAATATCTCCAAAATGGAGAACCAAAAGTTAAAATCTCTAAAAAAAATTGCATTCAATCTTCAAGAGATTCGTCATTTTGGAGAAGTCAACATTGATTAAAATATAAAAAATTTCTTTCATTTATTAAAATATTATTTATTTTTTTAAATATTTTGTTTTCAAATTTTTCTACTGATAATCCATTTTATAATCATTTTTGAGTATTCTTCGTATTTGAAAAAAAAATGTTTTTTTCTAACTTTCTCCGTTTTAGAGATATTGAAACGCATTTAAGCTTAAAATCCTTATTTTTCTTCATTTTAAAAAAGCTTTCGTACATAAATAACAACTTGGATCGGAGATGCTCTAAAAGACCCCAAACGCAGGCACACGCGTTTATAGTGTCAGGCCAACGCCAGCCCACGCGTTTGTAGCGTCGCTTCACCGAATCAATTTATCGGATATCCGCTTCGATCCCACAGTTGACATGCGATCATGATCTCCTTTACATGGTTGACTTTTCCTTGTTATTTTCTCCATAAACAAATCAGTTTCTACAACTCCCCCTAAATTTCAACACCCAAAACCCTCTCTCTCTCTCTCTATCTCTGTACAACCATGGACGGCGGACTCGTGGCGGAGCAAGGGACGGTCACCTGTGCGTCGTGGATCAGGCGGCCGGAGAATGCGCATCTAGTTGCCCTAGGGAAGTCTAAGCACGCCGATCTCCCTGCCTCTTTCCAAATCTTCACATTCGATCGTCTCACCACCTCTCTATCTTCGTCTCCTTCGGTCTCTCTCTCTCTCACTCCATCTTCGTCTCTATACGCGTGTATATAGATTACAAACACACACATATACGTCGTTTTGTTGCCTGAATGCGTTTTTTCTGTTTGTTATTTGGGGGGAATAGGTCACTTTCGAGTTTGAAGACGGATGTGATCCAGTGAGTCTAGCGGTGCATCCAAGCGGTGATGATATTGTCTGCTCTACAACCAAGGGCGGCTGCAGGTATACTCACTCAAACACAAAAGCATGCAGTCGTTCTCTAATTAAAATTGTTTCTAATTTTCTTCTAATGGTGTTGATATGTGATTTTGATAGTCAGACTTTCTATGTTACCAGTCCTGTTCACCTTAAAAAATTCTTAGGAACATTACATAGGAAATTGTGATCAATTATTGATCAACTGAAGTGAATGAATAAAGTGTGCAAGGGAAAAGGAATAGTGATGGTTAAAGGATAATGAATTTGTTTATCTACCTCATGCGCTTATCCAAAGAGGTGGGAAGTGTGCAATTAATTTTCGACGATGAATTGATGAGGCAAAACCATTATTTTTGGAAAGAGGTGGTGCAATCGATACATTTATTATATAACAAATGTATTTTAGGATCTGTGGGGGGTTGACTTTTTGGAGGTTAATGCAAGTATAAATGGAAAACTACGTTATGATCTTGTACTTTTTTGTTGTATAAAAAAGAAACCTATTGAAGTTTATAATATTCGTTTGATAGATATACACAACATACTAAAAGAATACGAGGATATAAGGTGTTTGAGTTTGTTTGTATGGAGACATTCGGAGATACGAATTTGCTCTGAAGTCATGTCAACTAATTTCAGATCTTTGCAGGGTTGACACCTCCTCACAAAAGTCCAAAGAGTGTGGCCTTAACACACACACACACACTTAGCCCACAAAGTCTGATGCCTGTCCTTGAATTTTTTTTTTCTGCTTTGTAGCAAACAGCTTTCGCTAGTTCATATTGATGAAGTGCTAGATCCGATTCATTTGGAACAAAAAAGTGGAAGCTATTTGACACCTTATTTTTGCTGTTCTTTTTATGATAAGCATATATCCAATGTTTGGACCGAAGGTACCAATTGCAAACTAGATCTTATATATATGTCGCAACGTACAGACATAAATCATGTGATACTGTACTGATATGGCCTATAGCACCTATTTATGAATTATGATGATGATAATGTTGGTGATTTGAGTGAATCTTCAGGATATTTTGTGTAATTAGATTTACCAAAGAAAGAAAAGGGTTGATAGTTAAGCTATTTAGGAGGTGCAGAGTGCACACTCATATAAGCTAGCTAGATACCGGGATTTCTGGGTGGCATCATATGGTGGGGGTCAGGGGAGCCACGCCCTCTTGCGGAGTCCTAGGGACAGATCCCCTGGCGGTGGTCCTGCTAATGATTTTAGCATTAGGTGCTGTCAATGGCAGTGGATGCCATCAACAGAAGCGTGCTGCAGTGGCAGCGCTCGTCATCAGGTGCTGGTGATGCTATTGGCAGCTGATAGATTTTGTTAGCAATTTGGGGAATTGGAGAAGATACATGGACTGGATAATCACTTGGATCGTGGAAAGTGCGTTTTCCGAATACAATAATTCGACCCTTATTGCCTTGGGTATCACAAATTTCATATTGGGATTGTGCTTGACATCCTTAATGTTGTTAGGTCACATTAAGAATTTCTTAGGCATCCCTTTTCTGGTGATTCTGTTTGACATCCTTCATGTTGTTAGCTTACATTACTGTAAAAAACTCGGATATTTATTTGATAATTGATTGCTCTACATGGAGGATGACCTTTATTACATGCAGGTTGTTTCAATTGTATGGTCAAGAGAAAAATGTTAAGTTGTTGACCAAAAACCTAAAACCTCTCGAAGAAGTGGGACCACAGAGGTGCATGGCCTTTAGTACTGATGGATCTAGATTTGCTACCGGAGGGGTGGTAAGCCTATTGATAAGTTGTTTCTGTCATAAATTTTCGCTTCTGCATCCTGCTCATAATTCTTATTTGGTCAATTAATCGAAGGATGGGCATCTTAGAATATATGAGTGGCCGAGCATGCGTGTCATAGTAGATGAATCAAAAGCTCACAAGTCATTCAACGATATGGATTTCAGGTGGGTAGATTTTGAATGTTCATCATGGATTCATGTGAAACTTGTACCTTGGCATCTTGTAGTGCTACTCAAAAGTAATTTTCTATAGATAATTATCATTTACTGGCAGTAAAATTTAAATTCTGCTATGTTTCATTTCTCTTTAGCATCTCCTGCCATCAATAATACTTAGCCATTTGGTTTTTGTCTTCCATCCATGTTGAGATGAATGAAAGCTGGTAACATAGTTGGAACTCTTAAAAAATCTGCTCTCCTTGTTACTTTCTCTCTTGAGCAATGACTTCCTAAGCTCTGAAGGCATTGATTGAGTTGGTTGATTTTTGTCTGTATCTCAACTCTTAGTCTATCCGTTTTGACCATTCGTTCACCCTCTTACTCTCTAACAACCTTAAAATCCATTCAAAGTTCTGCTTGCAACTAATATTTGAGGATTTCATGTAAAAGAAGCGTAAAATCTAAATAATGTATACTTTTACCACAAAGTTCGACATGCTGATTATTGTACTCTCAGCCTAGACTCGGAGTTCTTAGCTTCAACATCCACCGATGGCTCCGCTAGGATTTGGAATGCAAATGATGGTGTTCCAGTCAACTCGTTGACTCGAAATTCTGTAAGATCCAATTAATACAAGAGAAAAAGTGTGGTAAACACCAAATTCCCTGTTAGTACTGGGGTCATAATACTGTGTTCTGCTCTTTTTTTTCCCATTGCAGGATGAGAAAATTGAACTATGTCGATTTTCTAAGGATGGAACAAAACCCTTTTTGTTTTGCACTGTCCAAAAAGGTATTTTCACCTTTGCATGAAATGGTAATAAAAAACAATGTTCATAACATTCTTGTTGGCTATGTGGATTTTATATGTGCAGATAATAAATCAATCACAGTTGTCTGGGATATCAGTACTTGGAACAGAATTGGGTTCAAAAGACTTCTTAGAAAGCCTGCTTGTGTAATGTCGATCAGCTTGGATGGGAAATATTTAGCTCAGTAAGTGTTCAACACTTTTTAAATTACAATATTAAGTCAAACCAAGTAACCCTTGATTTTTTTCGAACAGAGGTAACTCTAGGTTATAAAAAATTAATTCTACTGTTGTCGTATATGTAATATGCAATATTTATGTTTTTTTTCCCTAACATTACAATTTATAGTGACACCGAGTAACTCTAATGATAGTCTACTGTCATATAAAGATATTGGGAAACTGTCAAAGGCAACTTTATGCTTTCCCTAGTTGAAACATTTTTCAACATTTATGTTTTCTGATCATCCGGTGAGTAACAATGATTGTACACTTGTGGGAAAGAGCTCTAATGTTGGTCTTTCTTTGATTGACCTGTTTAATAGAATGGTCAACTTCATGTGCAATTTTAGCACCCCTCTTATGGAGATTACCATAACATATATAATTAGTTGCTTAATGAATGTTAACAATGATTAGCTTATTTTCTCATCTTCCTTAACTCTAATGGAAGAACGTATTAATGTTACAGGGGAAGTAAAGATGGTGATGTGTGTGTTGTAGCAGTGAAAAAGATGGAGGTCTGTCACTGGAGTAAGAGGCTTCACTTGGGCTTTTCAGTCACCTCCCTGGAGTTCTGTCCTAGTGAAAGGTAATGCAACATATGTAGTCACTTATTAGTGATTGATTTATAAGTGTAAAAAAGTGTGTAAATACTATTAAATCCTGTTCAACTTGTAGAAATGGAACATCATTGCAGGTTCAATTGGTCAACTCAACTGAATATGCTTTCAGTTCCTGGAATTCTTATAAGCTACTTTTGGTTTTTAACTGTATGAAGCTCACTATTCAACATTCTAGAAAATTGTAACATACTAACATTAACCACTAGTTTGATACGTCTACCCTCATTCGCAAACCTAGGTTTCTAGGCTTAAAAGGATTTTCTTTTTTCAGCAGCCAAAAATCCTTTTGGAACTTGCTTAGTTTAACAAGTGTTGGTGCTCATCTGCAGGGTTATTCTTTCCACTTCAAATGAATGGGGAGCTATGGTAACCAAGTTAAATGTTCCAGTAGATTGGAAAGGTTTTTTTCTCTCACCCTCTCTCTCTCTCTATATATATATAATATATATATGTGTGTGTGTGTGTGTATGTATGTATATATATATATCTTACACACACAAACGGTACACATTGCTAGACATTGTTGAGTACATTTGAATTCAAAGCAGGGGACCTGCCTTAAGATCTTATCCCGACTGTAAATTATGAAAATCAAAAGGGTGAAAAAAAAGATTAGGCTTGGTGTTGGTAACAAGTAGCAGAGTTTTTATGTGGCATTGAAGTCGAGTCTTGTAGGTTATTCTTGATAGGTGTGGGCTCAAGAGAGAACACACTAAAAAGGGAGAACAATGGAACCCATCCGAACCAGCCATCTATTCTAATCTAACGGCTGTGATTAATAGGGACTTTTTACATTTTACCAAAACTAAATCCATGATTATAGGGGACTGAATGTGTTTTCTAAGGTTTCAAAGATCGTTCTACTTTCTGTTTTCTTTCTACTAGGGTTTTCAGTGGTTTCTCTTGGTATATTTCTATACATCACAGTTCTCATAGACCATATCAAGTTCACAAATTATATAAATGATACAATTGTTTACTTTGTGGTACAGAATGGCAGATATATCTGGTGCTTATAGGACTCTTTTTGGCATCTGCGGTCTTGTTCTACATATTCTTTGAGACTTCTGATTTGTTTTGGAACTTTCCACTCGGGAAAGACCAACCTGCACGACCGAAGCTTGGTTCTTTCTTACCAGACCCTCAATCTGATGATCAGAACATGTGGGGCCCTGTCGACATGTAAACATAGGTTGTTGCCTCTTACTTCTCGGATTCCTGATAAATGAATTTTCAACCAACTTGACGGTAAAAAGAGGAATTATGATAACTTGTAAGTGATTCGACTATTTCTATTCCTCGTGGAACTTGTGTACGGTTTACCAACCGTATCTCAAGAACAAAAATATTGTTCTTGATTGACCAATTTGGTTATTCTTACTTGAGATTTGTAACAGAAAAAGACCTGTAATCGATGACTATGACCCCTACTGCCTTTATGTCGTTTTGTTTGTAGTATTCTTCTTTTTCTAAATTTGTTCAGATTATTCTAATTCATAGTTTAAATTAACAAAAGAAGAAATCATATTTAATAAATTAATCGAAGTATAAATCTAAACAAGGTTTAAAGAGTGTATTAAAAGCTTGTTTGAGAGGATAAACCCAAATGAGACCCCCTCATTGCCCCCATGACCAAATTCATTCTTCTTCCCCTTCATAGCATGGACCCATCTAGGATCTTCATCGCCATGACCATCCAAAGTTCTCTCACTTTCCAACAGAGTCATATAACGAGGCTCATATTTTTCCACAAAATCCTTCGAATTTCTTGAACTAGAACCGGTAGCTTTATCAATATCCATAACCGAACGGGCATAGATACATAACGACCAGTATTGCGACCATGATGGTCGTCACTATTGGGACTGCTTCGGAAAACTTGTTGGTCATGTGTCACAATATTAATAATATCCCTACTAGCATATCCATCAACGATAGCATCATCTCTATACCTACTAGAAGGGATAACACGTTCCAAAAACATGAGGTTTATAATAATTTTCAGATGGGGAATTAGGAGAATACAAGCGGTGATGGCGATCATCGAGTAAAATCGAATTGCCATGAGGCCGTTTCGGCAGGATCCTATGCAGATCCGACCGAGAATCGGTTTGGTAATCAAATCCATTGTGAATGATCGGAAAACCTAGGTGGTGGCGGGGAAGAGTGGGCGTGATTAAGATATGAGGGGTTTTGGGCATCAAGAAAGGTGAAGTGGGATTGGCGGTGGTGGAGGAAGGACTGGAAGCGGAGGTGGTGGAGGAAGGGAAGGGTACGAAAGGGGTGGAGGAGGAGGGAGGCGAAGTGGAGGCAGCAGGTGGTTGCGATGAGGGTAAAGATTAGGATGATCATCTGAGAAAGTCTTTGGAGGTGGCGGAGGAACGTACTTGTTGACTTGTTGTGGTGGTGATAGAACGATGGGAATTCCACAGGACGAAAATCGTAGTTTACTCAAGATTGTTTGTGTCTCTTATCTGGTAAACACTAACCGTGTAAGAGTTACTATTCATTTACCGGGTACAATTGTTGGTCATTGTCTTGCCTTACCAGGTAAGATTCACGGTCCTTATAATGTTCATACGGTAAGGTAAATGATCGACTAAACATGATAAGTATTTGGTAAACATCTAATGGGAGTTCCATCCTTTTTGAAACCCTTCTCTAGTTTTTACTTTTTACTTTTGTTAAGCTATCCATCTCTATTATGATTGATAGAAGAATGAATCATGATTGATAGAAGAATATATTCATGTGAATTGACATTCACAAGGAAAATTAACGACAAAAAACCACTTTCGGAGCAAAATGGTTCACATGAACGCTTTTTTGTGTTATTAAAGTTTACGTCCCACTTCCAAAAAAAAAAGTTAGTAAACCACAAGAATCAAAATTAGAGATTACTCTTAATGATTTAATCATCGTATTGTTATCTTATTTTGGATTTGGTCCGTCATGATTGTGATTTTGTTTCATATTTACAATCGATGATAATTTGAAAAAACTCGATTCGAACAAATACGAAATTATGCTTTATTTGGTTTGGAAGATCCATATAAATTAGCGGAGGCAGGTGAAGATTGTTACAAAAACAGTGGTTGTGGAAGTAGAGACATTGGTGATTGGTGGATGATGGTGGCTGAGGAGGACGTGAAAATGGTGTATGGTGGTGGTGGTGGTGGTGGTCGACAATGGTGATAGTGGTTGTTGGTACTAGTAGTGGCGACGATGGGCGGTGGTGGTTAGTAGCCAACGACGGTTGCGGAGGTGGTGGATGAAATTGTTGTAGTAGAGGAGGTAGAGGTGGCCAACGGTGATAGTATTGGTGGCGATGGATAATGGTTGTGAAGGAGGTGAAGATGGTAGAAAGCAGTGTCAATGGCGGTCGACAATGGTAGTGGTTATAGGAAGGTGAGGTGGCCCACGGTGGTGGTGGTGGTGGTGGTGGTGGACGAGATTGTTGTTGTTGAGAAGAAGATGGTGGCGGCTAACAGTGGTGATGTGTTGGCAACGATGAACAATGGTGGTTGGTGGCCGAGGTGGCTACCGGTGGCCAGCGGTGGTTATAACTAGTGATGATGACTATTAAAACAAATATCATATTAATGTTATATATATCATATGAGAGTAAATCAATGATAAGTCTCATTTTGTTCCATCTTATTCTACCTATTTTGATGAAACAAGAAAAACATTTTTTGTCTCACCCTGTCCTGTCCGCGTTCCTGTCTGTCTCGTGTCGCGCCAAACGTAGGACAGTGAACATGTTCCATGTCGCGCCAAACATAGGATAGTAAATTTTGTCTCGTCCTTCCTATGTATGTACCAAATGCAGCTTTAATAATTTAATCATTATTATTGTTATCTTATTTTTGGATTTGGTCCGTCTATCATTGTGATTTTGTAACCTTCCCTATTATTTATATTCGTTGCAGTGTATAACAATTAATACACCCCATCCCCACGGCCCTACCTTCCTGCAAACCCACCTCCTTCCTGGCAACTTCTTCGACCCCAAAATTGATAAACAAACCAATAAAAAACAAATTATATGATTCTAGAAAACACTACTCATATTCTAAAACAAAATCAACAACTAAGTCTGAAAACTAAATCGAGACCTTAATCGATTACTAAATCAAAAAACGAAACTCAGACATGAAATAGGTTGGAAAGGGTGAGGTCTTGGTCACTGGTTCAATCTTTGTGGACGGACCGACCTTCCACGTTCTTTTGGCAGGTCAGGTCTACGGGCTTGGGGAGAGAGCCTGGGTGGGCTCTTGGTATCCGTATATCGGGAAGAAAAGGGTGCGTAGGTCTATATACATAAATATATGAGTAAATTATAGTTTTGATCCCTATGGTTGTCATTCACTATCAATTCTAGTCCCTTCTTTTTGAACTAATTACACTTATGGTTACCATGCTTGCCATTTTATTATAATTTTGATCCCTTAAACCATCTTCAGTTAGAAAAAATAAATAAGTGTTAAGTTTTGTTACAAATAAAATATTTATCTTTGAAAAAAAATTATATTTGTTAAAAAAATGTTACTCTAAAATATTTAATTTGCATACAATTTAGTAAGACTGGTTTTTTTTAAAAGAAAACGATGAAAAACATAAACTAGACGGAATATAAATAATTTGGAGAGAAAGTGAGAAAATTATTAAAAAAATTGGAAGATGTTTTTTTAACTAATGTCACGTAATCAGAATGACGTGTCATGGAGCGGAACACAATAGGGGCCTAGGGGGGCCATGGCCCCTGCGTTTTATCTCTTAAATACTAGATGTTAGAAATATTATCAATGAATTGCGCTTAGCTCAGGTGGTTATGTGTATATGGCCCTTGTATATGTGGTCATAGGTTTTATTCTTCTGTCACACAATTTTTTAATAATGAATTGAGCTTATCAATAAAGATGTTTTGTTGGGTTCGGCCCCCTTAATTAGAAAGCTTGTGTTCCGCCCCTACTGTCACCCATGTCACCTTATTTAAATCATGTAAGCAAAGAAAAATAAGAGTTAACTGGTTTAAAACGTAACAAGTTATTTATTGTTGTATTGAGTATATTTTTTAAAGTATAATGGTTTAATAAAAAATAATTTAAAAATACATTTATGTAATAAAAAAAATGAAAGTACAAAGTTATAATACAAAAATTTATAAAAATGTTGTTATTTCATGGATTTAGCCCTACACAAAATAGAGTAAGGCGGTTGGTGGGATTGCTTATTTAAAACAACTTATTGTTTTTTTTTTACAAAAGTTTTTATCAACTTTTAATAAGTTAAAAGCTTTTAAATTCTTAAAAAAAACTTTTTATCATCGGTTTGACACCTGTATAAGCTGTTTTCTCAAATACTCAAAAGTACTTATTACCAATACCACATCGGAATACGTCAGTAAGTTGTTTTCAATAAGAAATCCCAAACACCCCCTAAATTACATTTTTGTTAATCAACATCGAGTCATCGACGTTGAAATCCCCCACACTCTCTTCTTTTCTAGGGATGGCAATCGGGTTGGCGGGTCGCGGGTTGGCGGTCATGGAAGGTCAAACCGGACACGACCCGTTTAGCAAACGTGTCGAGTTATGCAACCTTAACCCGCACACGATCGGGTTAGCGGGTCATAAACAAGTTACCGGGTCACCTAATAATAGAACCAAATTCATACATCCAAATTTAAACAAAAAGTTCAAACACAAGTTTCAAACAAATAAAAAGTCAAAAACAAGCAAATTCGCCTATTCAATCATCCAAGTTTCAAACAAATAAAAAGTCCAAACATAACCAAATTCAAACAAATTCATTTTGACTATTTGAGACTTTTAAGTAAAATATATGAAAAAAAATTAAAAATTATTTTTTGACGGGTGGGGGGATCAACATGTAGCCTGTTTGGGTCAACCCAAATAAGACCAGTTTATTTGATAGGTTAACGAATCAAAAACTTTAACTCTAACCCATTTATTTTCTTATCATGTTTCCTGTCGTATCGAGAATTAAGACTCATCTTTTCTAAAATTCCCTCTCCGACCACACGAAAAGTCAAGGGGAGCGACCCCAATAGAGTAGCAATAACCACAAACCTATTTATAGGAGGATGGTCCAATCAAAACTAAATTAGACAATTAGCACTTTCAATATCTTTTTTGTTTTTAAAGTAAAATATATATAAAAAACCATTTTTGTTCGAATAAAATTAAACGTATTTTATTTTGACGTCTATTTTAAGAAAGTTAGTTTTAAAAGCTTCATTAAGATATCTCATACGATAAATTAAAATATTATAAGCATTTGTATTTTTCAAGATTCTAAATAACGTGAGGCGTAGCGTGACGACAAGGTCAAACCTTAAGCCTTAGAAGCCACAACGAGTTATAGCGTTTTTCTAGGTGCGTCTTATGGTGACAAATTTATATATCATAAGTATAATATTATATATATAAATCTTTGTTTCCTACTATTACTTAATGATTTGATGATATTAAGCTTTTTAAATTAGGTTATAAATTAAAAATAAAAAAATTAAGACATTAAAAGGGTAAGAAAAATCAAATATGACGTTACAAAAATCACGCATTAGCCCATGGCGTGCCACATGCATAATGTGGCGTCAGACATAAGACTTAAACCATGGTGCATCACGACGACTGTCACGGCGAGTTTTTCAGAACATTGGTATTTTTCAAAGTTAAAATATAAATTATTTTTGTGCACGGAATTATATCATGTTTTTAATCGCATCAACAAATATAACATTTTTATAATTCTTTTAATAAAAAACAACATCATATGTTCTTTAAAATGAAGCTTTGAGAAGTAAAATCTTTAAATAAAATAACAAGACTTGTGATGTACTGGTTAAGGCTTATGGGGATGAGGCTAGTAATCCATTTACCCCAGTTTTGAATTCAGACGTAAACAACTTATGGCCACTGGAGAATTATCTCAGGACTGCATGCTTTAGCAGTTTTAAAATTGACAGTGATTAATCTAGACAAATGTCTAGGATACCTTTTCCAAAAAAAAAATCTTTAAATAAGATAAGTTAAATTTTAATGTGTTTTTTTTCTTTTATTACATATTCAAGTAAAATATATTTGTTATATGAATTTCAAATATTTTTTACAATTATATATATAAATATATTATACTTATATATTATTTGACCAACTAGTTGATCGATCATCATTTATTAATTTGGACAACGAAGACCGAAAAAGAAAACTTTATGGGGAATATATTAATATGTTAATCTTATGGCTTAACTAATAATACGGCTTACGCTTTTGGGGATTTTTTTTTTTCAAATGTCAGATTCGAATCCTACAAGGGCATTAGAATTTTTCTGGTTGGCCTCCCGGGTTAATAAAATTAGTTGGGATACATATAAGTTAATCTAAACACCCACGATTAAAAAAACAATATAAGTAGTTCTTGATTATTCATATTAACCAATTTTATCACAATGTTTCTTTTTCTCTTTGTACACAAAATCTAATGGTGTTGACCTAAATCTTATTATTGATATTATCTTAAATAGTAATAATAAAATTTACATAATATCCGCAATATCCGTACAACTCTTCATCACAGATGATGTCTGTGCCTAGTCTAGCGGTCTTAACCAATTATGTTTAGTCCATCGAGATTTGTTTAAAATCAAATCATTAATACTGAATCTTTCAAGAATGACATTTTAAATCCATATTTAAAGATTTTTGTTCATTTTACACACTACATGTTTGAGGTAAGACAATCACAATTTCCAATATTAATTACGAGCACACATTTATTAAGAGATTATGATGTTTAGTAGTAGTGACATTGATAGGTGTCTTTTTATTTATTTATTTATGATGATATGTGGTTGTCTTATGGTACATGTCTTCACCTTCTTCTCTTTTTCATATGGTTCGTGTTCTATCGGCTACCACAAGCAACTTGATATATATTTTTATACAAAAATATTTTTACATCAAAATTAAATGTATTTTTATTTCAGTTCTATTTTAAAGAACCTCTTTTTCATATGGTTCACCTTCTACGTCTTTGTTGAAATCAAATTAATGAAAATTGTCTTTAAGATCATCCACATAGTGGAACTTTCAAAAACCTCAATTACCATATTTTTTTCCTATCACATCATTGTCATCCCAACAAATCAAAAACATTTATACCCTACAACGGAGGTTCTTACAAAATCTCACTTTTCTTATTTTTAATTTATAAAATTTAATTTTATTATAAATTATTATATAAATTTAAATATATGTATATATTATTAAATTATTAAAAAATTTAAAATTTGAATATAATTTATTAATTTTCACTTTTCTATATTAATTTTCACTTTTTATATTAATTTATTAATTTATATAATTTGTTAACATATTTGAAAAAATAATTGAAATATAAATATAATTTTATACTATAATTAACAAAGTGTAAAATTACAAAAAAAATAATATTAATATTTATAAAAAAATAACGCTAAATAATATATAGTAATATAGCTCATACGCAATCTTGATTCAACCAAATATGTCCAACCAAGTCGGATATACGAAAATTCAAACAAAAGAAAATTATAAAATATATTCTATAATATTTAATTTATATATTTTTAATCAATTTTATTTATATGTTTTATAAATTTATTAAAATAAAATAAAATGATTAAGAAAACAATAAAAAAAATGATAAAAAATAAAAAATGAATGTTTGTAAGAACCTGGGTGTCTATAGAAACTTGTGACTGGATAAGAACTTGTATCCCACGGTGTAACTGCGTAGGTTTTTGTAAAAACTTCAACAAGAACCTGTAGAAGAACCTCCATTTTGAACGCTCTAATGCTATCAGTGAGCATAACATAACATTGCGAACAAAAAATTACACATATTATACGTGTAAACAAAAAATTATTTATCAACCTTTCTTGTCTTATATATTTTATATTTTAAAAGTAAATTTTGTAAAATAAAAACAAGAACAAGGAATTGTAATCATAAATCAAAGAATATATTGCGATTTTCGTCTCTATGGTTTGTTATCGATTTGGATTTTTGTTTCTATGGTGTAGAAAGTGCAGTTTTCGTCTCTATAATTTACAATTTATTACTATTTATGTCCCTGTATTAGGTCATACATTTTGAAAGTATAAGGGACCAAAATAGTAAAAAATTGTAAATCATAGGTACTAGAATAACAATAACTTGTAAACCATAGGATAAAAATAACAATAAATTACAAATTAGTAGGATGGAAACTGTAATTCTTAAACCACAAGGATGATTACAAATTTTAACAAACTACAAAAATGAAAAACGTGATTTACTCTAGATTAAATGAGAAAAATAAATCCTCACAGCAGCACTTTCCCTCTCATACATTGAAGGAACGAGTTATAAACTTGAATAAGCTTCGGTTTTCGGTGAGGTAATATCGAATCAAATCCAAATTGGTACAAAATTTGATTTAAACAATAAATATTCTTGGGTGGGTGATAACAAATTTTACATAAAAAAAAGTATGATGATGGGGCGACTTGTTTGGTTTACATGATGGAATACGTCGGAACTAGGGGTGTGTATAACCGGGTACCCGACCATTTTTTATGGAACCGGAACCGGAAACGGCGGTTCCTGAAAATTCAGAACCGGAACCGATGGAAACCGGTTCAGGCATCGGGTACCCGGTTTCAAATTTTTTAAATTTCTTTTACATTGCATACGATAAAAATATAATTATAAACTACAAAAATACCGACTTAAAGTGATAAATACAACAAATGGTCAAAATTAATCCGATAAAAACTAATTATTACATAAACAAACATTAAAGTTTTAGTTTTTATTTATTATTTATAAATATATTGGAGCAAAACGTGTATTTTTCGGACACGCAAACTGGCCCACACAGGCTGCCAATTCCCAATGTGAGGGGCATACCTGACTCACTCAGCGGCAAGGCGATTGCGAGGGGGCCTGGGATCGAACCCAAGACCAACGGCCTATTGGAGCAAACATCTCCTCGCCCCTTAACCAACTGAGCTACACGCCATTGGCTATTATTTATAAATATATAAAATACTTTTTATTTAAAAATGGCGGGTATCGGGTACCCAGCGGGTAACGGTTCCAAAAATGTGAGAACCAGAACCGGTCCTGATCGGTTCCGTATTTTAGGAACCGGAGTTCTGAAGCGGTTCCGATTCCAAAGACGGGTATCCGGTTCCGATGCTCACCCCTAGTCGAAACTAAAATATGTCAAATAAATTGGAATAAGATTTAATTAGGTTTATCCATACGTTTGATTGACATGAAGTAAAACAAAATATGTTAAAAGAACCCGAATCCATTTGTTTATTTCATTAAATATAACTATGAAATTATATTAAAATAGTGATAAATGACCAATATATTCATTCATGATTTGTTCACATCTATTTTTTAATTTATAAATATCATGTAATGATAAAACTATTAATAATATTAACTGATGTCGGTGACAACAATAACAAAGATGATGACGGATTGATCGTAGAATTGTTGACAGCTTATAAAAATTCCCCATCACAAATTCTTACAACGTGTAAATATCAACCAATCACAAAATACATATAATTAAAAACAAAATGTGAAAATAAACCAAATAAGAAAAATACTGAAATTATGATATATCTTAATTTTATTGTGTGACTAGAATTAGATATAAATTGTTAGGACAGACATCTAACTTATTATATTGTACCAATTTTGATTAATAATATTTAAATTGTTAGATTATATCGTAAATTTAATTAAAAATTATATAAAATTGAGCGATACCATTTAAATAAAATATTTGGTCCAACATTTCGTATTGTTACCACCTGATAGCTTGGAGTGGCCTTGTTTGTTTTGGTGGTGTTATAGTCGAGGTTGACTTTTTTCGTGTTCACCGGGTGTCTGCCTTAAGTGGTTGTGCGAGTTTTTGGTTTGGATGGTCAGATCGTCATTTTATGTTGGATATTATCAGGTGTAATATTCTGTATAATGGTGGTTTAACTTCTGTGTTTTTGTATTGTACGTTCTAACATCTTGCTAGTTTTTTAATATAATTTTTTTTAAAATACTTGATTATTACCTTTTCAGAAGAAAAACAAACTTGTCTATTAGGCAAAATAATTGAAGTAAATAAATACGAACTGATTGTGATGACTTTAATGTTTATAAATGCATAATTATTATTTTTAATGCACGGCTTTAATGCTGTGTGATTTCAATCTCAACAGGTCCTATTTTTGTACCTTGTGCTTGTTTACTACGAAATGGCCATGGGTGTGACATTAGCTAGACGTTTATTATTATTATTATTTTTAAATTTTATTAAAACTATGAGATAAATGATAGTGGTCATGTTTCAAAAATATAATATTTCTATACCAAAATAAATGTATACGCTAAAAAATGTATATAGTTTTTTAAAATGTGTAATTATTACACTTTTTAACTAATAAAAACACAGTTTTATTTTTAGTTATAGAGAGAAGTTTTCTTCATCTCATAATTAAAAGTAAACTGAGAAAGTAGACTTTTATTTTTGAAAGTTGACATTGATTTTTAGCAGTGTCAATTTTGTAGATGTTGGTATAATGTCGTTCCAACTATACCAATTTAGCTGGTACCAATCTAATTATTTTGTAGTACCGTACCAACTATATAAACTTGTTTTGTACGTGTTATTAGAAGTCGTGTACCACGGTAATCGAATCGACCAATTTATTTATTTATTAATTAAAGTTCATTTAGTAATTAAATAACATATTTGATTTTAAATTTTGCTAAATTATAATACGGATGAATATATAAAACCTAATTGAATTCTTTCGCCTAACCATAACAATCTTATTAACCTGTTCGCACCTCCATGATCCATCGACACTCCTCAATTGTCGTTTGTAGTAGAATATCAGTGAATGATTGTGTTATATGAAGATTAGTTGAATGATTGTATAGGTAGAGATAAGTGGTACAACACATATCAACATGTTATGTGAATTCTCGTTAGTTTCAGTTCATCTAGATCTAGATCTAGTCGGTAAAGATATCAATTTAGTTAATTCTAACTTAAATTTTTGAAGATGTTGGTACAATATCGTACCGACATATACCAATTGAAAAAAATTAGTACCAATTTAATTGGTACCAAGTTTAGTTGTTTGGTACATGATATAAAATCTTGCGTATTAATTATAATTGGTTGGTATTACTGATAGCAAAATAACACACGTGAAATGTGTCACAATAATAGTGCAAGGGTACACCACTATTGCGTTTGCTTAACAAGTAATATAATGGTAAGTACCAAGGACCGGTCAACTAAGAATCAGCGATTTTTTACGAGCTTACGGTGCAAAGTTTGGAGTTTTATAAAAATGATTTGTTGTTGGTGGAATATTAAAGTCTAAAAATTAACAATTAATAAAAAGCGGGTATGAATGTAAGTTTTCCCCGAAAATATTTTAATAACTTAAATGGTTAATAAAGCTGGTCACATTGTAGTCCCATATAATTTCCTCCTCCCGAAGCTACGTTATATAGGTCGTGAAAAAATGGTTTTATTATAAAGTTGCTACTAATGCTAACCTTCGGTTTGCCAATCGTACATAAGTAGATTTCGAAGATCTTAGCTCCGCCGGGTGTGGAGGGATGCACATATCTCTATGACACACCCACTCGACCGACATCTGAACCTTAGTACGATTATGCAAAAACCATATCTCTATGCGATTATTGAAGATTTTCTCAAACCTCCTTGCATCATTCAAGCCGTATTTCGGACCCGCCCCTCTCGAGGTCTAAGATCTAATACTAACACCTAAAGTGATCAACTTGTCCGCATTGAGTTGAAGCTTAGACTCGAATGACCAAACCGAAGAGTTAGCAAAAAGTAGTAACACCTAAGTGTTACATTTTGGACTCTCGAGTTCGGCTTACACCCACACCCAAAGGGGGGTTTAGCTACGATACATAAACAAAGAAATACTGCAGAAGTAGAAATACGAAAACAGAAATTGCATTAAACGTAACTGGCCACAGTGGTCAGTGACCACTGTGGCCGACGGGAAAGTAAATTACAGAAATTAAGAGTACAAGCTTGATGGATGGATAGATTGAAGTAAATTACAGATAGAGTTTGAATTATCAGCTGAATGCTCTCAAGCTTGATGGATGGATAGATTGAAGTCCCAAGAGCTCTTTTTATATAGTTGAGGAAGAAAGAGAAGGTGAAAGGGACTTGGCTATGGAGATGGTGATGTTTAAGGAGAAAAGGACCTCTCATGGTTGTCTTCTTCCTCTTTGGCTTCATCTTGTTTGTCTTCATATTGCTTGTCTTCACCTCTTGTCTTCACTCTTCTTTATTTCCATGAAAACACAACTCTTTGACCCAAACTGAATCTGCATCTTCTAACACATATTTGGCAATAAATCTCCATTAAGGATTTTCTGTAGCTACACCAACTGTTCACCACAGTGGTGACTCGCCAGCTCCAAAACCGACACATAAACTAATCAAAATACAAGTTTTTATCCTCAACAACCCCAAAAGAAGATAAATAAATAAAAAGGGGAAACACAAACACATAAAAGAAAAACATATAGTAAAAATGAATAAAAAGACACGCTAACGAAGTGTAAATAACACTCAAAATGAGAGTTATCAAGTACTGTACCATGTTCACCCCTACTTATTTTGAAACAACTAAAATAGTAATGTAGACACTTATTTAGAGACGAAATGAGAAACTGATAGAAAGATTGGTGAAATCAATAGTATGAGTTTGTGACCGGCTCAATTTTTTCATCAAAATATATATTTTTATATGGTGTATTCGACTGAACACTAATGAAAAAACTATAATAAAAAGTTTTTTTTAAATGTATCTGATTGAAAATCAATTCAAAACTATAATAAAATGTATTTTTAAGCGTATTTGATTAAAAATCAATTACAAAACGATAATTAAACGTATTTTTCAAGTGTATTTGATCGACACAATTAAATATTTTAAAGTGTATTAGAATAATAATTTTGTATTTTTTTTTTAAAATAATATATTTATATATATATATATATAATAAATCGATTTTAAATAAATAAATATTGTGACCAATTTAGGCCAGGGCCGGTTCTCATAACCGGATTTATATATGCTTAACTGGGTCTTCATATTTTGGTCAGGACCCGACCAAAACAACTTCACGCTATTTGGGACCGGGACCGTTAGACTCAGTCCGGCCCGAATCGGGACCAATTTTTGCTCATCTCTTGTTCACAATATGTTTTCGAATTTAAAGGAAATGTGATGGAAAAAAAATAAAAGTTTTTATTTGTCTTGTTGAAATGAGAAAAATAAATAAACTAAAATTTATTTTCTTTGAAAAAGATAAAAAAGAAAGTAAAAATGTCATTTTTATAAATATATTATTTTTGACTTTCTAACGATAATTGATGACTAGATGTGTAATTTTATAAATATTTAATCGTTAGTATTTCTTTTTTCTTTTCCTCCAACATTCGGAGAATACCAGTCTTATTTTTCTTTCCTTTTCCCTATTAAAAATCTCGAGAACGCAAAAAAATTTCTTCACCCCTTACGTCTTTCCCCCCTTCCTTTCCTTCATAAAAATGGACTCGAGAACATGATCTTAATGAGTTCAGTTGGAAAATACAATCAATGACCTAACCCATTGCAAAATATAAACATAAAAACATGATTAGTTAAATTTTAAGAAATAACAAGACTATTAGAAACATAGGGTTGAGTTATGGTGAGAATGAGAGTCAAGGTGAAAAGCGTAAGAAGAGATTTCCACCCTGAATGCATACTAGGATGAGATGCACCGATATGAGATACACCAGATCAATCCTTATCAAATGCAATTCATGAACAGAAATAAGACTATTAGAAACATAGGGTTGAGTTATGGTGAGAATGAGAGTCAAGGTGAAAAGCGTAAGAAGAGATTTCCACCCTGAATGCATATTAGGATGAGATGCACCGATATGAGATACACCAGATCAATCCTTATCAAATGCAATTCATGAACAGAAATAAAATTAAAGGTGATCAAGGTCCAGATCTTTTCTTATGCTTTTCACAGTCACCTTAAATCTCCTACTCACATGCTAGAAACATATAGTACAATTTACTATAGAAATAACTGCATTACGTGAAAAGTCAACATCAATGTGTTTGTTTTTATAATAGAAGATAAATGCATCGAACGAGGGGGTGTTTGGGATTGCTTATGAAAATAACTTGTTGACTTATATCGGTGTGTAATCGATGAAAAACACTTTTGAATGTTTGGATCAGAAAAAAGAAAATGACTTATACTGATAAAAAACCGATAGAAAAAAAAGTTTTCAATAAGTTAAAAGCTTTTAACTTAGGCTATGTTTGGAAAACTATCTGATAAGCTAGCGGGTAGCTGATAAGCTAACTGATAGCTGATAAAAAAATTGTGTTTGGCAAAAATAGCGTATAAGAATATAAAATAATCAAAAAAGACATATTGAAAATAAAAATAAAAATAAATATTAATGAAGGTTATAATTGAAAAAATGACAATAAGCTCCCAAAACGCTACTTCAAGTAGCGTTTCAATAAGTTAGCTTATAAGCTAACTTATAGTTTGTCAAACATATACACTGAAAATAAGTTAACTTAGAGCATCTCCAAGAGCTTCCCTAAAATGGAGAAAAAGGGGAATATGAGGATTTTGGACAAATTTTTTGCTCCAAGAGCTTCCCCAAAACTTTCTCCAAAATGGAGAAATTAGGAGAGAGAGAGAGAGAGTGAGTTTTTCTCCAAATATGAAGTTAACTCCAAACATGATTACCAAATGAATTGACCAATAAAAAATTTTGAAAAATAAATATTTAATGAGAGAGATAATATTTTAATAGATGATGCGATATTTTAATATTATTTTGGAGAAATTATAGAGAATTTGTTGAAGATAAATACAATTTTTTTTAAAGATTTTGTTATTTGTTTTTCTATTTTGAATAAATTATAAGAAAATTGTTGGAGATGCTTTTATAAGTCATCTTATCTTTACCAAAAGTGACATTATTAAAGGCAACTTACGACTTATAAAAATTAAATTAGCATTTAAACCTAAACCTCAACACCCCCTCAATGATACCTGAAATAGACGGAAATATATAACACAGGCACGCAGGCGTTCTCCTTTTGCGCACTTCTTGACACCTCAGTAGTAGGTGTAGGTCCCACCACACCAAGAGATACTCCTGCCACTGCTTAGATTTACTCCAGAAAACGGAAAAGAGGCGCGATCCTCTAGATGGCCTCTCCATCACAGTCCTCCATCTCTGCCGTCGTCACCACCACCAACACCACCACCATCGCCGGAAATCTCAAATTCTCTTTGCTTCCTCATCAATTCTGTCCTCGGAGACATGATTTCCGTCCTTCTAGATTACGTCTCACTCCGGATCGAATTTGGAATGCTTCTGTTGATGTTCAAAACCAACGACGCCTTCTTCTTTTTCTTCTTCCACCACGTAACGTTCGTTCTGCTGCTTTTGCCGTGGATGTACCAGGTCCTCTGCTTCAGGACGCCGGAGCAACCGTCCTCGTCGTCGCCGGCGCCTATGCACTTGTCGCTGGTTTTGATAATCTCACACAGAGGCAAATCATCGAACAGGTATCTCTCAATCTCTACATGATATATATGTGTGTGTGTATACATACACATACTGATAAACAGTAGTTTCTAGTCTTCTACGAGTATATTCACTCTACCGCTATAAGCATCCGGCCAAACACCGTTTCCTGCGTCTGTAGATGCTAAAATCGACTGCCTCGTCCGGTCGCTTTCGTGTTTGTTTTTGTCTTATCCCCTGTGATGGTATAAAGGTAAATCCAAAGAAAAGGCCTCTGTAAATATCTTGATTAACCTAATTCAATTCATTCTTCTTTTAGATTTTTAACTTCGGATATTATCATCAATCACAAATTCAATTTGAATTGGTAGTTTGACAAGTAAAATGCATGACATTACGATTTAAATCATGAAGCACATCTACAGATTTGCTGGCATAACGTGGTCTTTAGTTCTATTAATTGTCATATATTGTGAAGGATAAAATTCTTGAAACATAAAAATGGCATCCAAATTATATGCATCAATTACTCATACTGTTCATGTAATAGTACTTTGGACCATTTTCACTTTTTCAGAACCTGCTTTTATAGCGCTTATAGTGCTTGCAGCTTGCACATTGGGTGACATTTACCATACCCAATTTGGTCATCCATTTCACCTCAAATACCAGTTATACAAAGCATTGACCGACCCAATAACCTTCGGATCAATTCAATCACCGTATGAAATTATTCATACTTCGAACACAAGAAGTCACAGAAATTGAGAAAAAAAATTAGAAGATTTCTCTGTTGGAGCCAAATGATTAGAACTTCTTTTGTGTTATGCGCTGTTTTTGTTGCCACTTTTGTGGTAATATTAGCAGTGTTTTTGAACATGGCATTAGGACTTGGAAACTGAACTTTTGTTGCCTGCATCTTTTTGATAATTTGCTGGAAAAACCAAGGGTGAGATTTCAATCCATGACTTCTAGTTTCATATGAGAGTCCCAACCACCTGTGGGGCCATATATTTCAAATATTATTAGAGCGTAATTAATACAAAGAGCTTGTTTGCCCAATGGTGCCAGCACCTTGAGACCGAGGATTCAACACTTTCACGGGGTGGTTGTGTTTTGAGATATACATGTGTAGCGGATAAAACGTAGCCTTTGCACTAACCCTTTTTCTCTTTGACACTAACCTGTTCTTGTGATAAGTTTTCCTTAGATACCCCTTATCAATCTTTTTTGAAGTGAAGTTAAAGGTTTACAAGGGTAAAAATGAAGTTAATATATAAAAATTACAATCAGCCATAGTAATTGCATGCATTCGTACCAACATTCTGAAACCATGGGAGCATCAAGTACAAATCTATTAACACTGGAGTCATTGTGGTTAAAAACCTCATCTATCTCTATTTGTGGTTAACAAATGTCTAGAGGTATTGCCGATCTCATTTATCCTCATTTAACAAGGGCAACTTAAATGCATAGCTTTGCCATAACTGTGGTAGGTGGGTGTTGAAGGACAGTCCTAGGGGGAGATAGGCAGGCATGTATCTCTTCCCATAAAAATAATTATTTTAGTTTTATGTTTATTTTCAATTGTTAAAGAAGGGCTATCACTTCTAGAGATTTTGCTAAAATTTCATTCGAGGTATACTTGGTATGAACCAATTCCTTTCTGCAAATATCACCCATCCTATGAAACCCCCCTGCAACTCTATAAAGGGAAAATTGCATCAAAATGGAACCAACTTTGGCCTAATTCCTATTTTGGGGAACCAACTTTCAAAATCTTTATTTTAGGGTCTGATCCAAACTTTTCATATATTTTGAAAGTTGGTTCCCCTCTATAAACTTTACCACAAACGCTCATGGGGTAAGTGCTTACCGGAATGAGTCATCACCCTCACTTACCTTATCCGATAACATTCTCCACCATCAAAAATGGATTGCAGTAAGCGTCTTTTTACTTGGTAAGCGCTTACCTAGTAAGGGTCTTCTCCCTCAATGGGTAAGATTCTTGGTTCTTGCTAAGTCTCTTACCGGGTAAGATTATCCGGTCCTTGCCATGCTCATCGGTAAGGTAATTTACACTCGGTAAGTGTTTACCCCGTAAGAGTTTGGTAAAAGGCCCCTTAGTCTTTTGTCTCTTTTGTATGTTGGTTTCGTAGATTTTTACGTGGAATTTTCTGGTTGAAAATTTATTTGAAGCCACACTATGGGCATCTTTTTTAGTATTGGTGAAATTGTAACAAACAACTAAAAGGACAAGACTATGTTATTGTGATTGGGTGTTTGGTTAGAGGTATGCAATCATTAATGGGATTGAATATAAAAGAAACTGTTTGGTTTTATAATGTGTAATGGGCCCATTCCCCTACAAGGCCAAACTTTCATTCTAGATTAAGCTAGGTGAATGAAAATTCATTCCCATTGTGAGTTTAATTTCTATGCTAACCCTAAGTATCTTTTGATTCATACATCAATATGATGCTTGGTGTTTATGTTTTATATTCATATATATTATATAATTCTGGTCTAGAAAAACTGGAAGTGAATTTACGATAGGATTCAATGCATGATTCATGAGTTTGCATTGTACATTGATAAAGAGGAGGATAGATTCCACTCTATAGATTATGAGGAGGTTACAGAGATTAAGGTGGCGTTTGTTTTTTAAGAGGTGCTGAAGTCTGAAGTCTGATTTTAGCTTTGAAATGGTCATGAAACCTCTAAACGAATCAGACATAAGTGGTGATTAAGAGCTTAAAATGAAAAAAACAAACAAGGTTGCAACTTCAGTGTTGAACTACAATCCAAACATACCTTCAGCTAAAAATGAATATGCTGTTGTAAAAGCATCAAAATGTTAGGAAGAACAAAGTGAGTTGAGTAAGAACCAGGAAAAGACCCTCAAGAAACCCAACAAGATACTTTGTGTCCTCGATGTAATAGCATGGTACCAAGTTTTGTTATTACAACAATTAACAAGTTAATCAACTTTGTCACTTTTGCAAGAACTATTAAAGATACTGGACGAATGGTAGGACAATGAAGAATGTTTTTGTGGGTGTCGGCCATTATAAGAATAAGACTTCAGTCTCTCAATAACATTGTCATGTGAGCTCTTTCCAATGAGCTGAATCACGTTGCTTTTAAGCCCAATGGCACAATCCTTACATTTGGTTCACATCTCTGGGTGAGTCAATGAGTTAAGGATGGTGCCATTAGGCTTAAAACGTTGTGATTCAGCTCAACGGGAAGAGCTTCTGTGATAGTTATTTGACGGTATTGAGAGGTTGAAGTCTTAATCCTTATGGTGGGCGGCATCCACAGGAACATTCCTCCTCGTTCCACCAGACGTCTCGTATCTTTGACGGTTATTGCAAAACTGATTTGCTTAACATTGTAGTTATTGTAATAACAAAAATTTGGAGTTTGAAAGTACCACATGTAACTTTTAAAAATTAAACTTGGATTCTTTGCAGAAGATAGAGTAAAACGTAGTTTGACAGGTTCAATTCCTTATTATCTTTCTTCCCCTTTTCAGAATCTAAGCAGAAAACTGGTTCATATATTATCTGGATTGCTTTATATGGGTTGCTGGCCAATTTTCAGGTATTTTTCAATTACCCAAAATTCGTTTATTTCTATAAATGGAGTTCTGTTATACATATATCAATCAAACTCTTACAGTCGATTTTTCAATCCTAGATTAGTACTTCTACAGCAGCTCGCTATTTTGCTGCTATAGTTCCCTTATTAAACTTCACAAGACTTCTTGTACACGGTCTTTCACTTGTACCCAACGAAGACCTCATCAAGTCAGTCACCCGAGAAGGAAAACCAGAGTAAGTTTTTCTTTTTCTTTTTTTTGAAGTATAATATATATACACACACACACACACACACACACACGTCAAATGAACTCAAACACCCCCCTCTCCTTTGGTGAGGTTTGAACCCCCGACCTTTTGAGAAGCCAGTAACCCATATACCGCTAGGCCAAAGGCCCTTTGGTAAAAACTTATTAAATTCTTATAATAGTATCCTCATTGGTTTGTTTTGCCTTCTAGTAACTTCTCAAATGAAAAATGTCCAAAATTTCAAAATGACTTGATGGCAGGGAATTGCTTAGAGGACCTCTGTATTATGTTTTGGTGTTGATTCTATCTTCTCTTGTCTTTTGGCGCGAGTCGCCAGTCGGTGTGGTCTCGCTGTCGATGATGTGTGGTGGCGATGGTATCTTCTCTCAGCTTCGTGTGTTCGATCTTTGGATTCTTAAAAACTTGTTTCTAACATTAATTATACAACCCTATAGGTATTGCAGATATAATGGGTAGAAGATTTGGGTTCCATAAAATTCCTTACAACAAACACAAGAGTTGGGCCGGTAGCATCTCTATGTTCATAGTTGGTTTCTTAATCTCAATCGGGTACGTGCCCCTCTTTAACAGTATGAAAAATATGTTTGACCTTTGTACTATATATTTTATTTAGAGTAAATCCCCGTGGTTTACTGAAATCTTTGAAAGTGGGACCTAAACTTTGATAATTCTAAAAATCGTCCTCGTGGTTCTCATTTTGCTCTAAAAGTGGTCCTTCATCATTAACTCTGTTAGTTTTCTCTGTTAGTGTCGGGGGTATTTTTGTCTATTTAGGCTACTTCCCTAATTTTCTTTAAAAAATTAAACATATAATATTGTAGTTATATATAATATATATCATATATGTACAAAAATTAACAAAATAGACAAAAATATCTCTAACGGAGAAAATTAACAGAGTTAGTGATGAGGGACCACTTTCAGAGCAAAATGAGAACCATGGGGACGAGTTTTAAGAGTTATTAAAGTTTAAGTCACGCTTTCAAAGAGTTCAGTAAACCACGGGGACCAAAATTAGAGTTTACTCTTTTATTTGCCGATGTTTCATTTTTTGATGACCTTCCGCCAACCGACCTACTTTCCAGCCAAAAAATAATGTGATTTTTTTTTTTTATGTTTAACGTGTATATCCAACCCGCTATGCGAGTGGACTAATCCCAAGGCGTCCACCCACTTTGTGGATAGCCTGGAGTCACTGCATTTGAACCTCCATGGCCACAAGGACATTTTTATTCCTCCTTGGATTCGAACCTGGGACCTCTAGCCACTTTTGACCTTTGGAGCCCAAGCTCAAACTAATCGGGCACCACCCCTTGTGGTTAAAAAAAAAATATGTGATATTTGGCTCCAAATAATTGACAATTTTACCCTTTTTCTTTAATCCAGGATGCTATACTACTTTTCAATATTGGGGTACTTTGAGCTAGACTGGGTAAGGACGGTTGAACGAGTGGCGATGGTTGCGATGATAGCAACGTTGGTGGAGTCTCTCCCGACGAACGGAGGCTTGGATGACAACATCTCTGTTCCTTTGGTAAGCATGGTGACTGCATATTTGTTGTTGTAAATGCATCCATCCTTTTTGTTGTGTAATAAACGTTTTGTAGGAGGTATGGAATGATAAATGTTGGGATGATTTTAATAAAATTATTTCCCCATGATTAAAAATATAATTAAATGGCAGTCAAGGACTTTTGAGTTGGATCTAGAAATCATACCCAAATCTTGTTAAATACGTGACAGAGGGTACATACATTGATTTTTACCTTAAGTACGAAGAGCGGTACAAAAACTCCATTTCACTTTTTGATCGAATACAAAAATATGGGGTCATTTACCAAGTGTTTACTGCTCACTTACCTTACTGGGTAAGCAGGAGCCGAAAAACTTATCTGGTAAAAGGCATGACAACAACCTAGGTTCTTACCCAGTAAGTGAGGAAGAAGATTCTTATCTAGTTAGTGCTATTACCGGGTAAAAAACACTTGCAAACAATCCATTTTTGATAGTCGAGAATATTATTTGACAAGGTAAGTAAGAGTGATGGCTTTTATTGATAAGCATTTATCTAGTAAACATTTGACAACTGACCCTTTTGATCTAATTCATGAAGTGGCTGTCACACAGTCACGTATATTGCTTATATTTTATTGTAAATACAGATAATTGTATCATCGATAATTAAATAACTTCATTACAAAACGTATACAAATATTGAGCAAAAGCATTTAAAATCGCTTCAATGGCAAATTCATATAGAAAAAAAAACGCACGTAACAACCCATTCATCATGAGTACATATAAAACAACCAAAATAGGGATATGTATTTAGATGGTGTTTGGTTTGTAGGATTGGTTAAAAGGATTTTCTAGATTTTAAATCTAGGATTCCATTTAAATCTCCTGTAAAGATAGGATTTTCAAATCCCACATGGATGGCTGGTTTCAAATCTCACGGGATGGTTGGTATTTCATGGGATTTTGTAAAGTTTGTATGTAACAATGTTCTAAAATTTGTTTAAAAAATTTGTTCCGTAATAATCAATTAATAATAAGGTAAATTAATTATTTTTGTAAATTATTTATAAAGAATGAAATTCAATTCAATTTTAAATCCTACAAACCAAACACACCAAAAATTCAAATTCTTTCCAAATCAAAATCACTCCAATTCCAAGTCCTTAAACGAAATCTAAATCCAAAATTCTAAATCCTTCCATAAAATCCATCCAAACCATTTCATCAAACCAAACACCTCCTTAGGTTTTTGTTTGGTTTGTAGGATTAGATTGTATTTGGAGGGAATTGGAATTAGAATTGAATTTCATTCCAATCTCATGTTTGGTTCGAATGATTTATTGGATTTGAAGTCCTACAAACATAAAACTTTGAAATCAAATGGTTGATATTTTACGGAATTTTATAGGATTTATATGTAATAATATTTTAAAATATGTTTAAAACAATTGTTTTGTGATAATCAATTAATAAAAAGGTAATCTTACTTTTATAATTATTTATATATAATGGAATTCCATTCAATTCCATTCCAATTGCTATAAACCAAACACACCGATTCCAATTCCAATTTCAAATTCTTTCATGAAATCCAAATCGCTCAAATCCATTACATCAAACCGTACGCCCCCTTAGGGTGAAATCTTATACGATAAATTCCGAGCTGAGATATTATCATATGAAATAACCTTAAAAATCATATGAAATAACCTTAAAAGTTTTTAGGTTATTGGGTGAAATCTTTGACAGCCAAAGGTTCATACCATTGAGGACCAAATCCAGCAGCTCTTCTTGCTGCCTCATTAAAAGGAGGCTTCAATGGTCCCCTAAAATATGCCCTCACTATCTCATGAAACTTCTCAATAACTTCATTATCACTTTCTTCATCTCCATTAATAATAGTATCTTCCGTTGGAGTTTTAGATCGCGAACATAGATACTTAAACCACTTAACTCCAGCAGCACAATGAGTGATTTCTTCAGGGTAAACCACCTTCTCCAGCAAATCAGCCGTCTCGTTATCACCTCCGTTACGGAAACGTGATATGGTGGTAGGCAGCACGTCCATTCCTCTTGCCTGTGAATTCACTTCTATTATTAAGGGGTTGTTTGGCAATTGCTGAATGGTTTGGTGCAGAATGATTAAGAGGCTCTTATGATATAGTGCGAAAACGAAATATAATTGTTTGATAATTGTCAAGATGTAATCAGGGCTCTTAATGGTTAAGGAAGGTCCAAGATACAAAATGATTCAGAGGGTTTTGGAACTATTAAGAGGCAGACTTATTTTTTTGCCAAACAGGATTCACCTTTTAGTGATTCAACGGTTGCCTCTTAATGGAACTGTTAAGAGGTAAACAAACAACCCCTAAATTATCTAACGACTTCCAAGATTCTTGGGTGGCACTCCCTTCCTCCCTCCATGAAAACTTATGATAGGCAGTATGGATTACAAAAAGTGTTTGATCATTTGTCAAATGGCTAAAATACCCTTCCATAACGACACAAAAAAGGGAATATTTTAGAGCTAAATCAATATCGTCAACCTTTTGTGAGCAAAAGGGTAATTGCAAAAATGAATACTTTCTAAAATTAGATGCATAACTGAATTACTTAATGCGCGAATAAATCATTTTGTGTTCATGCGATCAACCATGGAAAAAGGTATGCAATGAAGAAGAGAAAGGAGGCAATTGTGAAAGAAAATAATGGAAGATTATTAGCAGCATTAGGTGTACCTCATGAACACAATGCTCCACGGCAAGGCGT
Source organism: Silybum marianum (assembly GCA_036898165.1). NCBI lineage: Eukaryota > Viridiplantae > Streptophyta > Magnoliopsida > Asterales > Asteraceae > Silybum > Silybum marianum. The sequence continues at coordinate 6,911,537 of CM072532.1, forward strand.
GCAAATAGGTCTTTTGATGTAGCAACAGCCGAGTCCCACAAACCATCATGAGCCAGAAGTGCTCCATAGAAAGAACCCAATTCCTCAAGCCGGGCAGCAAGAAGAGTGAAGTGACGACCTTCATCTTGTGCCACTCTTACAAAATCATCAAAGAACTCTTTTGGCATCGACTCTTGCTTACCAAAACGGGCAATTATATCCTGTTTCAATAATATATATATATATATATATGATTAAATGGATCATAGGATCAAGAAAACCTAGAGAAACCAACATGAGCACAGATTTTTCTTCATCAAAGAAAAATAAATGAAAATTTAAGTATCAGAATGGAATTATTCATCTCCTGAAACTTATCATCTCGGGTTTCCATTTCGATTAGAAGTTAAGAACTTAAGATAGTGTTGCAATACAACTCATACATGTTTTCTCCTAAGTTCATCACTGTTAATAGCACAATCTATCTTGCATTTTAACTTAGCAATCACCAAACACCTAGCAATCATGGAATTTAGCATAAAGATTTGTCTATAAGCAATAGAATCAAATACCCATATTGAAAAGACATAGAACAGGGAGTACCCAAGACAAATCAATGGCCCAACTTTCAGTGTGAACAAGGCTATGCACAATTGCTTGTCTGCTCTGTAAGCTTCCGGCTTTCCCAAGTTTCGGCATAAGACTTGGTGAAACTAACTTAACCTGCACAATAAGTTGTACAAAACAATTACATCTAATGAAACCAGTGAGTCATTTCATCGAACACCTGGCGTGCTTCCATGGCAAAACAAACAAACAAACAACAAAGAGAGGTGAACAAGAGTTCTGAGGGTGTGAGAAGCTAACATTGGCAAGTCTTGCGGGTCGATCTGGTACTTGGATATCAGGTTGAGAAGGGTTGTAGGGATGTACAATAAGACCTTGGAGCCAATTGTTTGCTATTTGATCTCCAAGTCTGGCCTTCTCGACTGGGTCTGGTGTATTCAGTACCCGCAACGCTGCTTCCACAAGGGTTTCTCCGTCGCACATCTTTATCACTTGCAGTTTCTTGAAGCTTTGCTTCTGGCTTCCATTTTGAACATCACCTTCTATTTACAGAAACAATCCCCCAAAACTAAATTCACTGTTTTTTTATTAACTTGAATATTTAACCCGCTATGCAAGCCGACTAATCCTAAGATAGTCACCCGCTTCACGGGTAGCTCAGATTTAACGCATTTGAACCTCCATGGCCACAAAGTGATTTTTGTTCCTCCCTATATTCACTATTTTAGGGTTTAGTTTCGTGGGCGGTTTCAAATGAAATCTAATCCCGTATAGATAATAATAATGTTGTGTTAATCATATTGAATGTTATATCATGCACTATGGAAAAACGTATGAATTTCACATTCGTTATTCATACTGAATGTCCTTTCTTATTCATGCCGAATGAAACAACAAGAACTACAATTGTAACAGAGACAACCACGTCCCCAATATGAGTTGGATCGCTTGGCCATGCTTCATAATTGGAAAAACCTAACAGTAGAGAGAGTTATTTCTCACCAGTGAGGGCTAAACAGACGGCCCTAAGAAGCACTCCGGTAACGGAAAACTCGTGTCGTGCTCTTCTTTGTCCTCATGTTCGTAATGAAAAATGAGTTTTCATTTGAACTTTCATCTAGTTTTTAATAACATTAAATTTGGGTTAGTTGGTTCTAAAGGGGTTATTTTAAAAAAAAAGTTGATCAAGTTCCTCTCTTTTTTAGAAACATGAAATTATTAAATCATTACGGTCATGAATTTATTTGAAAAAATTAGTAGAGGGCATTGTTTGATGAACTTTTTGTGATTTTTTTACGTACTATGTAAAAAACGTACTCATAAAAGTATTCGGAAAAGGAAACGAACTAAAGCAGTTTTCTATTGAATAAGAATACTTTCATTGAACAAATTGGTTTATAAGCCTCTTATTTTATACAGTTATCGTAAATTTTATAAACAAGCTTCATAAATATATCACATTAACATTCCATCCAAATTTTATGAAATCTTATATGGATTTTTCCTAAAAGTTATATAACATTTACCTTTTTTTTAATATTTGGTGTTATTATTCATATTATTTTAATCGTCACAACAAATCTTTTGAATGATTATTTTGTCATAAAATAGTTACTTTTACTATAAATATATAATATATTAAATTAATCAATAAAAAAGTTATAAAATGAAAATATATTCATCAAATATGGGAAAAGTGAAAATTCTCCAATATATCAACCTTCTGGGCTTTGGCGCACACCTAATTTTTTATTCTGAAAAACCCTTGGTAAAAATGACTAGAAAATATGACAAATGTGTGCATTCATCATCCATGTACTTGATGGTATCATACTGCAAGAATCTGTACGTATAATTATACTAGTAAATGTGACAAATCACCTCTGTACTTGATCTTTAACTTTTAACACCAACACTATCAAAAGAAACAACAATCAACCCAAAACAACCAAAGATTATAACTGAAGGTCTAGAGTTCAAGTTCATATTAGACGTGTTGTAAAATTGTGTAAATTTTGTTGTATATAAATATCATATACTTCAAAATCAATCGAAATCAAACTTTCAAACTCAAAATGCAATTTTAGGCTAATCCCTGAAAAAGAAGAAGAAAAAAAAAGTGTTTGTTTCTGTACATAATAATCAGGGAAGTCATTTTTCCAAAGCAATATTAATGGTACATTGAGTTGTACCTTTTAAGGTCAAGAAAAAAGGAGAGGCCTAGTGAAACAAAATCAGCCCCTTCCTGTTTGTCAAATTTTCAATAAACAACATATATAAAAATGCAATCCTCTTAAGATTATTGCAAGTTAATTTATGTCGTTTAGTTGTTAATCACGAATGCATACATGAAGGGGTTATATTAGTCGAGTTAGAGAGCTTCTGAGAAACGTAACCCTTCAGGTCCGGGACCTAATATCCCTTTCTGTTCCGTTATCTTGCCCAAGCTGAAAGTTGATTCGCTATGAGACCCTCCTATTTTATCTTCCTCCCTCCATACGCTACCTTGCCATTCCCTCTGAAACAATAACCAACAAACACATAAATAATGAGTTTTTTCAATATAATCGACTTTGTGATTTATTTAATTAAAAAAAAAACTGAAGAACACCCTGGAGCCGTCCATCTGAACGGCGGTATGTACAAATGCATACTGGTAATTTGTAACATGCATTTGTCACACCAATGCATAATATGCACTTGTGCATAGAAAAAAAAACAGTTTCAATCGTTTGTATGCATTTGTTCATACCGTGCCGATGAAAGACTCCCAAGGTGTTCTTCAATTTATTTTTTTTGAGGTTTTCCTCTGAACCTCCCTCTGTATACGGCAAACCTCACACACACACACCTCACTTTTTGTGAGGCTTGAGCCCTTGACCTCCAAATAGGTTGGGATCTACCAATAACCCGGATGTTGTTCGGTCATTCACCCTTTGGTTGGGCATAAAAACGCTAAGGTGTTGTGTTTATTATATAAATTCTTTTGAAGAAAATTGAAACAAATATAAGATTCAATTAAAGATTCACAATCCATGAAACTATACGAATAAACAACTATGCATATATTAGCCTTCTCCCCAAATGGTTATTATGGAATTTGAGGCATAAAACATGTATCAAATATATAGTTATTAAAACTTACCTCATCAAGGATTTGGGTTGCATCATGCAATATCGGGGTCATAAGCGGAGGGGCAACATCAGGATCGGGCTTTTGAAATATGAACGTAGTATACAAACCTACAAAAGTGTGAGCATAGTAAATTACAAACAAAAAGAAAGAAAACTAAAAGACATAAATAAACAAACATATAAATTTTAGGCATGTGGGATCTTTTGGAAAAAACTATAAGATGAAAGAACAATGAAACGGAGGCACAACCTAGTACATCATAGAATTTCGGTAAGAGCCTCCCTCTGGGGTCCACAAGACCATGACCTGCTTCTAGAAGCATCCCGGAAAATTGTGCTCTGATATAACAAGGTAAAAATGAGAAACATCAACCTTTAAAAACAGACATTATTATAAAGGTGAGGAGGTGTGTGTGAGTTTATTTGCCATATATAAATATTAAATACTTAAAAAAACGGACATTATTATCGTCGTAAAATTCCCACAAAGACCTATTACGTACCTATTATCATCATAAAATTCCAGCAAGTTTTGTATCTCCACATATTCAAGGCCAGCTTCTCTGGCCAACCTGGTAACATGTCATAAAACATTAATTAGCGAAATTCTGGATGTCAACTACCAAAGATTACAAGTATTAATACGTTTCAACTAAACAGATCATTAAACGGTAAGATCGGGTATTAGGAATATATTACAACTAGACCCCCTGTATTGTGGCATTATTTCATATTTGACCCCCCACAATTTCCCTTTTAACACTTTGAGAATTTGAACACACTAAAATTCACATCTAGGTCCCCACTTGTAATCTAAACTAAATCTACTGTAGTTCATGTCTCTAAAAAACACATCGCTAACACAAGAACCATAAAAAGCAAACATTTCAACCTGATCAAGCTTGGGAAATGTACCAAGCAATGTGTTTCAGCAGAGGCATCATTTGCAAACTTCAGCTGGTACTTTTTCCCAAAAAAAGGAAACCTGCAATTTACCATATAAACAAAGATAAATTCACGTGTTTAATTTATATTTTTACAAAAAAAATAGTATATTAGATATTTTCTTATACTTCTCTTCTTCAACTTCAAATGTGATCATATAGTTATCCGATCGAATGCAATTTGGAACAAGATTTGGCTTCATTCCACCACTCCTGTTGTGGTATGCTTCTACATTTTTCTGATACTTCGCCCTACACGATCATTGAACAAAAAATGCACACGGGTTATGAATAAAAGTCGAAAAAGGTGACTTTTGTTACAGTCTAAAAGTCCAGAAGTTGAGAAGTGATAATGGTACAGAATTCAAGAATGTCATAATTGATGAGTTTCTAATCAATAAAGACATTTCTCATAATTTCTCAGCAGTCAGAACACCTCAATTAAAGAATGGGGTGGTAGAAAGAAGAAATAGAACATGGTACCTTACCATATAGTAGATGAGTCGAGAGTAATACCCATAAGATAACCCCCTGGTTTCAATAAAGATGATACATTTTGCAGAAGTCTTCTTACTTTCTCCTCGGTTTCAAAACAGAACTAGTAGAACAAAATTCCAAATTTCACGGGTTATATAAGAGAAAGATACAAATATTAGTATAAACAATGGATTCAGACCTGCAAATGTTGCATACAACAAACAATATCAGCTGTATTTCCCTTGTCCCCCAAATTTGCTTCCAAGTTTTCCTGAAGAAGGTCAACATCTATCAGCGGGAAAAAAATACAAAGTTGGAAATGTTTAAATGAGTAATTATAATAACACATGATGTTCAGAAAATGCAATGCAAATAAATGAATTTTTGACTGCAATCTTTCCCCAAAAACATATATGTTTTCACTGCTTTTGATCACATACAGGGGTGGCCCTTAGTTTCTTATTTACTCATCTAGTTTTCTGATTTGCTTATTTTTCTTGTATCTTGATGTTTATTTGTTGTTATCTTGATGATGATATGACTATTTGAGTGATTTCCTTAAACCTATTTCACTTATTTAAGTAATTTTGCTTATTTGGTTAAATCTCCTTTCATGTCGTAACTATATATATATATATATATATATATATATATATATATATTTGTGTCCTATATATTATATGCTTGATATTGTCTTAACATTATTTTTGGTATGAATTAACTTTAGCGGATCGTATTATACTTGTTAACTATGAGGTAGTATTATTCTTGGATTATGGGCATTTTTTTTAATGATGATGGATAAGTTAGAAATTTACAATCAAAAGGACTCACAATGCAGGGATCAAGCTCATAAAACTCTGAAGTGTAAGTCTTGCGCCGACTCTCCCATGCTTCTCGAACTTCTCTAACTCCAGATGACGCTTCATCTGCAAACATAAAGATCTCATTCCCATTTCCCACGAAAGTAAACAAATACAATAAGTAATTAATATCTTCATCTGAATCAAATCACACTAAACCATCCACTTCAAAAACAAAAATGACAACAAAGATAAGCTAGAACATTAAGTAGAAAACCTATAATTCTTGAACAAAATAATTACTACTTTTGTTCAGAAAACTTATGGTTATTGCTTCACATTGTTTTTCTTTAATTTTGAACATTAAAATTTTGTCCTCATCTCTAGATATTACGAAATTAAAATCTCTAAAAGGATTCATTCAACCAAAAACGGAAAAACCCTAGCTTCTGATTTTGAAAACGAACGAGTTAACGAGTTCATACACGTACAAACTCTGAATCAATCATTAAAGGAGAAAGAAGGTCGTTGATTTTAATTTGAAATTACCGATTCCAATGAAGTGGCCGATTTGAGCTTCGTCCCATTTGTCTTCATCCGGTACTCCTCCGCAATATAAATCACACACCTTAAAAGAGAAACCAATTTTAACGTGAAAAGCTACATAGAGATTGAAATATAGTGTTTGAAGAAAGAGAGATTACGGACAGTGGCGTAGGGAGAGACGAAAATCTTGATAAGAGCAGTCTTAACGAGTTGGAGTAGTCGATGGTGAGTTGAATCAGTGAGTCTAGAGATCGTTGGAGTCAGAATCATCTTCTTCTTCTTCCCATAAAACCCTACACACTTGTTTTGGGGCTATACAATAAACGGGGAGTTTCAAAATAAGCTGAGAATGAATGTAACGTATCACTTGAAATTGTTATTTCAAAACGAAAATTTGTAACGGGGATCCGGTGCAATAGATTGGATCTAAATTTTATTGCAAATCGATTAAAAATGTTTGAATAGATTTTACAAAATCTTTTTTGAAACTGGAAAAAAAAAGGTTGTAGAAAGACACTGAAATCTTTAAAACTAACTTGTTTTTTTCGAATTTGGAGAAATGAAAAGAAATAATCGTGAAAGAAAGGTAAGACAAAGAGAAAAATAAAAAAATAAAAAATTTATTTGTATTCTTAAAGATAAAGTAAAAAGAAGGAAATAAAATAAAATAATTTTTATGTTTTTAAAAAGAAAACAAACGAAAAATATAATTTAGGATGAAAAATTGAGTAGTGTTATAATTTTTCTTTAACTTTTTAAATGATTTTAATTTATTTCTTTATTTTCCTTGTCTCAGGAGTTTTTTTCACTTTCTTCTGCTTTCTCTCACTTCTTTTCCTTTCTGTCATTAAATGAGTTTCGATAACATAACGTAAGTATTTAAAAGACGAAAAAAATTATATTTTAATAATACTATAAATGTACTCGCGCAATGCAGCGATACATGATACATCTCGATTTGAATTATTCATTTTATTCGTTATCGATTTTATAATATGGTTTTGTTTTAGTTTTTTAATAAAGATAATTTTCAGTTTAATTTTCTTATTATAATTTAATATAGATTTAATAACCAAGTAATTTATTTTAGGTTTGAAAATATAATGTTTTAAAAGGATAATGATTAACTATTCTGTTAAAACTCAATAATTATCATAACTTATATTATTTATATTTAAAATGATATGTTTATCATTATTTGATTATGTTTATCCGCAGTTAGTTATAAGAATTCAAGCTTTAAGCTTTAATAAGTTGTACTTATGCTTCTCAACTTGTAAATTTGAAAATTAAGTAATTTGACTTTAATTAATGGTACATAATGCTTAAAAAGTTGTTTTTAAGAGTTTAACCCCAAATGCTTTATAATATAGTATAGATAATTAATATTGTAATTTTAAAATAAAGTTGTTAAAGACAAAACCAAAAAGTTTAATAATTTTTGTTTTAATTTTTAATTTTTTATTTTAAAGAATTTGTTAGTCACACGCTCACATTATAACAAAAAGTTTGATCAAAATAACAAAAACAAAAATTGTATTACATTTGAACCAACTCTGTTATGAGTTCATTTTTTGGGAACCAAACTTTTCAAACTACTATCTAAAATTTTATTTATGGATATGGTTGACCAAATGACATGTGGCCTAAATAAATGTTAACTAATATTACACCTTATACTGATAATTAAAATTTCATATTATATAAAATATTATTTATACAACATGTCAAAGGTATTAGGACATGAAAAAGCATAATGAAATTTAATTAGACTTGACCATGTGATTGATTGACAGTAATTGAAATGGTAAACATGAAAGATTTTGAAGTTGGTTGTTTAACTTGTTGGATAGGTCGTGATGTTAATGATTGTGGCGGCAGCGACAATGATAGGGGTGAAGACAACAATGGTAGCGGTGGTGTTGGTGATGAAGATGGTGGTTGGTGGTGACAACCATCGTGGCATGATTGGATGGAATAAATAAAAATAATGTAATATTTCTTATTAAAACATGAGACGAGGGAATTGGAATTCCTTACCAGAACCTAGAGATGTAAATCCCGGTCCGGTTTGATCTGAATCCGGTCAAAGCCAGAATCCTAATCCGGTCAAAGCCCAGGCCAGCACGAATCTGGTAAGGCCCGATTTTAGGCCTGCAGTCCGGAGCCGGATTGAATATTAGTGTTTTCCCGCGGCCCGATCCGAATCCGGTTTTCGGTCCAATCCAAAATATCAAAAAAAAACTAGTGTTTTTAACTAGCAGTTTGAATCAAAAGTGTTTGTTTTTTTGGCTTTTTTTCACCCAAAAACACTATAAATACCATATATGTTTAATGGGTTTAAATACCAAACTCACAAAACAAAAAATGATCACAAATCTTTCTATAATTTGTGTTTTCGACTCATTTTCGATTTTAGTTTATAACATCTTCCCCTAGATCTCATCTATTTCTCTATTTATTTTTGTTATTACTTATTTATTATTTTCAAGAATCACGATGGCCGGTTTTCGACCCAATGAAATATTTTTAAAATATGAAATTGTAAAAAAAAAAACTCAAAATCGAGCAAATCCGACTGCGCCCGATTTTCTAAATATGGTTTCAAGTATAGGTTAAACGGACCGGGATCTTACCCCCCGAGGCCCAACCCGAATCCGAATCCGGTTTGGGCAAAACCGGGTTTTTTGAATAGTGTTTCGGACCGAATCCGATCAAGCCCCGACCCGATCTGGCTCGCATCCGTTTTTTTACATATCTACCAGAACCCTATGAATTTACATTCAACCATATGTGAAATTTGAATTCTTTACATAAACTACCAAACACGTGACTACATGAGTGAAATTTGGTCAATATATTTAACTATTCTAATTTCTTTAAATTCCGTGGGATTCCAACGAAATAAACGTCACCTACTTTCTAATGATATACATCATTATGAGATGGTGAAATTAATTACTTTATGTATAATTAACCATAAAATTATTATTTAGTTAATTAAAAAGAATACATACTAGTGATACTACTAAAGTTGTATGTCTTTTATTGGGGAATTTTACTTAAATAGCGATTTTAGACAAGTTTTTTTTGTCTCCTAGCCATTTCTCCTCAAAATTGTCAGTAAGGTGGTGACCTCAATTTTTCTTTTTTGCAATTGGTCCCTGGATCGCCAAACACAATGGTCGTCATGGCGGCCTTAACCCCTGAAGTTTCAAAAATGACCCCTTTGGCCTCCAACCATCTTTCAAAAATGACACTTTGGTCCCTTTAGGGTTAAGGTCGCGATGACGACCCTTGTGTCTGGTGATCCATGGACCAAATTACAAAAAATAAATAAATAATAAGGTCGCCATGACAACCCTATGGATGGCGACCTTAATGGTTATTTTATCAATTTTGAAGAGAAAATGAATAGGAGACGAAAACGTTGGCCTGGAATTATTTGAATAGAATTCCCTAGAATTCCCCTTTTATTGTCGATATTTATGTTGGAATAGGGAACCAATGGAGTATCAAATTGAAAGTTGGTGGACTTTTTTGAAATTTTCTATAAGTTAGATGATGCATTTGACACATTTTATATATTTATGCGACCTTTTTGTAAATTTGAACAAAACCTAAATGGCAATGGATAATTTTTTCAAGATGTTGGGCCTCATTTGATAAATCAAATCACCACGCTATAAAGAGGCTGCTGCAAATTTCCGAAACCCTAGCAACACATCTCTCTCTCTCTGTTATACCGTGTTTGAGAAGCGCGGCGGAGAGGCAGATCTCGAGAGGAAGCGAAAAATGGTGAAGTTTTTGAAGCCAAACAAGGCCGTGGTGGTGCTCAACGGCCGTTTCGCCGGAAGGAAGGCTGTTATCGTCAAACAGTTCGACGACGGAACTCGTGACCGTCCTTACGGCCACTGCCTTGTTGCCGGAATCGCAAAGTATCCGAAGAAGGTGATTCGCAAGGACTCAGCGAAGAAGACCGCAAAGAAGTCGCGTGTGAAGGCATTTATCAAGCTCGTGAACTACAACCACATAATGCCGACGAGGTACACGCTCGACGTCGATCTGAAGGATGTAGTCTCGGTCGATGCGTTGCAGTCGCGTGATAAGAAAGTGACGGCCTGCAAAGAGACGAAAGCACGTTTGGAGGAGCGTTTCAAGACCGGGAAAAACCGTTGGTTCTTCTCGAAGCTCCGATTCTGAGGAGAAGGCTCTGAGTTTCTTTCAGGTGTCAGGTTTTGCTATATTTATTTTGAAATTTTAGTTGATGAATGACGATGATAGACTGATTAATGCTAGATTACTTTCATTTTGAATTGATTGATTTCCTTGCAAGTCGATATAGATTTCAAAGGTTTAATCGTTTGAACTACATGTTTGTGCCTTGAATTGGTTGAGATACCGTTTGAATCGTCATATTCTATATGATTTTGTTAAACTCCTCATATGAATGGGTTTTTCAGTTGCTGATTAACTTCACATTCACAGCCACACCAGACAGCTTGAAAAAAGTTAGGGTTTAATCTATAAATCAAACCAAATAAGGTTTATTAGTATATTTGTTTAAGGCTGTAAGTAGAGTTCCAGCAATGACTCATTCAGAGTATGTTGTAACTTGTAAAGAACTAGAATCTTATAATAACGAGTGAGGATGTTATATAGACCTAGAATATTATCCATTTTTTCTGCTAATTCTTAAGTTTTAGAGTAAATTACAAAAGTATTCGGATAATTAATTGTGTTCAAGAACATGCTAACGAATAGGACCAATCACCATAAGTGTTAAAGATGAAATCATACCCATAAATCAATCTTAACTTCCTGAAGAGCTAAACTTGCCATATTTCCCTGGTTGTAGTAGTTTTTGGTAAAACATTTGCACCTCTTTTTCAAGCTTCCTCTAAATCCGTCAATAGGTCGCCTTGAATTGGAATATAGTGTTGTACACGCGCACATGGTAATTTGAGAATAGTACTTGGTTCCAAAATTTCTAGAAATTAAATGAGGGCTGTTTGGTTAGCTGATTGAATTCCATTGAATTCCACGGTTGATTGATTTCATCATTCCTTAGCCTATACGAATGATTTTAAATTCCATTTTGTGGTAAATGTAACATAATATGTAATTTTCATTTAAAAAGTCAAAAATAAATTTAACCACTACCCTCTCACCCTCGTTGGCAACATATCCGTCGCCACCACCACCGCCACCACCAATTAATATACTATCAATTAACATTATCATTTCACCACCCCTATCGCTAGGGGTGGCAATCGTGTCGTGTTCGGGTTGGCGGGTCGCGGGTCGCGGGTTGGTGGGTCAGGGAGGCTCAACCCGGACACGACCTGTTTAGCTTATTGTGTCGAGATTCCTAACCCGGACACGGTTGTGTTGGCGGGTCAAAAACGGGTTGGCGGGTTAGCGGGTCACCTACAAAATCAGCGTATATATAAACATTCAAATTTCAACAAAGTCTTAAAAACACATAAAACTTTAAAAAAAATATTAAATATTAAGCAAATAACTAAATATAAAAGAAAAAATTGTTTGGCGGGTCGACCCGTGACAAGATTTGGTCAACCCGAACACGACCCGTTTATTTGGCGGGTTGGTCTGTCAAAAACTTCAACTCTAACCCGTTTATTTTCATGTCGGGTTTGTGTCGTGTCGAGAATTGCCACCCCTACCTATCGTTGCTGCCACGCCCATCCCCACACACCATCAGGGCCACATGACTTTTTTATTTGTCGTCATAGTCATTAGTCGCCGACCACCCCCATTCCAATTCCTATCAACTAAACGAGTGGCCAAATTCCATTCCAATTCCTTCAAAGTCAGTCAAATTCTTTTGATGGATTTCAATTCCATCAAATTCTATTTCGCAAACCAAACATCTCCTGAGATTCTTCAAATTCTTTCCATCTACAAATGCTTAAAACATGTATACAACCTAGTATTCCAACCCCCACCCTCACCCCTTTCAGGCAAAAGGTGTTTGATGAATAACATTATATCAAATTTGGTGTTTTATCATTCGTAACACCAAAATTATACAAAAAATGGTTTATTAATTAGAGACGACAATAAGTAAAATTGGCATAATACAGGATTTGATGTCTCCATTTGAGGTACCCTTAGGCAAATGTATAAACTCACAATTAAGTTTGTGTAAACTCATTTTTAAGTTTGTGAAGACATTCGTTTGTCCAACACTTTTTTTGTTATTTTTATTATCCTAAAATTACATTCCAAAATTACCAAAGTGTTAATCGATTTAAAAGTTTAGCAAATGATTTTTATTATAGAATTTCTTTTCTTTTTGATAAAAAAAATTCATTAAAGATCCCAACCAACATTTTAGAAAAATAATCTAACTAAACTTCTTTAAATGATTAAAACGTTATGAAATCTGAAGCCTTTATATTTATATATTTCTTAAACAAATCCAACAGATTTATTTTTGTCGGATACAATTTACGAACTTTTCTAGAAAAAACGCAGGATTGTATACGGCTATATGGGTATAATTATATCATTCAAATAATTATTTTTCATTATATCGTCGCAAACTAAAAATTATCATAAAAAGTCCCTTCACGAATCATAATAATCTAAAGTAATATTAAAGATCAAGTTTAATCTTAGAAAAACATCAATTCCCATTGAAATTCAGTTCATCGAGATTGAAGTCCTAGTTCTCAAAGGAGTAGATGTCTCAAAAAAGGATGAAGGATTCTAGATTGAAAAACCAATTCTACTTTCTGCCAACGTGTTAAGTGATTCATATTTTGTAGTCTTTAAGATAACGTGTTTCCTTTTTTAGCATAGAGTGACATTTCTGTTATTGCTTTTCGAGACTAATGTTCTTTTCCTTCGTGATCTAATAATAAAATTCGTTTGTCTTTCAAAAAGAAAAAAAGAAGGGGGTGTTTGATTTGACCGAATGGTTTGGAGGATTTGGATTTCGTGAAAAGATTTTGAATTTTTTATGCGTTTTATTTTTACGATTTGAAACAGAACTGAATTCCATTATGTATACATAATTTACAAAAATATAAATTATGTTATTAGTAATTGATTATTGAAAAATAAACGTTTTTAACATATTTTAAAACATTATTATATAGAAATTGCTTGAAATCTCATTTGATTTCAAAATCCTGTGTTTGAGAGATTTAAAGAAATCTTAAGATTTCAAATCCGTACAATCTTGTTAACCCGACGCATCATTGAAATGGATTCAAATTCAAAATCCTCGAAATCATTTCCATTACTGCAAACTAAATGAGACCTAAAATTATCTTATTGCAGGTTTGTACCACTTGATTTTATTTTCTATTTCATGTTTGCTTTTCAAAAACATAAATAAATTCCGTCATGCCAAAATCTTCTAGAAGAAAACCAGCACGAAAAGTCCCCTTTTTATGCTTACGTGGTCGGGCTAAACCTCAAATTGATATGAAATATTCATCGTCATAACTCATAAGTCTTTTTTTTTAACGGCAAGTTAGTAGTTACTGAATCGAAGCCACAGTAACATCCATATGGGCAGTAAGCGGGACCCAAACCTTCGCTTTAGGGGATAAACCCCACTCCTCCACCATTTTTAGGAAAACCATCATTCTCAAGGCTCAAACCCGAGACCTTAAGAATATTGTAAAAATCCCGATACTTTAGAGACCTTGAGGATGTTATAAAAACCCATAATTCATAACCTTAGTTTTGAATCAGATAAAACAAGTATGGGTTCGATTGTTGTCCATAAATATTTTAAGCCCAATGGGCCTCAAAGGCCCAAAGTCCACATGCTACAAATTTCGAGACTCACGCACCTCGGACCATGGTTGGAGTTCACGCGCTGCAGCGCTGTTCTTTAAGTTGACCAAAATTTCTTCTTTCAATCCCCCCCTTTGAAATTTCCACCGTTTTCACACGCACAGACAGAAATGGCGCACACAGAAACTTTGACTGTGACCAAAACCGACGACGAATCGAACCGCCCACCGAATCCTTTCAATGCGATTTTCTCCAAGTTCACTCAGGTTTTAAATTTCCGTCTTCCGCCACTGCCGCCGGCGAAGAAGGATCCGGTTCCGGTGAAGGTTGAAACGGAGAAGAAAGCGATCGTTCGTGGTGATGAACTGGTGGAGGTGAAGAAGTCGGTTACGGTTACGTATCCTGATGCTCGGACGAAGACCGTTGCTCCGTTGAAGCTTGAATCGGAAGAGGCGGAGCAAGAAACGAATCCTGTTGTTCTATGGCAGGTATGTATCTCTATCTCTATCTCTATCTCTATCTCTATCCTCGGTTTTTGAACCCTACATATTTTGATTTTGTTATTTTAGTCTTAAATGAGTTTGGAGTTAATTCTGGTATGAATATTTCACACAAGCGGGCCACCAGATCGAACCTCATTAATTTTATCTCCTCCGTTTCATCTCAATCACGAAATACATACTCTAAAGAGTACAAATTGGCCAGTTTTACCATCAAATCGTTATTTATCGTTTTTTATGTTGTTGCTGATTATGTAATTAAACTTAATTTCTTTTGTAGTTTGATGTTGATAACCTGTGATAGAAAGAAATCTAGGGATTTTGATGTTGACAATCAATATCTCTTTTATCCAAGCTAGTCACGGTGAAATTTGGGGCAAATAAGCTATTACATATTGCTTGAAATGGATAAACCCCGATGATTCTAATTCTATTTTTATAGGTCTTGGTTTGCTTAAAGTGAGTCCAGTCTGTCCAGATGTAGGAATGGATGGTTTTACCCACTGAATTGCCATGGATATGTTGTAATGAAGTGGACGGTGATGCTTCATTTAAATTTTAGCTTTTCTCAAATCTATGGCCCCCCAAAAGACCCTTATCAACAATAAAGGGGTCCAAGTGTAGCTAGGAGCACAAGATTTTTATTTATTTATTTTTCAATTATTTTGTGCTCATTTCCATGTGGCCTACTAGTGTTGAGGTTCTCATCAATTGAGAACAGATTGGGCAACTTTAGTAGAACAATGATTAATCGATGGAATCGGAGATGGCATAATAATCCAAATAACTCTTTATCATAATCCATATTTACCTTGGAATGGAATGGTAAAAATAAACTTCTGGTGTCTTAACTGTTAAGTGAAATGTTCAAAACACAAACTTGATGGGAGCTTGGTGATAGGTAAAAGAGATTCCTTCTCTTTTTTGCCAAGTAACATCGAACATATTGATTTTTCCTTAATTGGATTGGCAAAATCTAGCTCTTGAGTATCTTTAAACATTTGTTGTCAATTATTTTCTTGGATTAAGAAACCATACTATATGAATACAATATGCTGTATAGTGTATATGAGGTGCATGATTCTCTTCTCATAGAAAAGGGTAAGAAAGGAACCTTATTAGCTTGTAACTAAAGAGAAGGGAATAAGGCATTGGAGGAGATATTTGACACGAAAAAGGAAACGCAAAAAGACGTCTGTTATAAGCCATACCTGTTTTAGTAACGTAATAATATGGTTAAATATGTAATCAGAATTATATCCTAAGACGAAATTCTCCCTCCCTCCCTTTGTCTCTAAACAAATTTAATATTTTTTCATCTGTTCATAAGTAAGTGTTAGGGCTGTATAGATAAAGTTGTTTGTGCGGATTAAACTGTCTGTATAGATTGGGAAGATTTTTGTTTGGGAGGCATTTCTGATAGATGGAAGGAGGGGCATGCTCGGAAAAAAAAAACTTGACTTTTTGCATAACGCTCCCCCAAGAAACTTACTGAATAAGCCACTTTTTATATCGTGAAGCCACCACCAAACAGTCATGTATAGCCGACTGAATAAGCAGCGAGCCCCATTAAGCTCATTAAACTGCTAACAATCCATAACCATCCAAGATATTGGTGGTGTTAGTTTCAGTCCACAGGTTTGGTCTAAATAGTCATTATGGAAATGGGGGTCTCCAAGATACGATCTAACCAACGTCTGTTATTTTAGGTTTACGCAATTGGAGGTTTCTTCATCTTGAAGTGGGCTTGGGGACGATGGAATGAGCGCAGGTCAAGGAAGAAGCCTTCCGGTGAAGACGAGCCATCTCCATCACCATCACCATCACCTACAGCGGGTGAGGATTAGTGCCTATGAAATGTAGTCCTTTTACATAATGGCATATAATTCACATACTCTGTGTTTTAAACCCGAAAATTAATTAAGTTGAATACACGGGCTCCATAATTTCGGTCCTACAACACTTGCACACCTTTTTGCTTTTCACACACACACACACAAATTATGAATATATCTACTTGATGAGATCCTCACTGGATTGATAAGAGCATGTTAGGAACACCCGATCTCTGACCGGGTTGTAGTTCATGATCATTACATCCTCAACGACCCACTGTTTTCAGTTAACGGTTTTAGGAGCTATTTGTTTACCTCTTAATAGTTCCACTAAGAGGCAACATCTGAATCGCTTAGAGGTGAATAATGTTTGGCAAGAAATAAGTTTGTCTCTTAGTGGTTCCAAAACCCTCCGAATCATTTTGTATCCTGGCCCTTTCTTAACCATTAAGATCCTTAATTACATCATGAACAATATCCAAACAATTATATTTCATTTTGCACTGTATCATAAGAGTCTGTTAATCATTCTGTATCCAACCGTTCAGCAACCTCCAAACAACCCCTTACTTGATTTATAGGTCATGGGTTTTTATTGCAAGTATCAATTATTTCCCAATGATTCTTTAGTTTTTTGAAATGGATAGAAGAAATTGTTAAGCAATGTTCCAAGGCCTTACCTTAGGTTTGGATCCAGCCTTACCTTATGACAGTAACCTGTTTTTAAGTGTTCTTGTGTTCTCATAAAAATGATACTGTTCTCGTGTGAATCTCTATGGAAAGATAAGTGTGAATCTCGTGTTCTTGTGTTCTCATTAAAGACTATGTTTGGCAAAAATAAGCTAGCTTATTTTCAGTGTACACGTTTGACAAACCATAAACTAGCTTATTGAAATGCTACTTGGAGTAGCGTTTTATGAGCTTATTTTCACATTTTTCAATTATAACCCTCATTAATATTTTTATTATTTTTTAATATACCCTTTTTGGTCATTTTACATTCTTATACGCTAGTTTTGTCAAACATGACTTTTTTCATCAGCTAGCTTATCAGCTACCAGCTAGCTTATCCGCTAGTTTGCGAAAGATAGCCAAAATGTTATTCTCTCTCTCTCTCATTTAATTTCATCGATTCTCAATCATGTTATTCTCCCTCTCTCTCTCTCTCTCATTTAATTTCATCGATTCTCAATCATGTTATTCTCCCTCTCTCTCTCTCTCATTTAATTTCATCGATTCTCAATCTTGGAACAGAAGAGGTGAAAAAGCGTTTTTAAGGATTTTTTAGAAATAATAAAAATCAAGCTCTCTCTCATAGCTAGTTATTTTTGGAGGGTTATTCAAAATTGAAAAATCTCATTCCCTTTTTTATACTTTCTTCATTTTAGAAATCGTATAGAAGAATTTGTTGGAATAAGAACCTCCAAAATCTTTTTTTTAATTATCCAATTTAAAGAAGTTAATGAAAATAAATATGAATACTATTTGAAGATCCTAATTTTTAATTATCCATTTTAAAGAATTATTAGAGATGTTGTAACATAATAAAACTTGTCGTCTTCATTTTTTTGTTAACATATATCATTACAAAATAAAAAATGTCTTTTCCCCCTTATGACAAAAATAAATTCTCAAGTGATTGAATTTTTGTTCAATCAAATCATGGGTTTTACACAAGAGTAACTAGAAAGTTATCTGATCTAATATAAATCGACGCAATCCAATTAAAATTGACGGACTATAGTCAGATATTCAATTTTAATTGGATCGGATCGGATTCAAAATTTCAACATCTAAATCGAATCGGTCGATTCTTGGATGACAAAATCCGACATCCACCTGATGATTGGATCGAATCCATCTAAATCTATTGGATTTCAACCGATAAACACCTTATATTTACGATTTTGATCTAGATTTTTAAAAAACTTCAAATATGACTTATCATAAGGATATAATAAAAATTAAACATTCCTTAGATTTTTTTCATGTATATTATTTACATTTTACTAATTTTTTAAAATAAAATGTTAAACTTTTATAAACGTTAAAAGGATAATTGATGCCTACAAATCGTCTTGATACACTAACGGGCCGTTTACCAAATGTTATCCGGGTAAGTGCTTACCAGTAAAATTCAACACTATCACTTACTTACCAGGTAAGATTTTAGTCCACAAAAACGGCATGTATGTAACAATTTACCCGGTAAGCGCTTACCGTGGTAAGAGCCGTCACAATCACTTACCCGAGCAAGGTCTTGTTTTTTTTGTTTTCGCTCTTACTAGGTAAGGTAATACAGCTTGGTAAACACTCACCCGGATAAACGTTTGGTAAACGGTCCCTAAGTTATCATGTTTTTACTTTTTACCACGATCCATGATCTTTTTTACTCTAATAATTTTTCTTTACGGGAATTAAACCAAAATATAATTTTGACGACGATAAATTATTGATATTGTTAGCACGTGGCTTGGAAGATTTTATATTAATTAAGAGAAAAAAAAAGTTATTATAAGATATTTGGGGAGAAAAGATTTTAGAGAGAAGTAATGAGAAGGAGAAGAAGGTCATTTTACAGGTTAGGTTAGAGAAATAGGGACTGAAATTAAAATCAAATCGCAAAACGATGAGAAAAAACAAAAAAAACGTCCGAAACAAGAGAAGCCGAGCCGGAGCCGGAGCCGGAGCCGGAGCCGGCAAAGTGGAAATAAACGTCCGGTGTGTCGGCTTTCGCCTTAACTAATCCCCCAATGTGATGACACGTGTCCTTCCTAACCCCCTTCCCTTGACGGCCGACTTCTCCGTCAACTTATCCTCCCCTCTCTCCGTTTTTCTCCGTCAACCGATAAATTTATATTTCTATATCGTAAAAAACGCCGGTCAACTACCCTCTCCCTCTCTCTCTCTCTCTCTAAAAACCCTAACTTCCTCTTTCTTTCTCTCTCTCTCTCTCTCTACAACAAACTTTTTTGCCCTTTTCTTTCTCTCTCTATAAATCTTTTTTTAGATCGCCGGCCACCAGATTTCTTAGGTTTTCAGGGGAAGACATGGAAGACGACGAGGAAAGCCAGTCACATCCATCGGCAGGATCTGGATCTCCGGATTCTCCGCGTTCTAATCGCCGGATAACCGTCACGGTGGCGTCCGCCGCGCCTCCGCAGAATACGTTGACGTTAGCGCTACCGATACAGCAACCGAGGACCGTCGGTGGCGGTGGCGGTGGCGGGAGTGGTGGAGGCGGTGGTGGAGGAGGAGGAGGTCGTGAGGATTGTTGGAGCGAAGGTGCCACCGCTGTGTTGATTGATGCGTGGGGAGAGCGATACCTGGAGCTGAGCAGGGGGAATTTGAAGCAGAAACACTGGAAAGAGGTTGCGGATATAGTTAGTAGTCGGGAGGATTATATGAAGGCTCCAAAAACAGATATTCAGTGCAAGAATCGGATCGATACGGTCAAGAAGAAGTATAAGCTTGAGAAGGCGAAGATTGCCTCCGGCGGTGGCCCTAGTACTTGGGGTTTTTACGATCGGTTGGATCAGCTTATCGGCCCTACGGCTACTGCAAAGAGCGGTTCTTCATCGTTGACTACTCCTCCGCCTTTAAGAGCTGTTCCGATGGGAATTCCGGTAGGGGTTAGATCGGCACCTGTTCAAAGTCTAAGGCTAAAACAGCAACAAGAACGACAACAACAACTCCACCTGCAACAGCAGCAACAACAACAACAACTTCAACAGCAGCGTAAGCGGCTGCGACCTCCTCCAGCATATTCAGACTCATCTGAATCTGAACCAGAGGCTTCTCCAGACTCGCCTGAATCAGATTCCTACGAGCAGAAACGCCCTAGACTTCCATTCAATGCAAGTTCCACCGGCAGGCAGCAGCAGGATCGAGGGAGAGGAGGAAGAGAGAAGAATTGGGGAGATTCCGTTAGAGAATTGACTAAAGCGATTATGAAATTTGGGGAAGCATACGAACAGGCTGAGAGCTCGAAGTTGCAGCAGATGGTGGAGATGCAGAAGCAAAGTATGAAATTTGCAAAGGAGCTTGAATTGCAAAGGATGCAGTTCTTCATGAAGACACAGCTAGAGCTGTCACAGCTGAAGCATAGTAGGAGAGGTGTTGGGAACAATAATAACAATCATCACCATAGTCATAATCATAATCAGAGTCTTAATCATCACAGTAGTAACCATAATACCATAAACAACAACAATCATAGTGATGACAGTAATAACTAAATTAGGGTGTTCTTATTAAGGTTTGGATTCAGAAAAACAATTGGCTTATTATTAATTAAAAGGGTTAATGATGACCCTCTTTTAGGGTGTCTAGGGAGAGATGTATGTAATTGGATTTGCTTGTTTTAATTTAGTAGTTCCCTGTTTTCCCATCTATGATTTGAAGGTAATCATTCAATGCATAAACAAGATTGATACGTTTTGAGTAGCTTAGATCGAAATTGGCATTCATTTGAGATCTTGGAAATTTCTTGTCTATAATCTTTTCAGGTTATATTTGGTTTTTCAGCTTGGAAGGTGATCCTTGAAGGCCTCAAAGGTCAGTTATTTTACCATTTTTCATTGTTATTGCTCATGCAAAATGCAAGTCCTTTCAATTGGCTTAGTTCTTTTGAAGTCCCACAAAAAAGTTGCAACCTTTTTGGTACTTTCTTTTCATGTTAGCTCTGTAATTTGATTTGAATTGTTTATATAGTCACCATAAAGGTAATAGATGAAGATTTAAACTGCTGATAACAAACATTAATGATCTGGATTCTGGATGAATCAAAAGGGTTACTTGTGAGGGTTTTCAGATTCAAAATTGATTGCCTTTTTTTTATATGAACTTGTAACCATATAAATTCATACAAGAAGGAATAACAACTTTAGAAAGTGTATTGGCCTTGTATAACAATTGTTATTGGCTTTAGGTTTTAGAAAACCATTTATGAAAAATCATTATATTTGGAAAACTTGAATATCATTGTATTTAACTTCAGTCTTAAAAAAACAGTTCTGCTTACATAATATTTGGCAGAAAGTTTTGAGCTTCCCAATTTTATATATCTCCAACTAATATTTTTTTTCCCAGTAAAAATAAAGCCAATTACAATGGTGCTACAAATGTCAAATCACTCCCTTAGAAATGGTGTTAAATACATGAGAAGTGTTCATATGATTAGTGAATCTTAGAAGTCCAGGATTTGAATCCAAAGATGGGAAGTTGAAGCTTATGTGGAACAAATGTGTCAGCAGCTGTGTTATTCTGCAGGCCTCTTATTAACATGCTTTAATCTGTTTTCTGTGCAACTTATCTATTTGAACAACACCAACCACATTTTCTAATATTGATTTGATTTTAGTCCTGTACTGTGATGCATTTGAAGTTTGAACCCAGGTGACTAATACAAAAAAAGCTAATCTTTTTTTGGTTGTGAGCTACAGTTGCCATCAAATGTTACAATTGAAAACTATTTGGAATGCCTGTAGATTTGTTCCATCCATCAATTAAAATGATTATTGATCGATCTCAACTGCCATATTTTCTAATATTATTGTTTACCAAATGCTTACCGGGTAAGCGGTTACCTGCAAGCATGGGTTGTAGAGATTTTGTGTGGTGTGTAGTTGATGTTGAAAGCAGCAGACATTGTAATGGCAGAAAGGATGAACATATTACTGGTTCTGACCATGTCTGCAGAGGCTAGAATCATCACTTATGGAATTCTTGTAATGCATATAAATGTATTTTATGATGGGAAAACACAAATAAGATTCCAGCATCTCTTTGGCCTTGTTTGTTTTTTCATTTTAAGCTCTTAATCACCACTTATGTCTGATTCGTTTAAACATTTCATAACCATTTCATAACTGAAATCAGACTTAAAAGTTAGCACCTCTTAAAAAACAAACGTCACCTTTGTGTTATGTGGTGTATAATAATCCAGTGTCTTGTGGGCTCATAAAGTACTGTTTTTTTCAAAGCTAAAAACTGTACATATTTTTTCGGATGTTATCAATTACATTAGTTACATAATTTCTCCTCCATGTTTATTTTAAAATTTATGGCCCAGAAATTAAGAAAATAAGTGAATAATTGTTGAAACTAATTACTGTATTGTTGAATGTTAAAAATACAATTTATTCTAATGTTTTAAACTATCAACGATTGGTAGTTACTTATACAATTATAAAAACCATTCACTTGGTCTATTTTTCTCTTCACTACATTTTAATATTGTCAATGTGAATAACAACAAAATTATTCTACTTGATGAGAATATTTTGGAAAATAAAATGATTCATTAACATGTTCGAAAAGTATAATAGTTAGACTCGTAATTATATCAATCCATTTTATTACCTTTGGATATTAAATTTGTTTTTACTTTTAAAAATTTCATTTAATAATGTATTCATAAACAGATTATAATACAAGGAAATTAAAAGTAAACTCGAAACCTTTAAAATATATCGCATCTGTAAGAAGTATACGACTTGATAGAAAAAACAAATTAATTAATTTCAATTATTTGGATCATGTGACTTTGGTTTGGTAAAGAAAACGAAACCGATCGGTTTGAAAATTTGGACTCATTCCAAATCAAAATGCAACAGAATCAAACCAGCACCATATTAGATCAGCTGAATTTGGTTCCATGGTTCATGCTTAGGCTAGAGTTCATCCAATAATCTATATGCTACCTAATAACTAAAATAAGATCATGTCAAATTCGTAGTTGGTACAACCATCTTTCAACATAGCTGATTGCTGGCATCTGTTTGAAGAAAACGGAAATGGAGCTACCGCGAATCTGTAAACATTTTTAAAAATAAGATAATGTCAAATTCGTAGGTCAAATACTAGCTGAAAAACTAGCTGTTAGCTAAGAAAACTAATGATTGACCAATAAGCTAGCTATTAGCCAATAAACTAATCATATTTGGTAAAAAAATAAGCTCATAAGCTGGATAACAATGTAAAATGACCTAAAAGAACATATTAAAAAATTAGGGACATAATTAGCTTAAAAGCTAGTTTATGAGAGCATCTCCAACAGATTCTCCAAAAATGCAAGAAATAGCAACCTACTTTCATAAATTTCTTTATTATAGCATTGTACTTTCAATTTTACTTATTACAACAATGTACTTTTAAATTATTTTTTATTAAGGCATTGTACTTTGAAAAATTTACCCATTATAGCAATGGGTAACTTGTTACCTTTTAAACAAGTTAACCCCCACTTCTTTTTTTTTGCTTACATGGCTTAAATGAGATAACATGGATAACATGTCATAATGATTACATGACATTAATAAAAAATCTCTTGTGATTTTTAAAAAAAAAATTAGGGACATAATTAGCTTAAAAGCTAGTTTATGAGAGCATCTCCAACAGATTCCCCATTTTGGAGAAGTCAAACATTGATTATAATATTAAAATATTCCATTTATCCATTAAAATATTATTTCTCTCCCTAAATATTTTGTTCTCAAATTTCCTATTGGTGGTTCACTCTGTAATCAATTTTAGGGTGTTATCCATATTTGGAGAAAAATGTGTTCTCTCTCCTGCTTTCTCCATTTTGAAAATGGTTTTTGGGGAAGCCGTTGGAACACATTTTGGCTCAAAATCCTCAATTTTTTTCCATTTTCTCCGTTTTGAAGAAGCTGTTGGAGATGCTCTAATCAACTTAACTATTGAAAAATGACCTAAAAAGAATATATTGAAAGCAAGTTTTTGACATTTAAACTCACCTGCAAAACGCCCTCCGTTGCATTTTGTCGAGAAACCGACATCAAATGCCAGCGCTGTACTATACTTATAACTTCAAGCCGTTTTCATCATTCAGGTTGGAAGTAGCTATCTTGGATCGATAGCCGATCAAAAGCATCATAATCAGCTCTCAAACCTACAAATTGGCTCCTAAGTCGAGCACAACCCGCATTAGGCCACCTACAACCTCCATCTCGTGTCCGTAGTGGGCACAAAGTTTCACATATCCGATTGGTCGGGTTATTGGGTACATCATCATTACCCGCCACTACAGCAATGGAGACGAACATATCGCTCTTTTCATCATATATGGTTTCTTCAGTTGGAGAGGAAGTTATAATAGTTTTGGGTAGATCGGCTGGATGGTCTTCAATGTCGGCTGTATGGTTATGGTTATCATCAATATTGGCTGAAACATCAACTCTACATCCGAGTGATTCTATTGCTCGCTTTATGCCAGTGTTTTCCCGGCTGGCTTTTTTAGCTAAAGCTACGGCTGAATTGCTGACCTGGTTCTCGTTAAGTAGATCGGCAGTCAAGGACTTGACTATCGTCGTTATTTCTCTGGTATGCCTCTCAGCCACATCCTTTGCCTGAAAATATTGATATATGACAATTGACACTGAAGAAAAACACAAGTGGACTGCTAAAATTTGGAAATCAGGAAAAAATATTCATAATTTAGGGGGTGTTCTTCTAAACCGCCAAATTGCATAAAGCGCGGTTTAGAACTTCTGTGGTGTGGTTTGCTGTTTGTATTTTTACCCCGCACTATGCATGCTGTTTGTGGTTTTAAGTTTGCAACCGTGACATTATATATATATAATATATATATATATATATATAGAGAGAGAGAGGAAAGTTCAAACGTGAACTCAAATTTGGTTGCGAACATGAGGACAATGTAGAGTGCGATACGTGTCCCATTCAGTTTGAATAATGAAGGGCATTCGGTATGAATAACGAAGGTGAAGTTCATACATTATTTAGTATGAATAACACGCATTCAAAGTGAATAACACAAATTTCAGTGTGAATATATTAAAACTGAACAGGACACGTGTCACACTCTCTTTTGTCTTTACGTTCACAACCAAATTTGAGTTCGCATTTGAACCCGCCCCTATATATATAATTTGTATGCAACATATATATTATAGAATAATTAGGATAATTTATGTAATATTTTTAGTTTGAAATTAATTTTTTTACTTCTTCGACTATGTAATATGTATTTGGGAATATGACATATTTAAACTTTCTATTTATTTGGACTGTGATAACGTTATTGCTGATTTTATGATGAAGTTTAATCTTATAATTATTGGATTGCAGGCGTAAAGTGTGTTAGGTACAAACCGTATATACCGCACCAAATGCGGTGCAATTTGGAAAAAATGCTCAAACCACATATGGCGGTGCAAACCCATCAACACAAATGAGTTGGCATACCAAAGCCAAGGGTCATGGCCCAGCGGTATCCCAAGTGGTCAAACGTTCAAACCTCATCAAAAGCGTATTAATTACCCTTTCGAGTTCAGCGTACTTCTCCATCATGTTTCTGCATTGGGCTTCAACCTCGCCAGATTGAGTTTCTGTAGGACATGACCACCGAAGATGGAATTGGGGCCATAACGTTGGAGCTAAAGCTGCGGCTGGTGGTAACAGTGGACCATCGTGTTTAGATGGCTTGTAAAAGATGTTGTAGTGTACGTGACAACTTCCTTCTGAAGTACGCATATCATCCAAATATGCCCACAAGCATGCACACGCATCAAAAACACCAGATTTTTCTCTTTCATTCTCGCTGAAATTTATGAAATTACTCTTTCAGGAAGAAAATCAATAAATGTAGATTCTAAAGTTTTAGAGTTATAAAAACTTAGAAAACCCGTATAACTAATTATAAAATGTGTACCTGTTGCACAAGAAGTTCCCAAACCGACAAGAAAGCACACAGTCCAGAAAATCTACCAAAAAAGCCTTCATGATCCATAAGAGTCAATAATCATTGTGTGAAAAGAGCAGAAACAAAATCTGACAAGAATATATATATATATATGTAGTTGATGAAGGGAGATACCGATGAGAACTCAAATGCAAAAGGGTACATCCGTAATAATTGTGAGACACAATCAACCCACTGTTAAATGAAATCAATATACAAAGGATTAACATATAAATTAATGTCACTATATGCTCAATGAATGAAATATTGTAGGAAAGGCTTGCCTGAAGAAATATTGGAGAATAATTGTTTGAATGCTGTGCATTAGAAGAGGCTGAAGCTTGAGATGTCAATGATCCGGATGATTGGCGCAAAGATGCTGCAGAGATGTTGGGACTTGAAGAATGCCTGGACATTTCTAAGGGCATGTTGCCACCACCGGTAAAACTTGGCATTCCAGCTCGATCTGAAAATGGATGGCCAAATGCCAGCCAATCTTTTTCAACAAGAGCCTGCATCAAAACATAAAATAAAAAACAAAGCAATCAGGAATATATTAAATCCTACATCATATATATATATATAGGAACCTTCAGTAATCAAATGTATGACCAGTTAATACTCGATACCTGAAATCCATCTATGGTGCGGTAATATGGATCAAGCAATAAACTTGCAAGGGCGACTAGCTGGGATGTTCTGTCCCATCCATCGCTGCATAACACAATTGCATGTTGCTGAAGAATGTGATGATATAAACAGAATTCTTTTTTTCTTGAAACTATAATACATCTATATTGGAGTGCAATAATGATTTCATTGATAACCTAGAAGCAGAACATAGAATGAATACCTTGAAACAAATATAAAGAACTGTATAATTTTGCTAGTAGATCAAATAAGATTCATGTACTGCACCTGCTCCGGAATCCAGATAAGTTCAAAGCAATTAATAGAACTTTGGTAATTGATTTTTCCATAAACCCAATTCTCATAAATTGAAAACTCATAAACTCCAAGTCTCTATAGTACTAATAAGCAACTTGAATTTGAGACAAAGCCATTCGGGGAAATTCTAAAAATTAATACTTGGGAATTTGTTATCAATATTTAGAGATGAACCTTTATTATATCATTCAAATTGGAAGAATATGGATTTAGGGTTATACTTTATGCTAATTGGATCTTCAGAAGATTTGCCAGTTTACTTCATTTTATTAACTTTCATTTAGTTGTTATATTCAGCAGTAGGACAAGGTTTACTACATGATTAACTTTAGGGTTCTAGAATATTCTATACTAATATATTAGTCCGATTATATAGTTGATTTCTGAAAATCTAATTCAGGGGATCAGGTAATATATTTCCTCACATCTTTTAAAAGATGAATAAATCAATATATACAACTAAGAGTACATTGCTCACAAAGAATATATAGAACATTAAGAAAAATCCACACATGATCTAGAAACTTCCAGATACCCATCACTACTGTCATATTATATTTAGGTAAAGCTAAGCAATTGATGGATCAACATATCAAACACTTCAAATATAAGATAGTGTTTACCTGCAATGAACAAGCATTGAAGCCGACTCCAAGGCAACACGAGCAGCAATCCAAGCAGAACCAGCCAATACATTTTGAATATGTATTAACCAACCACTATCACCAAAGGTTGATACTGAAGCAGACATACTGCTGAGATTACCTCCACCCCAAGTCCATCCACCATTTCTCTGTTGGAATAGACCATACACACTACAATCATGCAAGGGAGTGGACATATCGCAAACTACAAAAAACACTAAGGTGGTGTTTGTTTTTTAAGAGGTGCTGAAGTCTGAAGTCTGATTTCAGTTCTGAAAAGAATCAGACATAAGTGGTGATTAAGAGCTTAAAATGAAAAAAAAACAATATAAGATAGTGTTCCAATTTCATGTTACAGGTAAAGTTTGATGTTTAGGGATTTCATCCATACCAAGAATGATGACATTCCATCTGATGATTTAGTCCCATGTGTATCCAAGTAGTCTCTGAGACGAACAAGACTCTCTCTCATAGCATGTATATTGTCTATCCCAAAGAATACAATCTAAACAAACATATATACAAAGAACTTGATGTTAGAAATAAAAAAACCATATATATCATGCAAGGAGAACACATTGTTCTAGCTCAAACCTTTGACAGACCTCAGACTGGAAATAATTGGAAGATGACTCTGAACCCCCACCCATGGCTCCATTTGCTAAAGCATTTTTCCGTGGTCTTGCATCAGCTATATATAACTTCCTAAGATGAAAAGGATATTCATTTTAGTATATGTCATTTGCATTAATAACAACCATAAAAATCCTTATATCAAGAAAAAGATTGGGCGAGGAAGAAAAAGCTTTACCTACGTCCTTCTTTTCCACTAGAAAGTCGAGTACACAGAGCACCAACCAGATTCTCATCAGCATTGCTGCATTATGTCATCATGAGACAATTGTGCCCAAATGTGATATATATATATATATAGAGAGAGAGAGGAAGGTTCAAATGAGAACTTTGTAAATTTAAAGGAATAAAGGGACACTTGTGGACCACATCTGATGTCGGTCCTACATAATATTAAATCATTTCTGATTTAATATTAAATCATATTAAATCAGAGATGATTTAATATTATGTGGGACCCACATCATATGTGGTCCACAAATTGTTCCTTTGTTCCTTTAAAGAGAGGTGGTTCTCGTATGATCCCTCCCCTATATATATATATATAAAGGAGCACCCTTGACTTGGTAAAGTAAGCATTACCTCCTCATATTCATCATGAGGCCAACTAATGGTTGGGATGATCGAGCAAGAACAGCACCACTGCCTGTGCATCAACAAAAATAAATACTAAGTATGTTAACATTAACTATATGTTTAAGATGTTAATGTTAGTGGATGCATGCCGAATTTTGAATCACTATAAAACGAAATTCTATACATAAGTGCCTAATAGGAATACTAGAAATCACCACTAGAGGATTGTATTTAAAAAGATTCATGTTAATTAAGATAATGATCAAAGACTACTAGAAGACTACTAGAATCCAGTGCTTACGTCTATCACACCATGATATTACAGGCAGTCTACAACGTGCACGAAATGTACAAGCTTTCAGCAAATCTTTATCTCTGAAGTCAGCAACAGAAGTGACGAGGTAATATCATATTGAAAGAGAAGTAGCGATATATATATATATATAAATATATGCTAAAACAAAGTAGAAGATGCTTCACCTGACGGATTTGGGAACTAGTAATGCAAATGGGTAAGTTGAACACATGTCATAACTTGTATTCACATCACTAATCCTCCACCAATCATTAGATAATTTGAATGAACCACGTTCTATGGTACCAGTTGATGAATGAATTGCTCCCATGCCAAGCAGCCGGTAGTACTCGTTCACTAGCCTCACTTTAGGATTAGTAGTATTGCATTTGGAAGGACCAGAACAAAAAGCATAGACATCCCAGAGTCTTGCAGGCCTTGTCCACCTCGATAATGCAACAAAAACAGCACGTCTCTGTAGATCACAAGCCAGCTATATCAATTTTGTCATCTCGAAAACACAGTTTGCTGCCAAATGTGTAATGAATATATGGGTTCTAAAGTTTGTTATTTAAGTACAAGCTAAATTACCATGATAATACAAAAAAAGTTAAAATTTAGAAGTGCAATGATCATAAATGACCTGCTTAGTTCGAGGGCGAAAGGCGAAGATAATGATTCTCATATCTTTGCCTGCAAAAATAACAAACCTGGCTAAGTAGGTTTTTAAATTCTCATGTATATGAGATGGATCAAGAACTACATCACCTAACTACAATCCACCAACAATCAACTGAACTAAGACATGATAAATCACAAGACAAGGCAGCTATATATAGTTAGATAACTGGGCGCCAAGAACAAGTTTTATTATATAAAGATCTAGAATATCATGACATAAAAGGCTAAAGTTAGAACCCTACTAATATAAAGCCTGCAGAAGGTACCCGACTACGTGGGTTGGGTTCCAAACAAACCCATATAAGAAATCAACAAAATTCATTTCAAGTTCTCAACCCAAGTTAGAAATTGGTAAGCCACCAAAGTATAGGTTGGATCAAGTTGCATTTCACAAAAAAATATCATGTTAAAATGTATGCTATATATATACCCCAACTAACATGACAATAATAGAAGTGATATACCATACCAACGACCTGAAGAAGCCTACGTGTAGGAGTCTTCTCCAACTGCCGAGTACCTGATGGCTGCTTTATTGCCTACATCCCCATAATCACAGAATGAAGATATATCAGTCTACCAGGAAAGACACAAGAACCATTTTTAGCATCAATTTTAAATTAGCTCGGGGAAGAAAATAATGATATTTTGGAAAGAAGAAGATTTGAGACCGAATGTCAAAGCTATAACACGTATTTAAACATAGGCTACTTGATAATTAGTGAATGAAGGGTCTAACTAGGCGTTTATTTCCTTGCCATCATGATGGACAAAATAAGGACTATATGACTTGGAGGCACCGAGTCCCTAAAAACAGAATTTAGTGGCAAACAGTTCTAATCAAGTAGATTTACTGGAAAAGGGCACATGTTCTAATCAAGTAATTTAAAATCAGTAATGGACCTAAAAATGACTAAAATGTTGTTAGGATAAGTGTTCTAACAATAACCAGCCAAACAAATTAATAAACCACTATTTTTCCCTTCTCTTTTAATCCTTGCCAATAATGATGTTGTACCTTCACTTGGCCTCTTCTTGATTTCTCCTTTTATCTATTACTTCATCTTCTTAACGTCCTTCATTTGCCAAGTTGCTGGAACAAACAATAGTTCATGCCAAAATCCAAAATTGTATTATTTTAATTTCTCATTATCCCCAAAAGCCATGAATTTTAAAAACATACAACAGTAGTCAAGGATGTATTCTTTCAAACAAAAGAGTGGCACAAGCTGTAATATGAAAATGAACCCATAAAATCCAATAAGGAAAACTTACAATCTTGTTGAACTTTTCAATGGTTGCCAATGGTATTGTTCCTAGAGCAATAACATCCCTGGATCCTTCACCCTTAAAGAATATAACAGAAATGTATGTCAGATATTGGAGAAATTGACATAGTGTGGATTCATACTATAACTATTATAAAATATTATATACATATGTATGCAAATAATGCATGCATGTGTTTTTCAATGACTCTACATGCCTATGGCAACCATATGTTATATATGTGGAGCCAAAAAAAAAACATGACAGAAATATTTTGGCCCATCAAATATAAGCCCTCCAACTGGAAAATATAGTTGGTTTATACTCTTTATCAGAAGAAAAAAGTTTGTTTATACTACTTACCAAAAAAAGAAGACGGAAATTGGTCACGAACACGGTACCTGCTTCATCGGTGTTAACAAGAACACCATACCCCTAACAGCAAAAATACACAAACTCAGAGAACACTTCTAAATGAAATAAATTTGTGTGATAATAACAACAGCAAGTCTACACAAGACCTTCCTGCAGAGACTGATTAAGATACAAAGAACAACAAAGAGGATAGAAGAATGTATTGAAACCAAGCAAGTGACACTTAACTCAAATAAAACATAATTATATAACCCCTGATTCCATGGTTTTTTTTTTACCATGTATCTGTTCATACATTCCATGGTTTCAACTTAGAGAAGCATTCATGAATAAAAAAACAAAAAAAAGACAATTGTAATGATAAAAGATGCATGTTCTTTTTACCATGTGTTCATACACATATCCTGTTAAGGGACTTGTAATAAAGTTCACTTGCCTAAATACCATACCACATTAAATACAACAAAAAACTTTCAACTAACCATGTAGAGAAGAACTAAACAGAAAATCGATATGGTATCAGTTGGCAGAGACACATTTGCAATCACATTGTGTCTTCAATCAGTGAGATAAAAATAATCCATATCCACATCTATTCTCCCTCCATTCCCAAAAAAACAAAAACAAAAACAGAGGAACAATTTTACGATGGATGTTACATTTGACCTTCAATATCGATATGAAATTTTGAGAAAATTGTTAACTACATTAAACTTCATAGAAGATTGTCTCAAGTACTATAAACAGAATGATGTCGGTGTTAATAGGCAAGAGAATAATTTTTATCAAGTTCTCATCGGAACTGTATCAAAATCATCTCTGGAAAGGAGTATACATATAAATTAACAGAAAACACACATGAATTGGTCGATTAAAATCTTAATTTCCAGAAGAAAAAACTTACCTCAGCCATAACGCGCTCAGCTTTCAACAAAATTTCAGACAATCCATAAGAAGCGGGATGCTGTAAACTCCAGAAATAAAAAACGGAATCGATTATAAAATCTGATCACAAGATCGTTGAAGGATGGAAACTGATGATAAAATCTTAAACCCAAAGCTTATGAGGAAGAGTATATACATCGATCTTGGTCCATTCGGAAGCGTCGAAGCCGCATTTGGATTCAATCTTTTCCGAATCAGTGAGTCGAGTTTCCGCTTCACCGAGAGAAGTTGTCCTTCGCGCACTCGGCGACGCCATATGCCGCGGTGGCGGTGGCGGTGGTGATGGCCGGTTATTTATATGTATAGAGGAGGCAATGCATGTCAAGGGGAAGAGAAATTATGATTTAAATCCGTTGGGTGTTTTGGATCACAAAAACCCATTTCCATATCAAAATCCCTATTAATAACTGAATATTTCCAATGATATATGAAAGAGTGTTTAGGATAAATTTGTCATCGTCTAATGGATACGACGATATAGATAGAGATAAACATACTAGAGATAAGTTAAAACTGATAGTTATCTACTTGTAATGTATCCCTATTTAAAGGGTTTATGATTAATGATAATTTACAGCTTTTCAGTTTCTCTCTATAATCTTGTTGTTCTATTTCCTTTTTCCTTTAACATGTTATCAGCATGTTGCTCCGCTAAAAGAGAAATTGGTCAAGATATGAAGCTAGGGTTTTTATGGTAACAACATCGATTTAAGGTACGTTTTTACGTTAACTTTGCCCTCAATGGTCGATTAATCTCAGTATTTGTTGTCCGCCGCCACT
Source organism: Silybum marianum (assembly GCA_036898165.1). NCBI lineage: Eukaryota > Viridiplantae > Streptophyta > Magnoliopsida > Asterales > Asteraceae > Silybum > Silybum marianum. The sequence goes on from CM072532.1 coordinate 6,944,972, forward strand.
AAATGGATGTTATGCATTGCCCTACACTCTTCAATAACTTGTTTCTCATTACTTTAATTCAAGTAAGTATCTCTAAGTTTTTCTTATTTTGTATGTGAGTATTCTGCTATCATGTTAACAATAAATATAGTTTATGATTTCGTCTATAAAACGTTTTGTTATATCTTCATTATGAATCTCGAAAATCAATTTTTGATTGTAATAATCAAATCAATAAAATAGATATTTACGATTTTACCAAGAGTGGGATTTCATTATGATTTTAATGTGATTACCTAAATTAAATATTTTTGTTATTTTTATTTAGCCGTAAAAAAAAATACGTTAAAAAAATCATTTTTTTTTGGTGGATTACATTTGTCTTTAAAAAGAAATTAATTTATATTGTTCCAATGGTCAATTTTTTTAAGAGATTTATTTTTGAACATCATTTTCTTTAATGAGTTATTGATTTATATTGAATTATCAAGATAATTATTTATTTATGTCTTTATCTAAAACCAATTTAATCTACAATTTATTTATTCATTTGTTTATATTAACTATGTTTAACTACTTTTATTTAATAAGATTTCTCAGTCCTATTTTTAGGCTAATTTAAATAATAATTAGACGACTGGTTATTTTAATTTTTGACTTTAACTCATTTAATTTTAGTTGGATTAGTATAACTTTTATTGTTTTTAACATATCATTATTTATTTAGACATTCTCAATTAGTTTACAATATTCGTATATTTAAATGACTAACTTAAATATTCATCATATTGGTATACATGACTATATGAGAACCTTAGATCACTTTTGTTTAAATATTGTTTAATTAGATTGGCTTATGTTTTATGTTTCACAGTTTAGGCTTTATCGCTTAATATCACATTAAGCCTATGTAGTTGGTTTATTTACTATTATATTTAATTTCAATTTATACATAGTAATTACTTATATTATTATATACTATTTTTTAATAGTATTTGAATTAATAACACTTATTTTAAACATTTCGTATTATTTATGCTTGCTCTTTCTATTATTATTATTATTATTATTATTATTATTATTATTATTATTATTATTATTATTATTATTATTATTATTATTATGATATGATTATCTATTATTATTATCATCATCATCATCATCATCATCATCATCTTATGAGTTCCTACTCATTATCTTTAATCTTAATTAATATTTGGAAGTTACACTTCCAACCCCCATATATTTTGGTCTTTTACCAAATGCTTCAAAAATACTATTAAGATGTTAAAAATCAAAATTCAATTTTATGTCAAAACCAATATTTATTTTGCTTAATGGCAAAATCTCTCATAATATTAATGTTATTCATGTATTTCATGAAATGAAATAATTGCATAACACTGAAAGATTTTGTCAAACGGGTGTAAATAACCTTAAGGTTGAAGGGATTTAAGTAATCCACGTGATTCCCCTCCTACCTGGAAATCTAAAAGTGTTTTTGCGATCTATTTTCGAATATTGAAATATTGATGACGTATTATCAACAAAAAAAAATTAAAAAATACAAAATTCCAATAATATTATGATAATGAAATCTCATGCATAACATAATTATAGAACATGATTTTGAAAAATCATATATTCTCCATTATTTACAACCACCTGGACTCGAAAGAAATTGAGTACCATAAGATAGACAAATATGTAAAACCCATCAAAACATATTGACCCTAAAAGTCACCTGTTAAAATACATGTAAATATCTTGAGATTTTTTTTTGAGACGATACATTAGTCACAACCTTCATATGGAATACCATTAACTAGAATCCCCTAAGAACAGTGGGACACTCTGAAAAGAAAAATCAGGAGTATCTAGTACCATGTACTTTCCAAACTAATCAAACAGTGGAATGAAACCCACTCGATTACAAGAAAATGACTGATTTCAACAAAAAAAATGTTGTGCTCAAAATACATCTGAATCTTCATGACAAGGAACTCATAGACGATTTTCACCTTTCATATAGCAGTAGTCATATTAATGAACCAATGTGAGCTAGAGTATAACCTTTAGACAAATTCATCAACCTACTGTAAATGGTTGAGAGATATAACAAGGTTATTTCAGATCACTAAATATGTTGGGACAAAGAAAATTCTCGTGGTCAATAATGAAAGTGTTAGAGGTGGAACAACTCTAAAGGACAATGAGTTAAAGACAATTCCACATAGGTGACATCTATACACCTCATGGACAAAACCATGGAAACGATAAAGGTCATGACAAGAGTCGAAAAGGGTTTTACAATTTTTGGAGTAGAAATGCAACTACTGCCTAAAAGATAATGGACAATATAAGAAAAAAAAACTGCAATAATAATCGCTGATAAAGAAAAAGAACAAGTTGGAAATGAATTATATCAGATTACTTTAAAATTAATTGAGCATAAGTTTATTTGAAATTTATTTTAAGTATTAAATTAATTTCATTTGTTGATGTTAACCCGAATATATAACCATTATAGATGTAAAGAAATACATCCAAAATACAAATACGAAACTCTCATTATTCTCCGTTCCGTGTGGGAATGTATCGAGGAGAACTTGAATGTTTTTGTGGGAAATCCCACACAATCTTAAAAGATAGACTAATATTTACTCCTTCAACCAAAATACTTAGACGATGAACTGTCATTGTCTTGTTAGTACAAGATTAATAGTCATTAAAGGACTATATTAATGAGAACCTTGTTAAAATATTCGTATCAATTGGAAACCGTATTATAAGAATGGAAATGGGTATATATGTACGTAAACTCTAATGATATGAAAGGAACGTATATTAGAGAAATTAATGTGTCACACTAGTTAATTATCTAGGTCATCAAATCATATTATGTCACCAATAAAGAACTTTGGGACAATTACACATATATGTTTCGACATGACCTTGTGAGACACCATGGTCATAACATAATGATTTATGTATTGAAAAATACACATTGACACATTCTTTTTCGAGTGAAAGGCAAAATGAGTTAATTAACTAAATTAAAACTGTTCACTTCTGCAGCACAAGAAGTAACACTAACATCATAATAAGCCCTCTCGAATACCTAGAATTTTAAACCCTAATCCTTAGCCAAGACAGGAATGAGAACATCCTAAAGCTAAGGACATAATACAAAAATATTCCATTCTTACAATGAATAACAAGGTAATTTTATGGACATAAACAACCAGAATGCGGGCCATCAAAGTATTTTATGGTTACTTTCGACACAATGAACGCATGTTGCATTATTGTCCACATGAAATGCTGCACTCTAGCACTAGTTACACGCTCAAGGGCTCACCACCCTAATTATCTTCTCAAGTCTACATGACTTGGAATGCTAGAGAATTTATATCATAAGGAATTGATAATTGTTGCATATATATTCGGATCAATATAAAGTTTCTTATACCCCATGTGTATATATATATATATATAATGGTCTCATAAAAGTTGTCATCAAAAGAATATAGATGATATATAGGGCATTGGTTATGCGCACCAATTTACCCGCATTTGCATGGGGTTATGCAAATATCACATGCAGCCTTACTCATTTGTTTTTAGACCCACTACTAGCCAACCAGTATCATGCGTACCAGTTGGTAACTGGACATAAGCCTGACATTTTACATTTACGCATATTTGGTTGTGTAGTATATATGTGCCAATTGCGCCCCCACAGCGCACCCAAATGGTCCTTAAAAACGATTCAATATAAGTTGGTATGAATCCCCAACAATTTTCCGCTAATTAGAATCCTTGACGGGTGATCTCTTTATCGCTAGATTAGCGAGTTGTCACTTTGATGAGACACTCTTCCCGTCGTTAGGGGGAGATAGGAAAAAGGATTTTCCATGGGAACGACCGAACGTGTCATAGAATATTCCCATCATGTCTCAATTTGATCCCCAAACTTCACAAAGTAAAATTGAAGTCAAACGAATCAGACTCGATACCTGATACGTTTAATGTTATTCTAGAAGTGACAAGATCACATATACCAGCTGCAGATATATCCGTAAGGATAAAAGTCCCCAAACAAGGGCACAACGCCACTGGAAAGCGCGTTGCAATCACACATGGTGGAGGTGTGGTTGAGGTCGTGGCTCCCAAAAGGAAATGGGGGAAGCTACTTGGTTCGATAGATACTCATCTAAAGGAAAAGAAGAGTAAGGCACAGCCATTTATCATCAATACATAAACCTCTCATGAGATTATCTCTGACTAAAACTATGTCTATGAATCATTACTGGAGGACGCTCCGAAGTTAATATTGATAGAGATCAAAGAAATCTCAAATGAATTATGAGAGTGCATATGAGTCGATGGACAGATCATACATACTTATTGATGATATACACACATATACCGTTGCTCATGAGATGATCGAGCACGATAACATCGAACCATGCTCAGTTGAAGAATGTCAACAAAGAGCAAAATGACCTAAATGAAAAGAAACAATCCAGGAGACTTACACTTGACAAATAAACGGGTATTTGGTCCGGTAGTGCTAACCCACCAAGTGTAAAGCCCGTAAGACATAGATAATTCATTTGTCATAAAAGCGTAATGAAAATAATTAAGTCATGATGTATAAGACTCTCCTTTGGCGCAAGGTTTCTCACAACGCCCTGGATTGATGACGAGAAGACTTGCTCTCTCGTGTGCTCTCTCGTGATGGACGTTATAACATTCTGCTAATTAATTAGCCTAGTAATTTCCGAAGGACGGGAAATACAGCTCATGAATGTGGTTACTACATATCTCTATGGGGATCTAGATTAAGAGATATATAAAAAGTGTTTGATGACATTATATTAGTAGAAACCACGAAATGCGTTCTCCATGAAATTGAAACGCTCATAGGCGGATATGGATACACACCGTGCGTATTTATAAAGTAAATACTTCATTGGGAAGGGATATAAGAACGATGAACTGTGCCCGTGCGTATTTATAAAGAAAACGAGTTCCAGATGTTCAATCATAACTCTATATGTCGATGTAATGAACATAATAAATACTCTTGATGAAATAAGAGAAACTTTATTCTATTCAAAATTTGAATTTGAGATGAAAGATCTTGGGAAAACTTGGTTTTATGTATCTATTTAATCTAGGACACCGAGTTTGTGATATTAATTCACCGATCGCATATGTCTAGAAAATAATCAGGCGATTTAATATGGACAAAGCGCATCCGGCTAGCACTCCCATGATCGGTCGAAGTGTTGGATAAAAGTAAAGATCCATTTTGTCTGAAGGATGATGACGAAGAGGCTTTGGGAGCTGGAATTCCCTATTTGAGTGCAATAGGCGCATTATTGTACTTAGAACAATACACTTGATCGTATTTTGTATCTCTCAATGAACTCGTTAGCTAGATTTAGCTCAGCGCCAACGCAACATCATTAGAATGATATCAAATTAATCTTTTGGAACCATTGATGTGGGCTTATACTTCCCTTACAAAGAGAAACATAAGATTGGTAATGAAATTTCAATACCTACTTTGAATATGAGAGGCACAAGTACCGGCCCTAATAGAAAAACATAAAATATTGTCTTGGTATGTCTTTGTTGATATTAAATATCTACCTGACTCATACAAAGCTCATTCCCAACTTGGATAAGGAATTACCATAGTAAACATGCCGATTGCTTGGAAGTAAACTAGGCAAACCCTTGTAGCTACCTCTTCAAACTATTCCAAGAATATTACTCTACATGAGACTATTCAATTGTGTACATGGTTAAGGACTACCATTACACATATTAGAGGGGTTAGTGTTTTGAGTTCAACAAATATCCTACTCACATATATGTAAATAATGCATTGTATTGAAGAAATGAAAGTAAGATATATATCAAGGGTGATACCTCAAAGTAAATTATGCTTTTAGTTTATATAAAATGAGCAGTAGAAAACTCACCTCAAGATTCAAGTGAATCAAGTAAGATATAAGGAGAATGTGACATAAAAAGTATGAGAATGCTAAGACCTTCCAAACTCCCTTGATTAATGCACGAATCAGGGGGAGTAGTAGACAAAAGGGGGAGTCTACTATATATGTAATATTGGTATGTTGTGTTCTTTCCTTCACCTAAGGTTTTATTTTTCCCATTGGGTTGTGTTCCTTGGTGTAAGGTTTTAGTGAGGCAACGGTTTATATAGCATCCTACTCTTCCAACTCTCATGATTAATGTACGAATCTGAGAGATTATTAGACTAAAGGAAAAGTCTATGTAATGCAAATACACTGGTGCGTTGTACTCTTTCCTTCGTCATATTTTTATTTTTCCCACTGGGTTTTTATTTTGGCGTAAGGTTTTAACGAGACAACAGTTGTGCACCATCACTCCTTTGACTCGGCACAAGGGGGAGTATTGTAGGATAAATGTGCCATCGTCTAATGGATATGACGATATAGATAGAGATAAACATATTAGAGATAAGTTAGAACTGATAGTTATCTACTTGTAACGTATCCCTATTTAAAGGGTTTATGATTAATGAGAATTTACAGCTTTTCAGTTTCTCTCTATAATCTTGTTGTTCTATTTCCTTTTTCCTTTAACAAACAGTAATTTATCAAAATAGTTTTTTTTTCTAATGGTGGTTTTACCTCTAGGTTATTTTTCTTAAAAGTTACCTAAATAACCATCATTTTCGTAATTACGAAGAGTGAAAATAGGGGTATTCAAAATACCGACCAATCCGGCCAACCCAATCTGAAAAATTTTAAAAAAACTCAATTCGAGTTAACACAACACATAGTCGATACAAAAATAGGTCAAATTGTATTTATTGGGTTAGGATAAATTTGAACCCAACCCAACCCGATGTCTTTATATACTATAGATTTATTATGATTGTTAAGTCTTTGATTAATATATTTATATTATATTATATTATATTATACTATATATATAAGCAGCCTAATCAGTTAAGTTGGAATCTTTAAGAGGTATCACCTCCTTTGCATATAGTACAACCTCCTAAAGCCCTATGCAACCCCTCCCAACTCACTCCCCAAATCTCCCCTGAACTGCTTAACCCACGTCCCAAAAAAGCACTTCTAAAAGACTAAAACCCACGTTGAAGCCAAAACTCTCACCGGAACATGCTCTGTTGATTTCTTCGCATTTCTTATCCTGCTCAATTTCTTCTTGTTTCTCTGATTACGACGATGCATTCATTTCAAGAAAAAGGCAAGTTTTAATTTTAGTGCAACTTAATTTAGGGTTCATCATAAGTTTTAACTTGTTGTTATTGTATGTTCAGATGCAAACTTTTGTGAAAACCCTAATTGTTGAGATCGAGAGTTACCAATTACTTTAACATTGATTTCTTTTCTTTTCTAGGGCTTGGCTTTCGGTACTTTGAAATGTACAAGAGGTCAATCGAAGACCATCCTGGGTCTGTCTTTGATGCCTTTGCTTTTTTTGGCTTATCCTTCTTTGGATTTCTGATCAACTCCAAAAGATGAACCAGAAATCCCATTTTTCCAGGTTTGTGATTTTAATTGTGGTTATGGTGTCGGATACTAATCAACTCTTACTTCCTTTGAAGATGGCAAGAAGTAGATTTCTATAGTAATTTTCTACAAGGTGTCAAGTGTCATAAGTGAAATGGACCGTTTCCTCTATCTGGATGTATTTATTTTGACTTCTGCTGCAGGTCAAGTGCGAACAATTTGACTTCTTGATCATCCTAAAGTAATTTCACTTAAACACCGATTCTTTTCCACTATAGACAAAGACGAGCTTTATCTCGACTTGCTTCCGGAATATGCGCCGCTGATAGCCTATCGTATACAAAGACACAACATCAAGGCAAACCAAAAACGATGTCTGTGATGTCAAACTATAAATGTATCAGGTATAATTTTCCATGTAAAAATGTTTCTTATTCTCATCTATTCCCTGAGCTATGTTTTGGTTTCTCTTCTGCACTTATGAAAAAGGGTACATTCTTATGTTTTGGTTTCGCCATTTTGAGCTTTGATGTATATATGGTTTCCAATTATGAAGTACAAAAACCAATTTACACCCCCCCCCCCATTTTTTGGATGCAAGAATCACTTTGAATTTCTTGCTTTGGTTTATCATATTAGAACATACCAAATTACCACTTAATGCATTGTCTTGTTGTAAGTTTACACTATTTTTTTTTAATTAAAGCACTTACCGATTAAATTTTATTTATCAGGTAAAATTTTAGTTCACCAAAATGGCATCTAATGCAACAATTTACCCGACAAGCGCAACCGTGGTAAGAGTCGTTGCCCTACTTACCGGATAAGATTTTTGGTCCTTGCTTTCCTTGGTAAACACTTTCCTGGGTAAGTGTTTGGTAAACGGCCACTTAGTCATTTTCTCTCTCTAACCAAGTAAGATTCTTGGTACTTACCATATTCATCCGAAAAGGTAATGCTACTTTGTAAGCGCTTACATGGGTAAACGTTTAGTAAACGGCCCCTAACATTGTGATGATTTTTATGTCATTAATTTTTATACAGGTCTTTGCATGATGTTACCTTTTTCTACAATTATCAATAGGTGTATCCACATTTGGATTTTTCACATGGTTCGGCAAATTATCCAACGGTGGATTCTCACAATTTGGGATGCACTTGCCATTTAGCTCTTTCTTTGCTTGACATGTTTGTGTTCATTTCTTTTTTTATTCATCATGACATACTACATAGCTTACCATTTCATAAGGCTTGAATCTGAGGCTCTTGAATGAGAAATAAATTGTGGATTTTCCGGTTGACATCCTTGCTGGCAGAAGTAGGAGTATTGTCTTAGTTTGACTCTGAGGGTCAGATTGAGAATTTATTGGATTGAATTTTTTTATGTCTGTTTACTTAATTATTCATATCTTTATGTTTCCTATTGGTACTTCTTAAAACTTTACAAGGATCATGATTCTTTGTCTCGAAGATTGAGTGAATTAAACCGTTAATTCCAAATGTAAGGAGTACTTTTTGCATCCATAGAACATACAAACTACAATTTCTGCATATTTCTCTAATCATGTTCTTCACTCTACTAACTGTTTATTTGTTTTGCATGCCAATGCAACCCTTTTTCATGGGTCAAAGAATTTGTCAATAGGAATGCACCATGTTGATGGTATTTGTGGAACGAATGATCTCGATTTTCATTCAAAAATTGAAAATGTTAGTTTGACTTTTCGAAGGCATCAAAAGTTATTTAACATAGTAATTGGTTTTAAATTCTATACAACCTCCTTGTTTGGATTATTAATTTTAAATACACTACACATGGAGGCACTAGAGATTGTTTCATTATCTCACTAAAGATAGATAGTCTAATTATTTCACACTTGTTTGGATTGTTAATTTTTGCAGGTAAGATGTTAATTAAACCATTAGCCTAATTTTAATAGAGGAAGAGACTAATGATTGATGTAGAGCTTGTTGCTATTTATTCGATCATTTTCATGGATGAACCAACTTTTGGACTTGATGCAAGAGCAGTTGTCATTCTTATGAGGACTATTCAAAATACAGTGAATATATTGGTAGAACTGTTGTTTGCACCATTCACCAGCCTAACATAGATATTTTTGAAGCCTTTGATGAGGTAATTCTCTCTTTATTGATCTCTTTATCTCTCTCTCTCTATATATATATATATATATATATTGATATAGAATCATATATCTTCTTTATACGAGTTTATATACAACATATGTATTAATTGTGGCATTTTGGCATCAACTACTACTAATGAAGAGAGGAGGACAAGTGATTTATGTTGGATCATTCGGCAGGAACTCCCAAAAAATTGTACAATATTTTGAGATATAGAGCTTTTCTTTGAATTTGTTGGCATATTTGTTAGCTCCATTGTTGCAGAAGTCAGACTTGGAATAGATTCCGTCGGCACTGCAATTCATCGGCTTTGCATGAGTAAGAACATTCTCCATAATTTCTTCAAAACGGAGCAGTAGATAAACGTTTCACTGTTTTTACGGGTTTGTTGCACTACTTTCACAAGAAATTCTTTGTTTTATTTAAATCTTACTATTTGGAATTGCTTTCAGTTGCTGATCTGCCTGGGTTCTCTTGATATTTCTTATATTTTGGATGAACTAAGATGATATCCAACCCTTTCATTACAATTTTCTTTTTGTAGGATTATCACCTGACACGTCCAGAGAAGTTACAGTGCTTGAAGATGTATTCATAAAAAATGGAGGTAGAGTAATGCAAATAAACTTTTCGTAGTTTAAAATGGATCTGTGCACATCCAGTTAAAACTAAAGTTGGCCTAAAATGGATCCAACTGATATTAATAAGCTTAAGGCAGACAAACAGTCTAAACAAAATAAATTGGGAAAGTAGAGCTTAATTGTTTAAAAAAAACAATTAGGACTTGGATGGATTTGTATGCTTCTTGTTTCTATAAAAAGGATGTGGCAATCAGAATGTTTCCCCTGCTAAGGGCCTCTTTGTTAGCAACTTAATGAGCTTAATAGGACTCACAACTTATTCAGCCAACTATATATGACTGTTTGGTAGTGGCTTAATGATATAGAAAGTGGGTTATTCAGTAAGCTTCTTAAGGGAGCTTTATGCAGAAAGCCAAGATTTTTCCAAACCTGCCCCTCCTAATTAAAAAAAATACGCTCCTTCCATCTACAGAAAGAACCCTCTAAACAAAAACCCTCTCAATGTATACAGACAGATTAATCCACCCACACAATTTTATCCATATAGAACTTGATAGAAAACCAACCAAACAACACATAAATTTGATTTATCTAAGAAGCACCTAAATTTGATTTATCTAATTGATGGAAGAACTGGCTTCTCACATGTTAGCACACTATGCAGGTACAGTCGGTGTCCTGAACAATTGGTGATAGGAAAAGATTCATCGTCTATTCCCTATACTGTTCATGGAGGTTCTAATATGTGAAGTACTGAAGTTTAATTAGGTTAATTTTGATATAAATGGCATAACCTTTGTACAATCTATACTCAGAAATCGGATGCTTGTGCACTTGAATTTTTTTAACATTAGAATTTTTGTAATCTTTGCTTCTGAATTTCATGTGTAGTAATCCTCTAATGGTGGGGAAATGTTGTATATCACCAAAGATAAATATTGTAGGAATTAGCAGTGGTATATGACCATCAGAATGTGTATTTGTAATGTGATGCTTCATGTTTGGGAGGTTTTTGGCGAATTTGACAAAAAAAAAAATATGACCTCTTTTATACTTTTAATGACAAGTTGACCAATGTATGAATTTTGCCAATAAAATCTATGGTCATTTTAGCAAATATGTGAAGAAGTGGTCATTTTGTTAATTATGTTACGTTTACCGGTCATTTTGGTGATTTCCCCTAAATTAATTGTAGGTATGAGTCTTTTCTAACACATCATTGTTGTCAATTTTGAAGTTAAAAATAACTTATTTCACCTTCACAAGTCAAATGCTACTCTTCATTTGGTCCAGATAAATGACACTGTTATCTTAAAACTTAAGAGCAGAGACCTCCACAACTGAGTTAAATTTCCTTGATATGGATATGCTCTAATTTTCCGGTTTTGCCGTCATCGCTAATGGATGGGTCTAATCTTATATATGGATCCCACTTCGTCAAGCCACTTATCATTTATGGTAATGTTAGGGGCCATTTATCAAAAGTTTACCGATAAGCACCCATTTCACTTACCTTATAAGGTAACATTCTAGGCTATTAAAATAGATTGTTGGTTAAGAGTCTTCTCTCTCCCTACCGGGTAAGATTCTCAATCCTTGTTATGTCTCTTGTTGGGTAAGATTTTTGTTTGAACCAATGTTATCCTTTAAAGTAAATGTCACTCAATTAATGTTTACCCAGTAAGTGTTCGATAAACGGTCATTTTGGTCCACCATGGATCAAGATGGGACAACTGACAAACACGTAAAGAAAGGCATATATGCTCACTGACTTGTCAGCACAAAAAAACTTCACAATTCTTTAAAGTAAGCTGCATTGCAGCGGGCATATGACTAGTGTACATTAAACCAACTCTAATTAGGTGTATTCAAAATTATATTACAATTTCAACCGTAATTTTACTTTCTTATTTTCATGGATTTTCAATTTTTTTAGAGTTTGTTAGACTTTTTTTATATATTCTCATTTAATTTACTTTATTTAAACAAAACGCTTAGTGAGATGGTAAAATGATGCATCAAAGTTTCAACCCGACCAACCCACACGGTTTGGGTTGGATTGGGTTGGGTTGTAGTTTCGCTTGGATTGGGTTGAGTTAAGATTTTTTAAACCACAAACATTAGGTTGGGTTATTTAAATTACTTCAAACCGACCAATCTAACCCATGAGCACCTAATTGAAAATGTAAAAAAAAAGATTTAACTAATTTTGCAATTTCAGGGACCATATATATTAATTTGGTAACAATATTAACTTTGTAATTGCGAAAGTGATTTCCAAATTTTACATATTTGGTCCATGAAATTACAAACCTAGTTCAGAAACTGTTTTTCTACCATTGTTTTTTTGTTTTTAAAAATCATAATATGATTTAATAAAAATATCATTTATTTTTCCAAGCATTTTATTTCAAAAAATATTTTGATGCTAACGTAATAAAATAAATTATTTCTCAGTATAATATTTTTTAGGAGTTGTCTAATTTTAATGTCTCATACTGGTTTTTTATTATTATTGCTATTTAATACATATATGGGAAAATTAATGAAAAGTGTAAAATCTTGAAGATTTGTGAAGATTATTCTCAACGTTTTGTTTTACATGTATTCATTTCATCCAAGACTTTCAAGACTGTGATTTAAGATATTATTTTATAAGTTTTTGTTTTATAATATATATGTGTTATTTTATGGACTTGGTTGTTTTACAATGTAAAATATAATTGTCTAATTGATTCTCGATATTTGATTATATAGATTGGGGTATCGGGGAAGAACCTCAAGGAAAAAAAAAAGAATTGAATAACACATTGAAACAGTCAGATTGAAATGATGCAATGCATATAAAAAAATGGTCATAATCATATTTCTTAAAATACAAATATTTCTTTTTAATTTTAAATCAAAAATCAGTGAAATACAAAAATAGAGTAAAACAAATTACATTAAAAATATCAACCTATCTAATTTAATTCGACATCCATTCCGATATAATTTTTCATTTGTTTTTCCGTGATTCCTCAATTCTTTTCCATATCAATACGTGTAAATGTGTAACATGTGTGGATATTATACATATTGTACATGATTGTGAAGGTTTATTTATTAATAGTATCTATCTTTGGTTTCTATTCTTTTACTTTTTTCCCCTGTGGATCTAACTTTATTTGTTAAATGTTTAAAAAATATTTTAAATAAAAAATAAAGTTAGATCCATGAAAAACAATAGAAGAATAAAAAACCAAAGATACTCTTAAAAACAACAAAAACGGAGTTCCATTGAATTAAATAAAAATATACATAATTTATTTTCATCTTCCTTTCCTTTCGAATAAATTGAAGAACGATACTTTAATTAAGCATTGTTTGGCAAAAATAAGCTAGCTTATTTTCTGAGTAATCGTTTGGATGCACATAAGCTAACTTACAAGTCAACTTATCGATAAGCTACTTGGAGTAGCTTATGAGGAGCTTTTTGACACTTTTTCCAATTATACCCTTAACTAATATTATTTATTTATTTTCAACATGCCCTTTTTGGTCATTTCACATGCTCATAAGCTAGTTTTTGCCAGACATAACTTATTCATCAGCTAGCTTATAAGTCATCAGCTACCTTATAAGTCATACGCTAGCTTATCACTTATAAGCTAGCTTATTAGATAGTTTGCCAAACATAGCCTTAATAGTGCCTTCGAAATTCTATACTCCAAAATAACTAAATAAATATGAAAAAACAAAAACCGCTAATATACTTACCAACTTGTGTGTCTCAAGAATGTGTGTATGTTTGGTATCCGGATAAAATTAACATCTTTAGAGTGTGTTTAGTATCTACAAAAGTTTGGTAAAACATAACTGAATATGATAGAAAAACTGTTCCACCTTGTTTCCGTCTGAACAACATATAAGTCATGTTAAATATGGACAATGATCCTTATTCTGTTTTATCTCCTTCAGTGTACCAAATACAACCAGGAACTATGGAGCAAATCAAGATCTCAATGGCTGAGCTATTAAGACGGTTCATTGTTCTTATCAAATCCAAACGATAAGACCAGATCAAACCAAACTAAACAAAAAATTTAGCACTATCGCACCCCGAGAATACGGTATACAGGGTTTTAGGGCCGGTGACGGTGGGCCTAGACCACGTGGATTACTGCCACCTAGGCAAACACATGAACCATAAATGATTGATATATATATATATAGAGGAAGGTTCAAATAAGAACTTTGTAAATTTAAAGGAATAAAGGAACACCTTGTAGACCACATATATATATTATATAGGGGGGTTTCAAATAGGAACTCAAATTTGGTTGTGAACGTGAGGACAAATGAGAGCGCGATACGTGTCAGACTGAATATATAAAGAAATATTCAGACTGAATAAGCATTATTCAGACCGAATATATACTATATTCAATCTGACTATTTCTTTGTATATTCAGACTGAATAAATACTATATTCAGTCTGAATATGTTTTTGAATGGGACACGTGTCGCACTCTCATTTGTCCTCACGTTCACAACCAAATTTGAGTTCCTATTTGAATCCCCCCCCCTATATTATATATATATATATATATACATGTATAATTGCTCAACTTCAAACATGTTATATTTTATAAGGAAAACTTTGTAAAATCCACAATCACTAAATGAAAATATTTGACCATTTACCTATACATCTACACACCCACCACCTAACAACCAAATACAGTATCAATTCTATTAGCCAAAACCTCAACCCTCATCAACCAACATTACCAACTTTACTTTAGAATAGGATTTCGAACAATACCTTTTCACCACCGACGTATTCGTGACCACCGCGGCTTAATCAAAAAGCCGATGGTGGCTTAACTGAAACAGGTCCCGGTGCCTTTACCTTTAGGAAGGGAGCTGTTTGTCATTGCCAGAAAAGCTGAAACATGCTGCTTTAACTTAACTTAACTCGCCAAATTCAAAGAATCATCGATTAATCCACCACTCTCGCATTCCAACATAGCTTTCGCATTCACTTCTCTACCGAACCTACAAATGTAGTTAAGACCCACGAGAAGCTCGGTTATTGTGGTTTCGGTCTTTTCTTGATTTGCGTAATGGAGAGTTTGTACAAGAAGAACGTTTGTTTTAGAAAGCAGATTTTGGTGCTCGAAACTCCTCTCGGATTGCCATCGTATCATGCTATGAGCCAGTGGAGATAACCATTCTAAAGTTGCCGATATGGCCTCACTCCATTCTTCAGCCAAAGCCGTATCGTAATCCGATGAAGCCAAGATTTTAGCGTACGGTTTTAACCGTACTCTAAGTGCGCTTCTAACGGTTTTTGGCAACATATTGTAGAGATCGTCTCTTGCATCGTGACCGATTAAGTGTGGAGATGCCACAAGTTTCTCGAGGACGATAATAACGTTAGCGTAGTGAAGTGCTAAAGCAGCGGAACCGAGAGTTTCTGGTGGAGCTTCGAAGGTTTTTTTATTGGAGCTACTAACGGTATGAAGTTCGATATCAGATTCTTCAATCTTATGTGGGTTTGTTGTAGAACAAGTAGCGTTTGGATTTATATGGCAATTCTTAACTGGAGAGCCATTTCCACCCAGCATACATCCTCTGAACGGTCCAGTGGTGCTTAAACGATTTGGTGTAGCACTCTTCAATCCATGGATGTTTGACGAATTTGACGAATTCCCATGTTTATGCCACAATTTGAGCCCGGTTTTAGCAGCACGAGATAAAGGACCTGACTTTGATGTTGACTTCCCGATAGGACCAGAATAAGAACTCATGTTTCGATGTTTACCAGAAATAGGACCAGAAACCGTGATTGGATTACTACCAAGTGGACCGGAATAAAAGTTGTTATAATTATTGTTTCTTGATATCGGGCCGGATCTAGAAATTATGTTTCCCAATGGACCGGATGAAAACCTAGCGATCCCATTTTCAGACGGGTGAATGGAAGACTGAAGCAATGCCGATACAGATTGGCTGCGATAAATATGATCTGAATCTAGGGAATCAGAGTAGTCGGTTGGCAGAGGTAAAATGTGATTCATTCCGAATACATGACCAATTCTATTGAAAATAGTGAAAATGGATCTTGCAAGAAGGAGAACCACATAATCATGAGTCTTATTCCATAAAGACATCTCTTTCAGACGTTTGACTTCTTGTTGCTTCCATGCCAATTTCTTCATATACTCGACTAATGTTATGCTATCTTGATCTTCGTTACTCTTCATTCTCCTCAAGATTTGTTCAAGCTCCGTGAGGGTTTCCATTTCTTGATACAAATTTGCATTCACAAAAACAAATTTTTCCATCTTTTTAACTTTCTTATTCATCTTCTTCCAAGTTAACTGCCAGTGATATTGGTCAACACCCGACTTGATCAAATCATCATATGCACGCTCGAAGCATTTTAAAAGGGGATCGCTGCATTTCTTTGCAAGTCTAGTCACAACTCTTGCTACATTTTCCAAACTATGTAGCATCTCGGCACATATCAAATCTACTAAGTAATCATCGTCATCTGATACAAGCCTTTTGATACCTTCCGAATTATGGATCTCTTCCCTCAATTTCGTGACCTGCTTATCGGTAAGAGAATTCCATTGATGAACTAGCTTGGAGAGTAGGCTTGCTACTTCAAAAGCCAACACTCCAATCCGCACCTTTTCTTGGCCATGGTCATGTTTCTTTGAAGATTTCCATATACCACGAAACCATGACTCAGCCACCATCTCTTACCTCAAGAAATATTTGAAGTAACGATCTTGCAGCTGAGCCAATAGCAGATCCTCCGATTCTGAATTAAATCAAAACAAAATCACAACTTTTTGTCAAATATCGTATTAAAATTTCCATCAAAAACACCCAATTAACACCACAAATTACAACAGAAGATAAGATAAAATGGAACGAAAGGGCCATCGTAGAATCAAAAAGGGATTGGTAGAAACATCCTAATTGGTAGCATTCATGAACTTCTTGCACAATCTTGTTTCATGATTGCATTTTGGTTTAGAAATAAGAAATGTGATTTTCTTCCTTCTCCTCCTTCCTTTCCCAGAGGTCAGAACAATAAGATAGTGCTAAAAAGTAATCTAATATAAATACTTTGAGAAGGAATACCTTTGACTTAAAAAGTCAAACGTGGACTCTCCATTTCTGGAATGGACTTAATATGAGCTGGCATGTTTCTTGGACAAATTTTGCATAGAAGTTTTACATCAAGCAATTCAATCAAAAGATGGCATTTCTCTACTTATTCTTGGCAAAATTACAGATGAATTCATCACATCAATCATCATCTACCTTTTTTTTACCAATAAATGACACTAACATCTAGACAAAATATATTGATCGATGAAACATGCTTGCTCGGCCAACCACCAGCAAGAATCAAACCCTGCTGGCTGCTGCAATCTAAAAGAATATTTTACTGGCAAGATCGAAACAGAATTTGCAAATTAATCTCATAATTTCCCCTACTACAATGGTGGTTTGGAACTCCAATTCCTTCGCCTGAAATCGAAGGTCAATAAATTATGAGTCTAATTTCGTAAGAAAACCAGTATTAATTCTGATTCTTAAGCTACTAAACACTACCTAATTCTATAATTTTTGAAGGCTAATTCCGTGAAATGAATCAAAAATCAAGTGAAAATTTTCTAATTTTCATTAAACGCCTCCAATCTCGATTGCAACTTCCAAGGTCTCAGACGATAACAACAGTATGTTTTGGAACTGCAATTTCGTGACTCCGAATCGAAATTCAATCAAAAATCAGTTTAATCCTTCAACTAAAACACCTTCGGTTCTGATTCTAAGCTCCGAAACGTACAATCTAAACTCTAATTCACAAATCGATTCAGGATTTGAACTAAACAAACTCCGATTCGAAATCTGCACTTTCAAACACTAGTCACATCACACAAAAACCAAATCAAACGACTAAAAACAGTAAAATAAACATATAAACCAAGCCCTAGACCTTCAATTCATCGTAGTAATACACACATGTACGAAGCAAGCTGAAACAAAGCATAATGAAACAACGAAGAATCAAACGGAATCCATTTTCGAGAAGAATAAAAGAAAAAAAAACCCACCGATTCTTTCAGCAGAAGAAGAGTAGAATCTTCATATCACCAACTTCAAGGTCTTGAAATATGAGAGAGAGAGAGAGAGAGAGAGAGAGAGAGAGCATATGATGGACACTGTAGTCACATGGTAGAGAAACCGAGTGAACTTAAAAAGGAGACATATAATTGAAAAGAAATTACTTTATGAATCCTTTCTGATTTGTAAAATGTGCTTTCCAAGCCCTTAAATAATTGATTAATGGTAAATATTAGATAATTTGGTTAAACTTTTTAAAAAAATATCCAAAAAGCAAATATAACAGTAAAATCGTAAATAAGGCCTTGTTTGTTTTTTCTAAAAAAGTTCTTACTAGCCTTCTGTATCTGATTTGTTAAGAAGTAGCACTGTGCATCCAGGCGCAAACAACTTGTGGCCACAGAGGATTTATCTTAGGGCTACATGCTTTAGCAGTGTTAAATTTGTCAGAGATTAGTCTAGACAATTTTCTAGGATACCCTTTCCAAAAAAAAGTAGCACCGTGCAGATTGTTTGTTTTTTTTTTTAATTTTTTCGAAGCACTTGTCACTTATTAACCTCTTACATATTAAGAGGTAAACCAACCTCTTATTTGCCTCTTATTCTTCTCACACTCCTTAGCAACAACGTTTCTCAATCGATTAACCTTAATTTATCCTTTCACTCAATTGATCCTTACTAAATCGATCTTCACCTATCTCAATTGATGTATTTTAATATGATTTAAATGTGTTAAATATCATCAATGACATATTTTCGTTTAAATGAATGATAATTATATAATTTATATGTAAATTTCGTAACGATGATGAATAAATATATGAAATTGTATAAATGGGTCTATAAATTCAACACTATAATTTTTTAATGGGTAAAATAGACAATTTAATTAAATTCAGATATTTATCAATTTACAAAAACAAACAGTCTTATTGATTTGGATTTTAGACTTCAGCACTAGCTCTTATTATTCATAAGTGAAATAAGATTTCAGCACCTCTTAAAAAACAAACGTCACCTAAGTAAAACAACCACATAAATAATTTACACGATAATACACAAAAACCGAACTAAAATTAAAGGGGGGTATCGGTACATACTTAAAAGTATAAGGGTATAAATATAAAATAAGAGAAATAAATGCTGATATGCATCAACTAAACATAGTAAATGCAAATGAGATGCAAACACAAAAACAAATCTCACTATCATGTGGAGGACCACACGGAGACTTGAGTGAGTAGTAGTAATTACCATTTTAACCTTCATCGCCGGTGTTACACGTCATCCCGTCGGAACCCTGACCCACCTGAACCTACCGGAATTTGGCGCAGCCCCACTTTCATTTTCAGTGGATCCCTCCACACCCAAACAAATTTCACATTTTCACGGCTTTCCGACCTTTTTTCTCGTTGGTGGTCCCATTCCGACGCCACGTGTCTCAACGACGAGATAACTAAAAATAGACTCGTTACGTTTATTCACAACTGAATAATAGGTTATTATATATTGTATTTTAACTTTTTTTTTGTAACGGACAAATTACATAAAATAATTGTATAAAAATTTATATAAATGTATCTAATTGGAAGAATGATCATATGAGAGAAGAGTTAAAGTGAGAAACGTGAAAAAATATTTGAACCCTTGATCATTTTTAATCGCATGCTAACTTAGTAATTTATACAAATAAACTATTTTTTATATAATGTTTATGGAACGACAACATGTCGAGTAATGGGATTATACACACACACACACACATATATATATATATATAGTTAGGTTTATATAAAAACATTAACTAAATAATAGAATAAGAAGACGGTCGAGTCAAATGTAAATTTACACTAAAATCATGTATAAAATCACATTGGATTCACGTGATTTTGTTCACGACCTGAAGCCGCATGCTATGTTGCTGCATATCCTCGTCAGTGTAAAATCATGTGATTTTACAGTTGATTTGGTCGTATTCGTATTCTTTTATTTGATTGTTGTTCTCGTTTAAATCTTTTCCGTGTGTGTGTGCAAACACATATTAATATTAATTGAATTGTTTTTTTTTTTTTCAGGGTTATTTACTAATTAATTAACATTAACAATAATATAATCTAATATGTAAAAGGATATTAAGCAATTTAAATATGTTGATACTCAATGAATGTTCAAAATACATATATATATATAACATCTACATTTTTGTCTATATTCAACTTATTTTGACTTTGGATTTATGAAATACGTTTCTTTGTGCTTAAATAGTACAATTGTATTCAAATATTAAATATCGATTTATTTAGAAACTTTAAAAATATACAATACATAACAAAATTTTAAGCAAATACTTTTGTGTGGTAACATCCTTTTCATGGGTTTTTCCATGTATCCAATCAAATGAACCTTTTGCGATTATTACCTTTTTTTCAATTTTATAACTTTAAAAGAGGAATCCTAAGACCCTAAATTGAGAAATTTTTATTAAACAATTGTTTATATAATTATTGATCATAAACATGTCTAAAAAGTTGTTTGTCTTATAATAATGTTTCTATTTGAAAAAAAAAAAGTAGTATCTAATTCTTCAATAAACATCGTTTTAGAATATAAAAAATATCGATTTAATTTTACATTATAGCTTATATCATGTGTGATATTATTTAATACCCGTTAAATAAATTTATGTGTACACATATATTCGTTTCTATATTCATCTTCTTGTTTTTTATCTATCAGTGAAGACGATCAGAGTTAACCAGCCCTCTTTTGTTTTATAATTTAGGTTAGGGTTTGGTTTTCATTTAAGCTTTGCATTTGGGTTTGATTTTAATTTTGATTATGATAATGATTATAATTTTGAGGTTTGGATTTGTTTTGAGTTTTTGGGTGTGTCTTATATTGTGTGGTGGCAACAGATATGGTGACTGGAGAAGACGAAGGTTGGCGGCGATTTTTTCCAGATCTGAGTTTCTGAAGTTCAATAACGATATCCATCGAAAATTGCAAATATTTGGGGACCAAATTCAAACTTTACTCTATTTATAATTAACAAATGAAATGCATACTTACCATATCGGTATGAATTTTACAAGTCAAATATTCAATCCAATTTTAACAATCAATCCAATCTAAATAATGTTGGATAACTTATTTAATCCAATTAATATTAGATTCCATCATTTTCATTAATTAAATTTAATTGGATAATACAATATTTTAAACCAATTATCTATCAATTTCACTTAACACAGTAGTCGTTAAATATATATTTAGTCTGGAAATTGAAACTTTTGGATCTAATATGATCTTATTATAATTAGATATTCAATTAGGTCGGTCAATTGATGATGATAAAAATAACTTCGTATTATTTTCTACATATGTAATTAAAATTTTATTTTTTTGTTCATGTAATTTGTTCTTTTTTGAAAAGGATAGAAAGATAATGGGTTGTTAACCAAGCAACTCACCAACCATTTTAAAAGTAAAAAAGAAATTGATCTTTGCTTTGATATATCTGGAGAAAAAAAAGTCATTTTCCGTAATTTTTTTAAGATTTAAAAATAAAGTTTTTGTTCTCTATTTTAAAAGATTTTATATATTGTTTATTAAAATAAAGACAGAAAAAAAATCAAGTTTAGAGAATTATCTAAAACTCAACATGTGGAGCGGAGAATTGTGTTTTTATTCATTCACACGAACGAGATTGAATTATTATCATTTAAAAAGTTTATTGACATGATAGATTTATAGAATATTTTAATGATATAATGGATATTGAAAATTTTAAATAGATAATCCATTAAAGTTAAATGTATATTTTTTTAGAAATTTTGATTTTTAGTTTTTAATTTAAAAAAGTTAACAGAGAATCCGTTGAAGATATTATTAACTAAGTTTCAAAACCATGTTGGTCAAATAAACATCCGCATTGACTACATATATGGATCATGTGAACTAAGGCCTTGTTTGTTTGTTTTCAGTTTAAGCTCTTAATCACCACTTATGTCTGATTCATTTAGACGTTTCATAACCATTACAGCACTGAAATCAGATTTCAGCCTTTAGCACCTCTTAAAAAAACAAACACCACCTAAGAGTTAAGGTGAGGAGTGATTTAAACCCTTGATTACTTTTAACTGAAAACAACTCATGAATTGTACGTTAGAAAAAAAAACTGATCTGATTCTAATTAGTGTTGATCTAATGATTCTCGTCAATTAAGATTGATCATAGCGTGAATATATCTTTTTACCTTTCTTACTATAACTCTCATTCGCATTTGAACCCGACTTAAAAACGATTTAGGTAATTTGCGGTTTTGAAAAAAGGAAGATGAAATGTATACATTTGAATTTTTATAGAACACAAAAAAGATTAAAAAAAAGCGTATAATAAAGTGTTTTATTATGGATATATGGTGGAATTTGGTCTTTGCTGAAAAGGGTTAAAATAATGAGAAGGGACCACAAACAACTATTGATGATTACATTTTTAAAAGGCAAATTCTCATTTTGAGTATAAAAAAAAAGTTTTAATAAGTAGAAAAAAAAATGTATTTGTATATAGAAATAATAGCATTAAACAACAACCTACTTTTATAAATATTTGTTTTTGTTGAATGTTTATTCACTAAAATCTAAAGGTAATTTTGATCGCTATTTAGGAAATTTTAACTATTAGTAATAAAACTTGTATTTTATAACTTGTACAAGATAAGTAAACCGTTTGAGATGAACATTTGGACTCTGGACGTCATCACGAACCATTAATTCCTTATATTTTCTTGAATTATATCGGATTATAATTTGAGAACCTTCATTGGAAGAGTGAATGTATATTTCCAACTCATTTGAATTCTCATCTGTTTTGATTTCTAACAAAGAGGAAATCATGTATTCAAAGTCGTTTGATGCAATCGTACGCAAAATATATTAAAAAAAAAGTCAATTTCAAAAATCGGAAATCCAAGGAACATAACCATTTCAGATTTGGGTATCAATCTAACGGGTTGGGTTCCAGTGAGAAAGAGAGTTAAGGTGAGAAACATAAGAAGGGATTTCCACCATTGGATGCACATTAGGATAAGATGCACTGAGATATGATGCACCGAGATGTACGGGATCAAATCCCTTCTAAAGCGCAGTTCATGGGTGGGTATGAAATTAAAAGTGATCAAGAGTCTAGATCCCTTCTTACGCTTCTCACGTTTAACTCTTCTTCTCACACGATTCTATGCCTCAATCTAACAACATGAAGCAAATGCAGGTATGTTAAGTCTCATCGACTTCATTGGCGGTTCGTAAAGGAGGTGATGCAACTATTTAATTTGTAGATTATTCTTTCGTTTTCTGTTAATGGATGGATACTTTTTACCCAAAATGGAATTAAATCAAATGTGTCATTTGGTGGCTAATCACCAAAGTAGATTATGTGTCCAAATCTGAAGCCAAATTTTCTGAATCATCAAAGTGTTAGCGTATATATTATATATTGTACCTGGTTGTTGATGATAGTTTCCTAATTGTTGGAAATAACATCAAAACCTAATAGATCACTACCAGATAGTCATGTATAACCGAGCCCTAATAAGCCCAGTCTTATTAAACTCATTAAGATGTAAATTAAGAGACCTTAAATTAGTTTTCATAACCAGGTTTTAATGATATATACTTATAAAAAGTTAAGACCTTAATAGCTGGAAATTGGAATGGAAGGTGTGGTGTCCAGTGCACATCACGAATATCCTAGAAAGCGTTAAAGCTCATTGCCTTCACTAATTTACTCTTAACCCATTTCCTACACAAACAATTCTATAGTTTCTTTTTGCTTTTTTTTAATAATGATTTAAATAAGAATTAAATGATTAATTTTTAAAGCTAAAAATATCTATAAACATACAACAATTATGTTTTACTGATAAGTTTATTAAAAAAAATTATATTATATTTTAGAACTAATTAATAAAACAATTAATCAAGAAGCTGGACTCAACTCGTTAGTATATCAAGTGCAGTTCATCAGTTGTCGAGTATCGTTTACACCGCTAGACTAAAATGAACTCTTCTTCAAACACATAAATTATGTTTTTCGTGTTGTGCCCAATGCTTAAAAATTGTAATTCCACATACAACATTCCTTCTAAAATTACCATATCGTAATTAGAAACTATTTAAAGTCAAAATTTTGAATACCCGCCATGCAAAACTAAACGATCTCAAAACTAAGATGTTCTTTTCTTCTTTGCCGATTTAGAAGACTGGCCATCCTTGCTTCTTTTCTTGTCGCTTTTGTCCTTTGACTTACCGTATTTTTCTGCTTTTGTTTTACTAGACTTGACACTAACTACACCACCGGAAGCTATCTTTCCGCTGCCATTTTGCAAAGCATTCTCGAAATCTACATCCTTGTCAGCAATAGCGTACCTCTGGAGAAAGTCCAGATTCAACAAACCGTCGCTCTTTGCTTTCATATCGTCCTAAATTACAAAAACAACGAAAATATAAGTTTCAAAGACCAAATAGCAAAGCAATAGACAGATGAACAGTGAACCAAACAAACAAACCTTCACTTTCTTTGCAGCTTCATCAAGATCCTCATCCACAGAAATCGAGTGTGGCTTTAACTCAACCTGAAAGCAAAAAAGAAACATATGTAAGGTGTGTGTGGGTTTTGGGGGGGGGGGCGGGATGGATTTGAAAATGTCGAGTTAAACTTGTTACGTACTTCTTTGACTGGGGGGAGGGTGGCACTGAACTGTTTTGTAGATACGGAGTTCAAATATTTCTGAAACTTTTTCATGACTTTCATGAACAATGATAATATTTGCTGTCTTTCCAACTTCATTACTCCCTGTTAAAATAATGAACATATAATATAAAGTGTAACTACAGGAGAAAACAAGTTGAAAAATGAATTACTTATGGTTTACATATAACTAAATAATTATAAGATAAGAAGATGAAGAACAAACCTCAGCATAAGAAGCATCTTGGTTCTGCAATCCCATGCATAGTAACACAGAGGCCTGGGCATATGATAAAGTAACTGGGAACTTCTCCTGGAAGTATAGGTATGCAAGGGGGAGTTTCAGATCTGAAATCTGTTAAATAAAAAATATATATATCAGATGCAGCTTCTTTAGTAAGCACACTAAAAGTAGTGAACTAATAATACATATCATCCAAATAATTGTAAATTTAATATTGTTGGGAGACATTTTTTGGGAAAATGTTACTTGATGCTGAGATAAACCGTTTTTAGTTTCCCATTCACGCCTAGAATATGTTAACCGAGGGACCAAAAACATCAAAACTATGTAAATTTTCAGACTTCTTACCAGATGATGATCAGCCAGGTGGTTCACATAAGCTTCTAGCCTTTTCATACTGATTGGAGATTTAATGATATCATCATATATACCATGTGAAATGGTTGTTGATGAAGGCTCTTCTACGTCTGTAAAGCTAAGTTTTGGATCCAAGATACTGTAAAAAGCAAGAGTAGCCAAAATATTAGAGCAGTGAAACTCTGTATAAAGAGCTGAGACATCAAAAACACATACCTCATTGCAAGCTTGTATTCCATCGTATTAAATTTTGGAGAACATAAAAGCCGAGCAAATGCTGACCTAAAAGCTGAAGACATATAGAAAACAAAACGTTCACCTCAAGAATTCTGGATTTAAAAATAAAACTACTTTGGTTGAGAGAAATGCAAACCTCGGTAAAAAGGACCAAAAAATCCCAATTCATCTGATCCGCTAACTTCAATATCATCAGTGTCCAGTGGTTTTAGAAGCATACATGTATGCTCACCAGTCACAGAATTCTGATAAAAAAAAGTTTAATCGCACAGCATGGTCAGGGCTTTAAGTGAGAGATATGGCTTAATAGAGAATGAAGAAGTCTGAATACCAGAGAGAGTAATTAAAAGAAAAAACTTAACTGGAACTTCACATATGTAAAATGGAGCAAACTTATGTTTTCTCCAGAACCGAAATAGGTCCAAAGTAAGTCCAAAAGATACACCCAAGTAATGTAGCTTCTCAGGCCGTCTTTCACGGAGATGTACAAGTAGAGGAGGAAGGTCTGATCTTGGCTTTATATTTTCTTCAAGCAACGACACCTGCAAACACGGTTCTCACATAAGGCTGCAAGTATATAATCCATGGAAACTCCAAAATGTTACATTCTCACATTTTTTTAAAATTGGCAATGGATGAGCTCAATAACACAAACAGATAATCACATAAGCTGACGCTCCTTCGGAAGGCACATAATTACCAACTACCTTCGGTAGATAGTTCAAATTAAATACCTCATTCAAGTAAGAAAAAGGGTTGTTAAGATAAATATCTTTATCATCCTATTTTGGATATAGAGAACAACTATTTGGGAGGCTGGAACGAATGATTAAGAAGAATGACAAGAAAGGAAGTAAATTTCGGATCCAGATTGGGAGAAAAAGAAGAGAAAGAGGACACAGAAAGAAGACGACAGAATCATTAAGGATGTTGATAATGATATATTTATCACTTGAAAAGTAAGCACTCCGGTCCTAGATGGTGTTGTGTTGGCAATTTGGCAATGAAGCTGTAGGCAGTATATAAATCATGATAACCCACAAATAAAAGAAACTTGATACGATAAGAAGCATAAAACGTAACTCCCATCATACCACTTGTCAGAATGTATGAAACAGTACATGTAAAAAAGTGAAGTACAAATAAAATCTTACTTTCTCAGCCGCTTCAGTAATTTTAAGATGTGAAGGCTCTGGGTCATTCTGGACATCATCTTCAGAGATGGGAGTGAATTGACCTTCAAAGTACCTATCGTAATTATTATAATTGATAGCTTTTTTAGATAAATGCCTGTTGTGTATTTATACAGAAAATGCAAGTAGAAGTAAACTTGAAATACATAGATCTTTCCATTGTTACCCAATCAACTGAATACCCTACATAACATCTGGCTAATTCTCTATTGCATCAGCTGGCTTAAACAAGTAAATATGACCTGGCATAGGGTGCAGGTGACGAAATAAATAGGCAAATAAACATGATATAGTAGGTAGTACCTTGACAGCAATTGTATGGCAGCTGAACCATAACCAAGCTGCAATATGATAAGACACGATCATTTACTCTTGGGACAAATATTGGAAACATTATGCTGCTCATAAAAAAAATTAAAAGCATAAGAATAAAAGAAAGTGCATCATAGTGATACCTTCATTGCATTTGGGTGTGTTGCGATGCGCACGATTCTAGCACCAGAAAGACTTGGGAAATCTTTATCTTGAAATTGTTCGCAAAATTTCCATGGAATCTGGTCCCCAGAAGGTTGATGACCAGCACTTAAACTTCTCATGGCAGAAGCTTGAGAAATTTTTCCTTCAAGACAGACCTGTAGAACATTTAATGAACAACCATACAAATATAAAACTAACGTAATCATAACTAGGCACTAAATACATAAGCTTCCCAAATATTTAAGGTTAGAAGAAACAAAAACAAAAACAAAAGCAAACCTGGATGACGCAAAGAATATCTGGGAGCTGATTCCTTGACTCATTGACAGGACCTGCACACATATGTTCGTAGAAATATAGTGTTGGGTATCTAGTAATAAATATAAGTAAATAATAAACAACATCATCCCTATTCTAAAATGTAAGACTGTTTCTGTTGCAAATCAAATGAACATGAGTTTCAGAATCATCAAGGACTTGAATGGTGGAAAACATCAACCTGTTAAAATCCTTGTCTAAAACAAGCAATAATGAGTTATGAAAATAAATTTCATTAGAGCTATCATAGAAAACTACTCAATTCACTCTATATATGTTGTTTTGTTTCAGGGAAGGCTGATGTAATCCACCTATACTATCTTTGATACATAAATCATAGATGATATATCTAGCTAGAGAGAAAGAAAATTCTTCTTAATATTCAAATTTTCTGAATTATAGCAATCTGGAAGGAATAATATTGACAATAGTAATAAGCAAGATGTACAAAAATAAAGTGTACCAAGTAATACAAACAAGTGATGAGCTGGAGCATCGGCCAATAATTGAAGATCATTCGGAGAATTTTTGTAGTGAGAAGCAACGTATAAAGCCATCATTCTCTGAATAATGTGAGAATATGTAAGCACCAATATACTTGAATTCATAACCAAGAACAGCATTTAAATAGACCCATAACTTTACCTGAAGAAATAACTCGCTGTCTTTATGATATGAGAAAAGTGTGTCGCGGTTAACATAATACAGATCACACTCACTGGGAGGAGGTAGCCTATTTGCACAAACAACAAGTGAATAAGTCAATGGAGACGATTATTGAGAGGGGAACTTAAATATCAAACCACGGTTTTTCAGCAATGTTTCAACCTGTTGATGCTAGGGATGGAATTTGCGATATCCAAACAAAGTAAATTGTTAAGCCAGGATTCAATTGGATCACCAGATGCATATCTAATAGCTTCACTCAAATCTATCTTCCTGAAAAGCCGACCTGCATTGAAACAAATCAAATCATATTAAGGGCAGAGTAGCGCCCCAGCTCCTGACTCTTTGAATATGGAAAGTAGAGCAGAGGACCTAAACTAAGGGCTTATCATACCAGAAGGAGCAGCATCTGTGTTTTTTGTAGGTGCTCGACTTTGCTCTTCTAATTGCTGCAGCAGCTTTAACGATAGAGATCGCCCTGTACCTTCATAGCTTCAAAAATAAAAGCACCCACGCAGTGAGGGGATCAACATCAGACCACTCAATTATAATACAGTAGAAGATAAATATAATGAAAATAAATATATATTTCTTACCCATTAACAGTAGAAGATAGAAAAACCAGATAAGGTCCAAGTAAGGACTTCACAAGTGGCAGCGGAATAGCTGCGGCTTCATCAACCACCAAAAGTTCAACTTGAGACAGTTTTGCATGTTCATGAGGTTGTATATACTGCAAGCACACATATGGTTATAAGCATTAAGATGAGACAAATCAAGCAGATTCAGTACGTCAATACCAACAAATAGGCAGAAATGATCATATTCGGTAAGAAGGAAATCCACACAATCATAGTAGCACGTAAACTCAAAGTTCTAATATGATCACTTCCAATAGTTATCTCAAGTCTAGCACCGTAAATAATTTACATCACCTAAAATGAGTCTTACACCATACTCGGATTACATGTAGCCTTGCCCTTAAAGCATAGAGGCTACTTGTGAGGATAACAATAAAAAAACCTAATAAAGAAACAACTACTTTACATTAGCAGATTAACATATGGCCAAAAAATCAAGAATAGCTAACATATACCAAAATGAAGATGAGAAGTGTTCTCACATACCATAAAATTAAAACTGTACTAAGGTAACAGAGAAGTCAGGTCTAAGAAACATATATTTTTAAAACAATTATTAATATTCCAGAGGGTCAATTCTGCATGTATACGTACCTGAATTGTCTGTCTGTGCTGTTTGTAGATATTTATTCTGATAGTCACTTTTTTGAGCTCTGGATTTGAGCTTTTCACAATATCATAATCCAAGTGCTCCTGAAAATGTGTCAGTAAAGCATATCAACAACATATATGATCATATTTATATGTAAAAAGAAGACCAAGCACAGAAGCCCGCCTTAACAATTTATAAACATCAAGCAGGGATTGGAAATGTCAATTTTCTGGTATAATGGGCAATGTAGAAAGGTCTTGACAGAAGAGTCTTGTATAGAAACAGAAAGTCAATCTATCTCACTTCCTTATTTGAGCTCGTCATTTCAATCAAAACAAAACTCTCCACTGCTTCTACTGTTTATTATGCTTGGAAAAAAATCTACAGGAATCTTTTCTGGTTCTTTATTTCAATTCTTGCAATTTCAACTGATCAGTGTGTTTCTCGGTTCCAATTTCCATCATACAACAATTTTTACAGGGAAGAAGAAACGAATAAGAAAGTGTCTGCTATCTCTAATAGCGAAAAGGTTTTCGTTATCTCAAAAAGGGAAAACAGTCCTGAGAAGAGCTGATTGCA
Source organism: Silybum marianum (assembly GCA_036898165.1). Taxonomy (NCBI): domain Eukaryota; kingdom Viridiplantae; phylum Streptophyta; class Magnoliopsida; order Asterales; family Asteraceae; genus Silybum; species Silybum marianum. The sequence continues at coordinate 6,975,408 of CM072532.1, forward strand.
TACTCCAATGAAAGAACAGAAATATAAACCGACAAGTATTTAACTAGTGGTACAATAAGAAACAGAAACAACTTTCACCTTGTACTCGAGCATATCAAATCCCTTTGATACAAATTCGAACAAAGTTCTTAGATTTTCTGGGCTAGGAGCAGTCACAAATATATTAGAATACCTGCAGAATCATGTGTTCATTAGAGGATCAACAGAAATCAAAGAACCACACGTTAAGAGAATAAGTAGAGTTGTTACCCTGCAGCAACAGCTCCAGCAACTGCGAGACCAAGTGCAGCTGACTTCCCACGTCCACGACCAGCAAGCAAAGCCACTGTGCTACGGAGTGTCTTATCCAAGATCGCATCAAGAAAGGTGATGACAGCTTTTCCCTGAATTAAATATTCAGAATATGTCAACTCCCACATGTTCAAAAAATTGTAAAATGCCAGAATCAAGGCATATCATCAATTGCAATACTCTAAAAAAATGTATGATGACATCTCTAACCCAAAGGACTTGAGAATGAGGGTCTCCCAAAAGGTTAGAAATCTATCAGGCAAAGCTGGATTGTCACACATTCTGTTAGATCAGAACAAAAGCATGACTTCAGCTAAAGTGTAAAGAACAGGAATATATATATATATATGTCTGCAGTTGGAGAGAGTATGATTGGAAGCTATTGATTTGATTGGAATGCATAAGCCAAGGCCATGTGGTAGAGAAGGAAACAACAAAGAAAGGAAGAAAGATCAGGTTAAAACCAGAAAAATTATAGGTGTGGTATATTTGTATAAGTTCACAAGCGGGTAGTGTCAAAGTTAGGGGTAGAAGAAAACAAAACTGAAAGTAGACTTCATGATTATATCAAAATTTGGTACAACTACATCTATTATATATTGAATTTTATTAAAGCCGGCAAAATATATATATATAGATGGTAACACCAATACATTGAGAACAATTCAAGGTACCAAATTCTTAATCTTTAATAGAACAATAAGATGGATTATGGTAGCAACTAGCAAGCAGAATTATATCCTCCAAACCTAAAAGAAAAGAAATAGAAACATAAGATATATCAGTACCTGGTCCAATGTGCAACACTTCTTAATCAGTGGACCAACAGGAAAGTCATCTTTTAATTGCTCCTTCAGATCTTTCAAGTCACGATCTGCTTCCGAAAGCCCCTCAGAGTCCTTAAGTCACCAACAAGAAAACAAAATATTAGAACCATAGCTGTGCAGGAACCAACAAACATTAACATTGACCAACAATTCAACAAACAGACTGAAGAATTCTTTCATATTGCCCACGTAAAGGACGCTGCGACTAATCACCATAAAACATTGTTCAAAAATTCCCAACAAACAAGTTGCGCTAAATATACCACAAGAGAATGCAAAATTCTTTTATGTGTTAGATTAAGACAAAACAAAAAATGTGCAGAAGACCAGCAAATTTACCTCCTCTACTGGAACTGGCGTGACTGACTTCATATGGGATGAGATTGGTAATATATTCAACTCATCATCCATAACTATACATGATTGACATGATGCAAGAGAAAGTAAGAAACGTTCATTGAAGCGTCCAGTGGCTAAAGAATGAGATTCTGTACGGAATCTCTCATGAACATCCTGCAAATAGCACTCATCCAGTTATAAAAGATCATAATATGAAGAAAAAATTATATATAAGTCGTCACAATAACCATTGCCATTTAGAGCAAATGTAACCCATCATGCATGTTAAATGATAGCCTACAAGATCACATCACCTAAATTAGTTAAGCAGATTTGTTCATCACCTAATACAGCTATCAGGGAGATGTGTACTGATTAAACAGTACACACAATATCAATAATTACTAAACCTTGTGAATGTTAACTGTTCAAATCCAGAGCTAGGGTTTTCCATTTCTTAGACAAGAAACAAACCTACTTTACCTAAGTACCTAACTTATCATAAATCTTTAAAATGGTGAGAAAAATGCAACTTCTTCTAGCTTCAACCAACCATCCCACCATATTAGAATTGAATCCATCATCTGAATCTTAATGCAGCATCAAACATTAGGCTTCTGAAATTTCTCAGAACCGAAATGTTGATTTGAACATGATGAAGCTGTAGCAGGCATTGATAATGTACCCCCCCCCCCACCCCCAAAAAAAAAGTATGTGATCCAATGCACATTCCCTCTCCTCAATGACACACTACTTGAGTGCTTGATATAAATATATTCTTGCAGATAAAATAAAGGCAGTATGTAACCACAATTAACAATGTGTAGATGACAATCTGCCTTCAATTTAGCTTTACTGTCAAAGAAGCAAAAGCACAACCTTGCATTACAACTCTTTCAAGTAAAAAATTTACATAAACTGACAGCAACATATCATATACATGAACAAATGAAGAAACAATTAGTACATATGATACAGGGAGTAGAAAGCCTAACCTTAGAGCAGTTCCAAGGTTTACAGTAATAGATTGAGTAAAACAAACTTTTTACAGCAATATTTGAATCAAACAGCAATTCTAAGTAGATAAGAAGTATACTATTTATCCCATAGTGAATACACTTTCCATTTTGAGACTTCAAACGTTCTACATCTAATATTTGTAAGCAACAACTTGAAAATTTTAAGTTTCAAAACATATTATTATCATCACTTTGTGTTATAGCTAACTATAAAATCGACTTTTTTAATCTACAATCTAAACATTTCTTTCTGAAGTCAGAAAGTAGTATACGACATGTGAAATTCAAATGTGAACTCTTTTTTGGGGGGAGAAAGAGCATATCTTTTCAAGGATGCTAGAACAAACCAAGAGTGACTTCCACACACAAATAAAGAGTGACTTCCATTTTCCTGATTACATCGATTATTTTGCTTTAAGAAACTGGTATAAAGAAATTATTGCAACTCATACCATGACCATGGTGTACAGACTAGTGAGTGAAGACAAAGAACGAAGCAGCAGAATAACCAATCCACCACCTTCCACTGTTTCTATAGTTCTTGCTAGAAGATTTGGGGTCAAGGCCTCAAAATCCTGAAATAGAAAAAGGACACCCGAATATGAACATGTACTGGCTACAATAGAAATTGAGTTAAAGAAAATGCTAAAAGTAATCTACCTGTAGTATACACATGCCAAATGTATTTCCGAGAATCCTCTCAGAATCCTTGTACTGGCAATACGTAATTCCTGCAGTTTCAAGGAAAAGTGAGAAGGGATCAACCTTCTCAGGATCTAGAAGTCCTCTATGCATGAGCTTCTTAACCTGCTTGGCCCGTTTTTTCTTGTGACTGTGAGAATGTCAATGAACATAAATTAGAAACAAATTCCACGTAGATTGTGTCATAAGCAAGACAGCTTGACACAGTCCATGTACACAAAGGGCCAGTTCTAAATCTTAGATTTACGATAGACAGATAGAGTCAAGCGATGCAGTCAAAACAGAATGAACATATATAGATATTAGAGCAGTGCATCTGGAGTCTAGATGAGCTTCCTCTTCTCTACTTTCCATTATGTGCTTTTGCACTTCAATATTCAATAACAATAACAAAACTACGATTATGTAGAATGACCATTATATTGATACTAGTAAGGCACTAAGAAACATTTTTCAAAGATCAATGGTCCTTGTGCCTGTACATCTCCTTTTGCTTTATTAAAATATCCTGATTATCCTCCATCTGTAAGGTCCTCAATTCTACCGAGTCTATATCTTAAAAGAACAAAACGTCCCCACCATCCATATAAATGTTGACATCAGATTCAACTCTATTGTCCCAAGTTTCAAATGATATTTCTGAAGAACGTCGCCTTTAAGGGATAGAAAGGCTAAACAAAAAAAAAGCATTTCTGCCTCCATCACCGCATATATTGTTATACCATATAATATATATTTACAAAGATTTTCACCTAACTCATAGACAAACTAATCTCAATGAGATTAGACCTATAGTGAAATGCCAACTCCTATGATTGCTGGTACTAACCATTCCATTAGCTTGTATACAGCTACTAAATTCGTAGTCCTGAGTGCTAGATAAGCCAAAACTGATAGTAACAGCATTTCTAATTATTGTGCCAGACCTGCCCGTGTAAGCAAGTTTCCAGACCATGACAGATTGTCTATTTTTCTTAATTATCTAATAAATAATCATTATGTCTAATAAGATAATAACGCTAAAGTTAAATTTTCACATAAACTGTGAAGTTGAAGGCATCGATTCTTAACATTTAACTTCAAAGTCTACCTCGTATTCTATAATGAATGGAACTAAAAATAACTAAAATAAAACGATGTTAAAGCAAGAACCTGCTAAGTTCAAGTTTATCCCTGTAACACCATAGAACATTAGGTCGAGACTTAACAACTGATTTGCTAAGCATGTAGTGGAGGTTCACAATCTGTTCACAAAACAAAATACACATATTAATACGTATAATCAAATACTCCATAAACGAAAAAAAATTGTAAGCGTGTAAACACAAGTGTGTTTGTGTGGTGAAAAAATGGACTCGCCTGGTCTCGGGACTTGTCGCCGATGATGACGAACATGGAACGATGTCTGGTTCTGACTCCGTTTTCGATTAGGGTTCTAATACGTTCGTCCACCTTCTTCCTCATTCTACTTGATTTTTTTTTTGCTTTCGGCTTCGGCAGAGATTACCGGCGACGGCGAGTTAGCTTAAATTGGCGGGTTTGTTTTTGAAGCTCCGGGAAACTGCTTATGCGTTTGCAAGACTGGTAGGAGCTGTGTTTTAGGGTCTAAGTAATTGGGCCGTAATGAATCCTATGGGCCCAAAAAACAGCCCTGGCTCTGCAAGGGCTCCGCAAGCCCTTTACAATTACAACGGTTAGTTTGTTTTCGTGTCCCCTTTTTTATTTTTAAATTTTTAATATGTTTATATAAACTTTTATAATTTGAGATAATACATGAGAGTAGGGATGAGATTAGAGAACCGTTTTTTTTCTGAGTCGAATCGAACTGATATTGAATTTGTATATACGGTTCGATTTTCGGTTCTCGTTTTCAATCCCAAGAAAATCCGGTACCATCCGGTTCGGTTTCGGTTTCAGTCCAGTACCGATCTCATCCCTATTCTTCATAACCATTAAAAAAAATTAAAACGGTATCGCCATAAAAAAAATTTGCCCATTTGATTGTTGAAACTTAAATTGTTGAACTCTTGTGATCGGTTTTGATTGTTTCTTTACCCACTTTCAATTTTCAGTCCTAAGTGGTTTTGATACAGATTTTCCCGTCCCGAAACCGCACCGGTACCGAATTTGTACATATAGTTCGGTTTTCGGTCCTCGTTTTCAATCCCACCAAATCGGTACCAACCGGTTCAGTTCCAGTACGGTACCGATCTCATTCCTACGTGAGATGACCTACTTGTGTGCATGTGTCTTGGTCGTGGCAAGGTCATTTACGTCTTTGATTTAATGTTACATGTGATGTGAGGGACTACAATATCATATATGATTAACTATAGTAAAATGATGTTCTTCCTTTTTTTTGTGAAATAAATATGGAACTGTCATTGATTTGTTATCAAACTTTAAGTTGTTTATTTTTTTACATATAAGGCATGTAATGATAGATTTGATTGTATACATGTATTTATTTCTAAATATAGCTTGTGATTTTTGTTAGCAAAATAATTGATTTGTATTGATTGATGTTATCCAAAAGAGGTTTACATCGGATATTACATTTCTCTAGAACAGGGTGAAAGTCCATAAACGAACATATATCGAAGTTGCAAATATAAGTTGATGGTTACAAAACGGTGAATAAAGATCGTTCACATCTTGAAATGAAACGATTTTTGTAATAAAGAAAACTCACAAACAACAAAAACACTTCTTTTAATTCATGCAGACAACTTAGTTGACACATGTGTTTTGATATATGTAATGTTATTGGGAAAAGGATCGTGCAACTCATGAAATCTGTAAAAAAAAAAAGGTTTTTTTTTCAACATCGATATTTCAATTGATGATACTTGTTGGGAAGATTAATTAAAAGTTCCAATAGACCTGCAACACATATCGGAAAAAAAGCAACATAAAGAAGATCGACTTATATACGAGGAATTAAGGACCATTTGGTAGTTTTTAATTGTTATTTGTTAATATGAACATGACCAGTTGATTGGTAAACAAATTAAGATAAAGACATGTATGTAATCAATTTGTATGTTAATCTGGTATTTTAGATAATATTGTTCGACTGATTATTTTATTTGTTGAGCCAAGTTTTACAACAATACACCTCATATGTATCGAAAATTCATAATAAAATGAGTTAATTCCGATTGTTTTATAAAAACCGTGACAAAAATTTATATTTATTATAAAAATCAAAATAAATGTATATGGTGTTTTTTTTTTTGAACTTTAATTACCTGTTGATTAATTTTCACCCTCCACAAATGCATTATGTCAAACATGAATATCGTGGTTGATTTGAGGATAAAGTTATTAAGGAGCTATTTACTAGCTACTGACCAGACTGGCTCGATCAGTAAAACTGACTCGGGTTAACAGTCAGTTTGTTTATCAAAACCTAAATCTAACCAAAATCCGACCCAAATGCTGACCGAAAACTTACCGAGTCAGTTTGATTTGAAATCTTTGACGGATGCTCGGGATTTCACTGGATTTCGTAGGATTTGTATGAAATAATGTTTTAAAAATGTTAAAAGCATTTGTTTTGTAATACTTAATTCATAAAAATGTAATTTAATCATTTTTATAATATTTTATATTTTTATATAAATTATTTATAAATAATGGAAATCCAACTCCATTGCAAATCCTACGAATCAAACACACATATGGTTTTCAAATCAATTCCAATCCAAATCCCTCCAAATCCAAATCTTTCTATGAAATCCAAATCCTTCAAAAACAATCCCGCAAACCAAACGGACCATTGGTAAACACTCTCACCAAAACAACACTTACCCGAATCAACACTCTTGCCCGAACAGTACTTAGCCGGTGAATAAGAACTACATCATAAGAGTATATCCAATAAGTATACTAAATTTATTTTCAAAAAAAAAATCTTTTTTTTTTGAAGTATATATAATATTTATATACGGCAATTGGAATAAACAAACAAACGCACACACCCTCCTCACCTATGGTGAGGTCTGAACCCTCAACCTCTTAAAAGACAAGGGGCTCACATACCGCTAGGTCAAAGACCCTTTGGTAATCTTTGTTTTATTGTTATGTCTTTAAAGAAGCATTTAACACAACTTTAAAGATAAATATTTTACAAATTTTTTAAAAATTTCCAAAATAACAATTCTTTCCCGAAAACATTTTAAAATCGAGTCGAACCCGATCGGTTAAACCGGTTGAACCTTAATCCAAAAAAGAGAACAGGTCTAACTTAATTCGAAATTATAGACATCAAAATTTGATCGGAATAATATGAAAATAACGTTTTGTAAATGTAATCCATCATCATACAAAAAGGTCAAAAATAAATTGAATTCGAAATATCAAAGCCCATAAAGGGCCCAAATTATATATGCTAACCCTCTAAGCTCACTAATTACCAGAACTACCCTCAGCGTTCTTTTGTTATAACAAACCTACCCACTGCCACCGAGTACAAAACACCACTGCACAAATTCTTACAACCGCCTTCCCTTCCGAGCTTTGCGATTTCTTGAATAGGTTTCTCCATTGATACCTGCCTATTGAGTTTGAAAAATGCCTAAAGGAGAAGATGCAATAATAAGAAAGAAGAACAAATCAAACAGGAAGAAGTTGCGTAGCGAATCAGCCAAGGTTTCTAATCGCGTAGCCGCCATTATCGCCCAAAAAAAACGTCGTCAATCCGGCAAGCGCAGAATGTGTCAGGTATAATTAGTTGTATTGTATAAGATTTCTAACGATTGATCAAAGTTCTCCGTTGGAGAATTTTGAGGAATTTTTTTATTCTGTCAAGAATTCTTCAAGATTTTACATGTTTACGACGATGTGAAGTGTCTCTGATTGTTGGAGCGTGTTAAACTTACGCAAGCCTATCTACGTAGTTCAAAACCTATATTGTTTGCGCTTAAGAGCGATATATGGAACTAAAATCCGTGTAGCATGTTTATACTTGGAACAAACCAAATTATTTGAAAGCAATAATGGCTCTATTGTTGACTCTAATAACCTTTGTTCCTTTGATGCAAAATTTCATGGGGGCTGTTAATGCTGGCCGTTTTTCATGAACTCTGTTTCGTGAAGTATATGCCATGTTGGTGATGAGAGCATTAAAGTACATATGATCCAAATAGAAGGTCTTTTACTCACTTTATTTTTCCTTTCGTTGTGATGATGCAGGGAATGTGTTTTAGCCTCCCTACTCTCGAGGATCCTTTTAATGACAAAGCTCTGATAACTGATTCTAAGAAAAAGGACAAGACAAAGAAGACTAAGAAAATTTGGCCATCAAAGGGAGTTGATGATTTGCCAGAAAAAGGCAGTGATGCTTCAAGGAATAAGAGAAAAGCCAACTTGGATCATCGATCAAATGAAAAAAACCAGGAGCAGAAGAGGGCGAAGATAGAGAAAGAGTCGACGCTATCGGATAAAAAAGGCAGCAAGAAGCTTAGTGGGCATATTTCTGAGGGTGAAGGTTGCCCATCAAAGTTTTTAATTTCATGTTTGAAAACGATACAAGATACATTGCATCATAATGAATCCTGTGAACCTGGAAAACCTTTGTTCTTTGACTCATGGGGGTTTGAATTTTGGAGATGCTATTCAAACGGCCGAAATGTATTGGAGACAAGTGGAGGTTGTTCTACCATGGAGCAAATTGCTTGGATAGCTTCAACTGCTGTTGATACCATTACAAGAAAGGAAAGAGAAGGTGTATCTTTCACCAACCCCTTCCTATTGTTCCTTGTACCATCACAAGAGAAAGCAACAAAGGTATGTCTAGCTGTATTCAAGACTAGCTTTTTTTACTTATGGCTTCTCTAGCCTAATGCATATTTATGAGGTTTCCCCCCTAAAAACAAAAATACTGATTCGGTGCACGTGGAGGATGGATTACTAACACTTATGGTTCTCATGATATGTCAACACATAAGCTTTGTGTATCCAAAGAACCACAGTGGATGCATAGATGGATTATTAGTTGCATGTTTCAGATATTGTAGTACACCTTCTCTTTGTGTAACATCCTGCAACTGAAATCACACATTTTAGGTAGTTTATTGGCTGAAGGTGGAATGAAAATAGAAACTATAGAAGGGGGTCTCCTGGGGTTCCATGGCATAAGTCTGATTTTGTTAAAATGAGACACATCTTTGTGCTAAATAATTGGTTGTCTTAAAAGTTCTTTCAAGTCCCTAGAGGTTTTATGCACTTCATTTGGTTTATAGGGGTATAACCACACTATTATTTGCAGGTACGTGCTGTATGCAAGCCTTTGAAGGCATTTGGAATACATACAGTGAGCCTTCATCCTGGTGCCTCCATAGATCATCAAATTCATGGGTAAATTACATAAGCATATGAAACCTGGAAGATTTGTGTGTTCATTTATCTAATTATGAATGTCGTAAATGCAGCAAACATATATGTAAACAGGACTTTTTACTTTTGGAAGTTTGATCTTCTGGGAAAAGTTTATAGACTTGATTCAATTATGATCTTTTCTATTCTCCTGTTTGACTCAATAGTAGTCAGATCATACAAAGATTTGCATATGCATGCTTCAAACAAGATTATATATTTATATCTTCATAACATCAGTTGATGGGATTAAGTTATTACCATTCAATAATTTTCAATTAGTAGCCGACTAATTGGAGGTCATGCAATTTGTTAATCATTCATTATATATATAGTTTAGTGTTGTATATGTAAATATTGGGAAGAGTCCTCAAATTGAATTCATATACTACAAGGAGGAATTTTACCAGTAGGTGAAAGAAAAGGGGATTTGAACATGGTTTTGAATCCATAACCATCTAACAGAGACACTTATAGTTAAGCCCCCCAAAAGTTCCATTTATCATCCTGCATTCCTCGATTCCTTCTTACATTAAAGCCTTCCATACATCAACATTTATCTAGATCTTGATTTCTCTTTCAATACCGGGTTGATCCAATGTTGGAAAAACTCCTGGTTTCATCACAGTTTTTACTGATGAGTAAATGGTTTTACTGAGGAGCAAAGGGGGTGACCTGGCCCAAGCAAGAGTGTTAGAATAAGTGAAATATGCTGAAATTGAATCAGGGGTGGTTAAAAATAACTCTAACCCTTAGGAATAAATATACACAAGGACATTGAATACCTAGCCCGTCTAAAGTAAATCATCATGTATAAAATATGTTTACACATGCCATTGTCCTACACTAATAGTTTCCTATGAAATGAACATCTTTGTTGTTGTAGTTGCCCTTATTCTGATGGAACAAGAAGAAGCTTGTTAGCCATCTATAGATTCTTTCATCGTTTAGCATTGTTAAGTTGAATATGGTAAAACCCATGATGTTAACACTATTCTTAACACAAGGTATTGACCAACCTATGATGCATTACCTAAAGGATAAGAGTCAACTTTATGTCTGGTGCTAGTACACAATTACTTGCTGTGCTTATTGCTTTGGAGCTCTAATCTGTAGACAGTGATACTTTATCTCTCTGGCTGTATTTGTGTTTGAATATATATATATATGTGTGTGTGTGTGTGTGAATGTATAAGTGCTTAGCATTTCTAATTTTGTGAAACTCTGTTCCTGCTACAGATTGAAAACTTGTGAGCCAGAGTTCCTTGTATGCACGCCAGATAGGCTTTTGGAGCTTGTTTCCATGAAGGCCATTGATATTTCTGGGGTTTGTTCACTGGTATATATTTCAACCTGTTTTTTATATAGACTAACGCAAGAGCATCATCATACTTATATATCATCCATTTGGTTTAATTTGCTTTGTTCTGTTCACTATTAAATCTCCCCCAAAAATCATTATTTGCTTGATATCGTTAGGCACATTGTGCTACATCTGTCCTCATTCAGTCAAGTTTTCAGCTAGACCTTTTGTGGCTCATTAAATTAATATCTTCTTCCATTGACCTTTCATTATTCATCAATGCTCTAAACTTAGTTTTGCTATTACTACAGATTGTCGATGGACTGGAATCTTCTTCTGGAGAAGCTTACCTTGAGAGCATCAAATCTATTCGACAGTGTATTTCTGCTGAACCACATACTGTGGTTTTCTGCGGTGAATCGAGTAATGCATGCTTACCTGCTGTCTCAAGTCTTCTGCCAACCCCGGTGTGCAGATTGTCACGAGATGATTTCTTTGTTAACAAGAGTGCTGGCATAATCCAGTCCATTGATGTGGTTGGTCCAACAGAGGAAAAATTACAAAAGGTCTGTAACATATTGTTACTTCCTTCGTCCCAAAATAATGAAAAAAACACACGATTTTAGAAATGTGTAATTATTGCACCTTTTTTTAATCAAATAATAACTTATGCTTAAAGTTTTTACATTCTGAATTACTGATGCAGGGTCTCCAAGTTCTGCACGAGGTTCTCAGTAATCCGCTTGTGCCAGGGCCTTTAAAGATAACATTTGTGGCTGGAAAAGACGACAATCTTGAAGAGTTGGTTTCTGCCATCAGGTCAAAGGGTTATTCCACCTCTACGAATGGACCGTCCAGTGGTTTAGAAGTTGTCAACAGGTAAACGTAACGACTCCCTTTATCTTTTCGAAGATCTACTGTAAATATATATAAAAAGTTATTTTTACTGATTACAAATTGGCTACATTACATATTAACAGGGAGAAAGAACCTACTGTTTCTGTGATTGATTCGGAAGATATAGATGATGCTGATTTAAGCGAAGTTGAGGTGGTAATTATATATAATTTTGATATGGGGATAGATGAGTATAAAAATATCTTGGCAGGAATGGGACGTTATACTATCAAAGGGAAATTGCATGTGATATTAAGCAGAAAAGACGCAACGATTGCAGCACCGTTGGCCGAGGTTCTTCGACAATGCGGGCAACAAGTGCCTGAACCTCTCAAAAAACTCTGTAACTCTTCCGTTTCCTCATCACAACATTAATTTCATTGTTGTCAACAAGTAAGTCATTTTCACGACATTTTTTTTAGTCAAATTTAACTATCATTGTTTATACCTGTGATACGAGTTACGCCGTACCGTTGTATTTGCTAAAACAGTGAAAGGCATTTTTTGAGATAAGGTAAGACGAACAATTCTATATTCGTTGCATTTTAACATGTACAATGGTTAGTTTTTTTTTAAATATTTAGTAACATTATGACACTCGAATAGTTTTGGGAAACCATGTCGACTACTATTTCTTTTATTGTGTTTGATGAAACTTACCAACAACTTATAAGTGGAAAAAAATGGGAAGGATTTTAGTGTGAAGAAAGAGTGAAATTGAAGTGTGGTTTTGTCAGTCGGCCATGTAATGTTTCATAGGTGTCAAAATGAAGGATTGTTGCCCACGTTTTTATGTGTGCACATGCAGCAGCATTTGGGTCCATTTCTTCCACTACTCATATCTTTGAATGTATATTTCATTCAAAATGTGGAATGTTATGTATATTTGTAGAGGTATTGTGTATATTTTTATTAATTTTTAGACCCTTATCTATGTGTGATATATTTGTTTATTATGTCTTTTTGTTTAAGAAGATCAATTTACAAAAAAAGAAAATATTATGATTTGAAAGCAATTTGTCAAGTGGAAAGATAAAACCTCGATTTTCTTTTTATATTTTTGTATCATTTGAATTTGTGTTCACATTATAAAAAGTGCTTTTTTCTATTGTTACAAAGAGCTATATTTTTTGTGGCCAAGGGTCTAAGAGAATAAAAAAAATGTTTTGATGGTTGGTTAATGAACCAAATATGCAGTTACGGTCAATAGATCATTTTGTTCCTTTATACAGTACGATATCAAATTTTCGATGGTTGGGTTCCGGTTAGAAGTGAAGTAATTGTGAGAAGGGTGATAAATGATCTCCACCCTTGGATTCACATCAGGATGAGATGCACAAAGATAAGATACATCAGATCAATTCTCGTATCAAACGCGTTTATGGGTGAGTTTGGGGTGTATTGTGTCTTTGATGCACTTAAGATAACTTATACATTTTTGGGGAGATGATCGAGCCCAAACCCGTTCTAAATATGATAATACTTAAGAAACAAACAGGACCTTCATAAATCATAGTTCATAACCACTATAGATCATTCATTTCAAATATAAGATCGATCTAGTGATTAGTTCATATGTGTTGTGTATGTGTAATGTAGCAAGAGGTTAGAGATTTATCTTGTCGATATTATTTTTATGATATTATTTAAAAAAAATAGTGTCTATAAATTGTTAAATTACTAATTTCCTCTTAAAAACTAAAAAGTTGAAATGGCCGAGTTGGTCTAAGGCATCAGATTAAGGTTCTGGTCCGAAAGGGCGTGGGTTCATATCCCACTCTCAACAAAATTATTAATTTTTAGTAACTGTTCTCTAACATCTTGCTAGTTTTAATAAAAAATGTTTAAAAAAATTCCTCTCAAAAATTATAAACTAATAAATAGACAATTTTTTTAACCCTATAGATACTTAAATTGGATTTTCAAAATATATGTATTTTTTTTCAAATAAACATAGGTTTTAATTTATTGTTGGAAAAAAAAAATATATATATATATATATATATAGTTGCCGAAAATAGGAAGGCATGGTTAGTTGGAGAAGGAAGCACCTGAAGTCAAAGCTTCCTAATCGGGAAAGGTGCTGAGTCTCTTCATCATATACTTCTCTTGATTGCTCAACCCACTTTGCCAACCTTAATTCAACTCATTCCTTACCCGAAAACAGTAAGAATAATTAATAAACTATTATTATTTTACTATTTTAGTAGAAAAATAAGACACTTTCATAATTTAAACTATTAACTTAAGTATAACATTTATAAAAAAAAATCAAGAATCAATTCAATCATCAGATATCTTCATTTGTCACCTATAAAAAGTGATCAAAGTAAATAGTTTATAATTTGTTGTTGCTAGTGACGGATTCAGAATTTTTATTCATTGGAGTTCTATTAAGGTAGACTAAAGGCGTGTAAAGTTACCGACATATTTCGAAGAATTTTTAAAGCTTTTTAGTTGATTTCAACGAATTTTCTTAGTGTTTTGTCGTTTTCGGTTTTTTTATTGATTTCAAGAGACTTTTTTAGTGTTTTTGTCAATCGACGGCAAGATGGAGTCCCTTAAAAAATTTCACTGGGAGGAACTAAGACTAAATATAGTACTTATTATTTTTTTTAACTTATATAATTTTTTTGTAACTATTTCAGTGGGGTCCTATGACCCCTCACCCTTTATCCCTCTACATCCGCCCCTAATTGTTGTAATCTTGAGGGTTGTTGGGAACAAGTGTTATAAGATCTTATCATTCACTTCACATATAAACATATAATGTGAAAATATTTATGTTTGAGGGAATAGAAAAACAAATACATTCACCCAATAACTATATATGTTATTTTAGAGATTTAGAGAAAGATTGTTTAATAACTATGTTAAAGTTATTCTCTTTTAAAATTGAGAAAAGGTGAAATTGTGAAGAAACCTTAACATCTCCGTTAACCATGGTATAATTTTCTATATAATAGATTATGAAAAATCAAAATTTGTAAAAAAATTAACATTCAAATCCGACATCAACATATATATTCTATTTTATCAATTCTAACGTTAACTATATTAATAAAGTATTAAATATATTTAATAAAATATTATTTATATCTCCTACACATTTAGTTTCGATAACTCTTATTCGTTGGAAATAATTAAAATATTACATATTTCTCTTCTATATATGTCTAGAGATTTCTCCACATTTAAATATTTTTACCTTATTTCTTAACTTTTTTCTATTTTAGCATATCATTTAACACAGTTGTTGGAGAAAAATCCAATTACACCCATTGTTTTCTTTAGGTAAGAGTTTTAATAGATCAATACTTACACTCATATATTTATAATGATCAATATCATTGGATCTATAATCACATTTAAACTAGATGAATGTTTTGAGTATGATAATCTCTCAATTATATGTATAAAGTTAATTTCTGGAGGGTAGAGAGAAGGTATATTACTATTTTTTTCCTAAGTATTTCCAAGTAAACAAAAAATATAGCAAGAGTAGACATATGCCTCTAATTTATACCCAATGATTTTTCAATTTGAAGATTCGCGAATGTCCATGTCGACACTTGTGGACGTTCGTTTTTTCTTCAGAATATTATTCATTAGATAGTATATGAGTCAAATCGCAAAACTGACATTTATAGTCGGCATACGGGCATAGTAATGATCTCAGTGTCATCCATATATAACTTTTCTCAAATTTTAACACATTTTAAAAGGCAAAGTATTAAAATTGAAATGTTTTTTAAACTCTATCAAAAAAATGTTTGGAATCATCTATATAAAACATTTATTTTTATAAAACAAATTTTATAAAATCTCCAAGACTTCATTTTCATAAAATTCTAATCTGAACATAATTTTAATCATTTTTATATTGAAATTAAAACTCCAAATAAATTTTGACTTGAAATAATTTTTCGTTCTCAAAAAACCCATCTCAAGATATTTTATCTTTTAATAGCATCTCCAACAACATTTAAAATTGAGAAAATAAAAAAAATAGAGATTTTGAACTAAATTTTTGCTCCAACAACATTTTTAAAAGTTTCTTCAAAATGGAGAAAACACGAGAGAAAATCATTTTTCTCCAAATTTGACGATTACTCTAAAAATAATTATCAAGTGAAAAAAATAATATTTTATTCATGCTTTCTCTCTTCCACCAATAATATAAAAGTTAGTCTAAAAGTTTTTTAATATATTTAATAATATAGTTTATGTTGGACTCTTCAAAATGAAGATGTTGTTGGAGATGAGTGTAAATTTTTTTAGAGATCTTAATTTTTGTGTCTTTATTTTGAAAAAAATTTAAAGATGGTATTAAAGATGCTCTAATTAATTTATATATATATATATATATTTGTTTAATTCAAGATGACATTTAAGTTACGATGTTATGTCACAACGTCATCATTAAAATGTAATTGGTCAACGAGTAATTCTTTAATTAAAATAAGTTATTTAAACTTTTGATTATTTTTTATTCATTTCTCACTTAATATTTTAAAAATGTCACTTCTATGTAAATTGTAACAACTCCATCCCATATTGGTAGAAAAGGAGATTTAGAAGCTCCTTATAGGCCTCAAGTAATGAGCTACCAATAACTTCTACCATGGTTTTAAGTTGGATTCGAAGTTATTGGGCCAGTCTATTGCTTTGGGCTTTGGGGGTGTTACAAATGGTATCAGAGCCGATTCTTGTACCATCGGGATGGTGGGGCAAACCTCATCGGATATGATGAGTCCTCGAGAGGGGGTGTTTGTAACATCTTAGGCGAATCCCACATCGCCGATGACAAGGAGAAAAGATTCTGGACAGACCTGATGAGGACGTCAGGAGTTTAAATGGGGGAGTTTGTAACAACTCTTTATAAGCCTCAAGTAGTGGACTACCAATAACTTCCACCATGGTTTTAAGTTGGATCCGAAGTTATTGTGTCAGTCCATTACTTTGGGCTTTGGGGGGGGTGTTACATAAATATAGCAACTCCTCAATTTAGAAAGGGGTTAAAATGTATTATGTATAGGAAAAAAATAGTTTCTAAACATGATCCATAAGTATAAGGATCAAATCAGTAAATTAGTCTCAACACTTTTGCAGATGACGGAAGTACCTTTATCTAATTTACAGATTTTGGTCCTTACACTTGCGGACCATATTCATTCAGATTTTTTTCCCATTTTGATCCATTGCAATGAGGAGTTGCCACTTGTCGAAATAGTGATGTTTTGGAAATTTAAGGAAAGAAATGGTTAAAAGATGAATCAAGTAAGAAAATGGCTATTTCTATTAATTTCCTTGAATTTTATATTTGGCAGCAAGTTACGCTAGCATCTTTAATAGATTATTTAAAATACATAAGTAAAAAGTCAAAATCTTTCAAAAAAAATTACCCTTTATCTCTAGCAGATTCTCGGAGATTATACAACTAATTATGTTATTAAAATATTTAATACAACTAATAAAATGTTATTTCTTTCGTTATAAAATAAGTGTTTACTTTCAAAAGTAAATAACCAAATTTTTAAATTGTATTTTGTGTGTATATATATATATATATATATATATATTTTGTTAATTGTGAGTGTCTGGGCCTGTTTGTGCACACGTCGATGGGGTCAGACTGATCCCATGAATACTAGAGAATAGTCAATAGAATTCTTAATATCTTTGTAGGACTCGAACCGATGATCTTTAAATAAAATCTTCAAAGTCCAATATTTATTATTACTTAAGATAACCTAAAAAATACGTATATTGTATTATACTATTTAACACAACAAGATTTGATAGCTCCAATAAAACCAAACCTTATATATTATATTAAAGAATAAACCAACAAATAACGTATAATTATTTCATTAGAGATTGATACGATCCTACGCTTTCCAAAAAGAAGATATGCATCTCAAAACCAATAATTTGGCCAACGTACCCGATACTAGGAAAAGGAAAACACAACCAAATATGAAAACTAATATGAATTTGTTAAATTGATTAAAATAAATTGTTGCTTGTTTTTCACTTATTTTATCATTGATAAACAATATGAATAACAAAAAAGAATTTCAATGAGTTGTAATTCGTTTGATAAATATTTAATTAAAAATAAATATTTAACAATTGTCTTGAATGATGATTATATATGATGTAAAAATATATTAAGTTTTAATATGTATTATTTTAACTAATTTGGTGATTTCATCGTAAAATATTTTATAGTTAGAATGTACTTAAAAACAATTTATGAAATTTTGGTTACACATTTTAATTTATATATTTAGCAGCCTAAATACATCTATCAGTTCATCATGTAAATTAGTCATTTTATGTGTTATCAACACCAATCATGAATATTTTTTTTCCTTATAAAGCTGTATTTTAAAGTAAATAATAACCACCATTGGATCAATAATTAAGTTGGTGTTTTGATTGCTAAACTAATAGATATACTTGGTATAAACTTTGATCATTTTTTACATTATACCCTTATAAACATCGAATAAAAAAACATTCAACAAATGTCTTAATTTGATTTCATAATACAAATAGATATGTTAGATATTTGACTGTATCTTTTTTATCCCACAAGTTATTTGAAAATACAAGTATTAATTTTTCTTTATTGATGTTAATATGGTTACTAGTGATCTCAACCATCTGCTCAACATAGACATGAGGTTCGACTATTCGAGGCCAATGCCTTCACCAATTTTTTTTATAAAGAAATACGCATACATACGTTATATATGCATATAATATACATACATTGTTCTTTTTATTCCTATCCCTAATAATTTAATCTGGTGGCATAACCTAATTACAATGAATTAGTCAAATAAAATTTAGTTCATAGATTAAGACATTAGACCATGGTATTAGTTGTGATTTCATTTTCCTATATATCGCTAAACATTCCCTACAATTTTTGGGGACCTACTCCTAAATATACCCATTTAGAATGTACTAAAAAAAGTTACAAAAGAATATATGACACATTTATAAATGGATAAATATATGATATTCAAATTTCTAATCGTGTCTATAATTTTTTTAAAACATTAATCACTTTTGTTGTATATTAATCAACGGTTTGAATTAGACAACATAACCATTATGTGTCCTTGTAAAACTCGTTACCAGATTCCTGTGAATTGTGAAAGAACTTGCTCAAAATATTACAAGAATAAGTATAATTCAAAGGCATGATGGAAAACAAGAGCTTTCTTAATTTAGTATATCAATATTTGGACGTAATTCGACCAACCCTAAATAGCCTGAAGTTAACGGTAAAACAAACCATATAGTAGATCTGAAGGGACTTGAACTGACGACCTTTTAAAATCATATTCATCAGTAGGGTTGGGGTTCGGTGAGAAGTGTTACATATAGTGAGAAGTGTTTATTCACCGTTGGATGAAAAATAGACGCACATTAGGATGAGATGTGCCGAGATAAGATGCATCGAATTAATTCCCTTATAAAGTGCAATTCATGGGAGGGCATGAGATTAAAAGTGATCAATGGTTCAGATTCACTTCTCACACGATCCTACACCTTCATCAGTATTACAATGATGTACCATTCTTCTACAAGGCGAGGAATCTTGTGAGAAAGAGAGTTAATTAAAGTGAGAAGCGTAAGAATGAATCTAGACCCTTCTATAGTTTATCAACTGTGATTCTTGAGCTTATGACCACAATTTAACAGACTGACTCAGTTAATCCGACAAATAACACAATATTAAATCTAATCAAGACAATATGATTACATTTTACCTTTTAATATCCTGTCACGTATTTTGGACATAAAAAGACCCCTCTTTAGAGCATCTCCAACAGCTATTGTAAAATAGAAAAATGAAGGATTTTAGCAATTTAAGTGCTCCAACAGCTATGGTATATCAATTGCTAAAATAGAAAAATGGGAAAGAAGAGAAGAAAAATCTCTAAATTTAGAGAATCTTTAAAAATATATAGAAGAGAGAGAAACAATATTTTAATTATATTCAACCAATCAAAATAATTGAAGTTAAGTATGTAGGAGAGAAAAATAACATTTACTAAATGATGGAATATTTTATTAATATTGTTAATGATAAAGTTGCTAAAATAGAGTAGCTGTTGGAGTTGGATGCAAATTATTATAGAGATTTTGACTTTTAATATGTTATTTTAGAAAAAAATTACAATAGCTGTTGGAGATACTCTTATAATTCAATTTTAGAAAAAGAAAATCTTGAAAAACAAGTGTAGTATCACTTTCAAACATCCCTTTTTCACATTATACTGAGTTTACTTAGATTCAAATTGTCTCATCAATCAAGCTTCACAGAGCTTCCATGGACACTTGATTGTGTTTTCTGACACACCACTTGTGCTTCTCTCACAAGCAAAACTCAAACACCCTCCACATTCAAAGCAAACCCACCCATCAAACTTTCCCTATATAAATATATCCCTTCTATACCCAAATCTAAAACATCAATCGTTTAAAGTTGTCTGTATAAATAAATTTATCTGCTTAACTGTACGATCAGTTATATTGCAAACAACTCCTAGTGCATAGAAACACGGAGTTTTCTTTTTTTGTGAATGGAGAAATTTTTATCGGTTAGTGGGTATGAGCAAATGGGAACGGTGTGGGAGCAAGTGAAGGCGCCATTGATCGTGCCATTTATGAAGGTGATGGTAACGATTTGTTTAGCCATGTCAGTGATGTTGTTCGTTGAGCGTGTTTATATGGGGATCGTTATCGTTGTGGTTAAGTTAATGAGACATAAGCCCGAGAAAAGGTATAAATGGGAGGCGATTAAAGAGGATTTGGAAACGGGTAACTCGGCTTATCCTATGGTTTTAGTACAAATACCCATGTATAATGAAAAGGAGGTACGTACTTGGTAGTTTTAATTAATTTCCTCTATATATATATATATATATAATATTGTGTTTTTTATTTAAATTCTTGTAGGTTTATCAACTCTCGATTGGAGCCGCATGCGGGCTCTCATGGCCATCAGATCGGATCATAATTCAAGTTCTCGATGACTCAACTGATCCAATAATCAAGGTTTAATTTTAATCTAATCGTTTGTTTATCGAATAAGTTAATTAGAATGTATGTCAAAACTAATAACTTTGCATGTCACGTGTTACAAAATATATTTTCTATTGATAAAACCAAAGAATGACACGACAAATATATATATATATAGACCGATAGACAAGTAATAAAAGTTATATGTATAGATGAGTATATTTTTCGTCTGAATCTTATATTTATATGTAATAAATATATCAGGATTTAGTGGAGTTAGAGTGCAAGAGATGGGCAGGAAAAGGAATAAATATAAAGTACGAGATAAGAGACAACAGAAATGGATATAAAGCTGGTGCTTTAAAACAAGGAATGAAGCATCCTTACGTGAACCATTGTGACTTTGTGGCCATTTTTGATGCTGATTTCCAACCTGATCCTGACTTCCTTTGGCGTAGCATCCCTTTCCTCGCACACAACCCAGAACTCGCTCTTGTTCAAGCTCGATGGAAATTCGGTATATATATATATATATATATATTTCGTTTCTTTTAATTCACCCATCACATGTTTATTAGATGCTCGGAGGTAATCAACATTCACTCGAAAATACAAATTGGACGGGTATCATTGCAAAACTGCATATTTTGCAGCTTTGGAATGTCCCTGATCGAGTGAACTAACATTATCTCCGACCATCTTTCTTCTTAGACCCGATCAGGTTTACTGATCGGGCCTTATAACAACGAAAACAATATATATCCATCATATACATTTATGTTCCATTGCAAAATTGTTTTTTTCTTTCAAGCTTTCAAAATTTTCTATTTTTTACCAATATGACCGATAATTTGTTGATCTGTGTAACATTTGATGTGGATGTCAAAGTTTATCATCCATTTCACTTAACAGTTAACTCTTTCATAAATGGGTATCAATATCATCAAATGTTACAAAAAAAATTAGGAACTAAACCCAACTTTCTTGCATTTTGATATATTTCACACCCATTTTTATTTGCATCGGGTAATTTTGCTATATATATATATATTTGTGACGGAATATTTTTTGGCAATCGTTGACTTATTAACGACTTTCTAAAGCTATGGTTTGTAATGGTGTATGTTTCAGTGAACTCAGATGAATGTTTGATGACAAGAATGCAAGAAATGTCACTAGATTACCATTTTACTGTGGAACAAGAAGCAGGATCTGCAACCCATGCGTTTTTCGGGTTCAATGGTAAGGATTTTCGATTTAAATAATTGATTAAATATCAAAGAAATTGAAACTAAACGTAGTTCGAGATTCATGTTATTGAATGTAGGAACCGCGGGTGTTTGGCGAATTTCGGCTCTAAATGAGGCCGGCGGATGGAAGGACCGAACCACCGTAGAAGATATGGATCTAGCGGTCCGTGTGAGTCTCAAAGGATGGAAGTTTGTTTACATTGGTGATCTCAAGGTATGAATGTTACTTAAAAAACTGGCGTTACCGACAGACATATTCGTCGCTAATGCTTCACATCAGTTGGTTTTGGTGCCGACAGGTGTTTGTCGTCGGTTATAGATTTGATAGTAATACGCTCATAACCTGTAGAGCTAGTGGTTCATTTCTACAAAAGTTGTATTCGAAAAATTGGATGGTAAACTAACTGTTAGCTGAAAAACCAATTGTTTGGCTAATAAAACTAGTTGTTAGCACTTAGCAGGTAAACTAACTGATAAACTAGTTGTATTTAATAAAAATTAGCTTAGAAACTAGAGAACAATATAAAATGACCTAAAAGAAAAAAATAAATGATGTTTTGTCGAATATAAGGGGCATAGTTGGAAAAGGATAAAGATAAAAAACATATGAGATCTGAAATAGTTTTCAAAACACTACCTTATAGTTTACCAAATAAGGGGGTTTTGCAGTAAACTCAAAAAATAAACTAACTTATGATTATCATATATGTCAAATAGTTCTTTGGTGAATCTAACAATTTCGTGTGTAACTTGTAGGTGAGAAATGAATTACCAAGTACTTTCAGAGCATACCGTTATCAACAACATCGATGGTCTTGTGGACCCGCTAACCTTTTCAAGAAAATGATCATGGAAATCGCGAGAAACAAGGTTTCATACTCGACGCTACTCTTCAAGCTTTATGATAAATAAATAAATAACAATGCTTATTAAACTCGTTTATGATGCAGAAAGTGACATTGTGGAAGAAGTTTTATGTGATATACAGTTTCTTCTTTGTTAGAAAAATCGTTGCACATCTAGTTACGTTTATCTTTTATTGTGTTGTGTTACCGGCTACGGTTTTGGTGCCGGAAGTGCAAGTTCCTATATGGGGTGCCGTTTATATTCCATCGATCGTATCTCTATTGAATTCAGTTGGAACTCCGAGGTCGTTTCACCTATTGGTTTTTTGGATCCTTTTCGAGAATGTTATGTCTCTACATCGGACCAAAGGAACGTTCATCGGACTATTTGAGGCCGGAACGACGGTTAATGAGTGGGTCGTCACCAAGAAACTTGGAGAAGCTACGAAACTCAAATCAGGTTCCAAGGGTAACAAGAAACCTCGAATCCAAATAGGAGAAAGGTAAACCACAAATTGTTCAACATACAAACGGGCCTAGAGCCAAAGCCCATTTGGCCCAAAAATTGTTTATTGGGCCCAATCTATTTTATCCATAAGCAATGGGCTCAGTCTTTGTGACTCGAGCCCGTGGGTTAAATGTCCTAACCCGTGAAACGGCTATTTGATATGTCCACGAACAATTGATCCAAGTTTGAACCAACCCGTTTGGGCCCGTAAGTCACTAAGTTATAATGTTCCGACTTATAACATAATAATGGGCTTGGGCTTGTGCAAATTAAGCTAGTGGATAGAACTACTTAACTGAAAATTTGGTTATTTTGGTCGGTTTATAAGCAACTCGGTCGTTATAAAGTTATCATATCTAGTTAAAATTATGGTAATTTAATGGGCTTTTCTCTAACCATTATGATTTTTTTTATTGTTTTCATGATCTTGACAGTGTATATATGCTCGAGGTTTTTGTTGGACTCTACCTCTTCTTATGCGGGTGCTATGACTTTTCGTTTGGGAAGAACCATTACTACATATACCTCTTCTTGCAATCTATGGCTTTCTTCGTTGCTGGGTTTGGCTATATTGGCGTTTTCGTCCCCAATTCTTGAGAACGATATGGAAAAATACACGTTCTTAAATTTATCAGCATACAAATATATTAAAGTTGTTATCAATTCATTTTGTGGTTGCAATTTTGTTACAAGAAATCAAGTCATTCTTTTACTGTATATGTGCATAATACATATATGTTATGTTATTGTCCTTGTTTTTATTAGGTGTGGTCAAGCAAGCTAAAAATGTTCTAGTTCATATGTTTTGATACCAAGAATCATCTTCAATGTTAACGACAAGGTTAATTACAAATTCTTTGAAATTTTGATTTTACTTGTTAAAAATACTAGAACGAACATTTATCAATTTTACAGATGTTAAAAAAAACAATACCACCAGTATAACACTGATTAACTACTAATACCACCATCTTGATATTATATCAATCATTGTAAGGGTCACACCAATTTTCCTTTTAAAGAAGTGTTTTCTTTAGTGCAAATATATGTAATAATAGACTCAAAATTCATTGGGTATTGGTTCTGGCAAAGGAATAAAAATGAAAATAACAGGAAATGAAAATTGGAATAAATTTTCATTCCTCTCAGTTTAATCAGTAATGAAAATTTGGCTTCTTGGGGAATGAGTCCATTATATTATATAAAACCAAACAAATTCTTTTATTATCATCCACATTAATTAGTGCTTAATACCCTCAACCAAACACCCCTAACTTAGTTAGTTAAAAATGGATTACCATATATTTTTTGAAAAATCAAAAAGATATTGATAAACTAATATTTTATTTAACAATGAAGATAATGTCTAGACTTCTTTTAGTACAAAGTTGAAGTCCAACTAATTAATCTTGTTCAACTTTAAAACTTCATAAAATAATGATAAAATATATTTCTAATAGAAAAAATTGTAAGACATAATCAAAAACTAATTTCATATAATATTTTTTTTAAATACAAGAGATTTTTAAAACAAATAATTCAGTTTTTCTATTTTTGAGAAAAGTGAGATGAGACAACTAAATGGCAGGAGTCCATTTCTCTTCTGACACAACCCCTCACGTCCCATGCCAAAAAATGTCTGTAATTTATATGAAATTGAAAGTGATGTTGCAATTTGAAATCGATGATGTAAAAAAATAAAATAAAACTTCAATATTAATATATACATTACATTTACCAAATGTTTAACTGGGTAAACACTTATCAATTCACACTGTTTTACCGGATAAATATTAAAAAGACTAAGAATTTTACATGGTAAGAGCGAAAACAATGACCAAAAGTTTTATCCAGTGAAGAGACGACAATTTTTATCACGATTAACATTTACTGAGTAAATTATTACATACAATATCATTTTAGTATTGAATTTTACGAGTAAGTGTTTATTCAGGTAAGCTTTTGATAAACAATGTTATTTACAATTTTTGTCTACACTTTTGATATTACAATTTTCATCTCTCTCATTTTAATTCATTGTTGTTTTTATCCACGAGGTTTATAATTCATTGTCGTTTTAATTTCTCGTGCTTGTAACTCGTTGATGAAGTTACAAGACCATATGAACGAAAAGCGTGATTTCAAAACTACAGGGACAAAAAAACGTTGTTTACTCTAATATATATTTAATTTTTCTTTTTTTGGTAATAAAGGATTCAAAATCATAGTTTTGGCCACTTGTCCACCACTAATTTTGGGTAATTGTAACAAAGAGCATATAGGATAGGATCAGCATCTACCACAACTTGAAACAAAAAACGAATATACCTTGTTGTATGCTTTCTCAATACCTCCATCCTGTCTTAATTTCAAAATCATTAATTATAAAATAAAAGAACTTTTTGTTTGGAAAAGCATATCCCAGGTTATGATCTGACTAATCTAACAAATTATGGCTGCAATACATCTGATAATTTGAGTGGTCACAATTGTTGTGTACGTATGGATTCAAACTCTGGACAGATGAGATATTCCACTACATCTCTCAGGGCCTCAACCACTACGTCAGAACCCTTGTGGTTTAAAATAAAAAACTTTGCATACTCAAAACAAACAAAGTAATAAACCAAGTATTTTATTCCATAAAAATTTAAAGAAACCACAATCACTTCTAAATGTGCTCCAGGACATGATTACCATTCCTTAAAAGTCACAAAGTCTATTTTCTTCACTTACTATTAAAAAAAAAACGAACCTTGGCAAATATGGACTCGAAACAGATGATGTCAAAAGGAATCTACACGAAAAAAAAATATGCAAAACCCGCCTACCGCTTGAATCCTACTATGCAAAGAAACCAACACAAAATGGAAGCTCACCAATTAGCCTGCGAAAAAATGTAGTTGCTTCGACAGATTTTAACACAATCTCTTTTTTTTCGGTTTATTAGTTATGGTGATTTTTTGTATGATATGTCTTCCAATATGTCATAATGACCGTACCCATGAAACAGAACTTTGATTGAACTTTTCTCCTCTTGTTGATATTCTTTACCATATGTTGCTATGTTTAACAACTTTTCTGAGCTCCTCTCCACCATAAACACATATATTGTGGTCCTATAAACAAAAAAAATTGAGAGCTTAGTGCTCCAATTCAAACCCACATAATGGAAAAACAAAAACTACCGAAAAAAGAGTTTAAAAAGCAAAAAAAAAAATAATACTTTGCTTACCTTGCTGTAGTAATAAAGAATTAAAAGTTAAAACCCAGAATATCATCTTTCAAAACAGAAGTAATAACAAGTCTATTTTTGAAAATGAGCAGAAGATGAGAATGTTAAATGTTACTCATGTGAAGTCTTGAGAGATTTATGTAATGTACATCACCAAAATGAGTCAAGATTTTCTTTAACTTGCTACACAAACTTTATTTGAATTGTAATTGCCAAATGTTCCACAGTAAGGGGTTTTTAGGCTCTGCTATTGTGTATCTACTATTTCTCAAGCATATAAGAGCATGAATGATGATGAAAGTTTTATTCATGAAATGTTCTTATTCCATAGCACTAAAGTTAAAAGTTCAAAATAAAAACACAAGGGTCAGCTCTCTCACAACCTCCTTGTTCAGGTAGTTAGACTTTCTCATAATATAAGTGGTTTATAAAGACCTTTTACAAAAAGATGTTAATTTACATTCAACAGATTGTCATTTCTATTTTCTACTTAGAATCATCCTCCAAAAGCTCACCAGATTCTATTTAGGGGTTGATTACAGAAATATGAAATGACTCTTAGCATGAAATAGTTGAGACATATATATACAAGTTCCGCAAATAATCAAGAAATTAAGAACATGCATTCCCAATTGAGAACAAAGTGATAGAAAAAGCCTACAGAACTTACTTAAGAAGATGAGAAGCCATCAATAACTCAGGTTCTCCTCCCCATACATAAGGTTTCTGGATCCTTTTGACATAGGTGTCGAAGTCTCCCTCAATAAACCTGAAAACAAATTATAAAATAACTAAATAAGATGTTACTTGTACAAACTGAAACCCTTACAGAAAAAGGATATATGAAGCAAATTAAGAAACTTACCATTCGATCTCTTTTCGTCTCTTCAGGAGCTCATCAACAACCTGCACATCCCAGTTAGCATTGAAAGGTAATGAACACATGTCATATATACTCTGAAATTTTGATATAAGACTCCATGAATATATTAACAATACAAGAAAGTCAAAATGACTTTACTTGAGCTCTTAATTCATCTGCAAGTTCTCTTTGTCGATTCTCATCAGGAGCCTCCTCTCCATTTCTCAAGCAAACCATATGAGCTATCGCTCTAAATAGACATCTTCCATCTGCAGGAACCCCTGCAAATACTTCTAACGTTTTAAATCTACCCATAAAAATATACTAAAAACAACAAAAAAATCAAAAGAAAAGGTATATCACATAGACAACATAAATACAAGTAAGCTACAATGATCAGTAACCGATGATTTCCAGTAGATTTGCACAAAAAACCTATTCACCTGTCACATTGCTATGATTCTTTTGATATCCCAACCTTGTTGAAGTCAAAAGGCCAAATTAACGAAATCAAATTTGTAATCCTATAGCTAGTGCTAACAAAAATACTATAGTTGCAAATAGATTTCAACTAGATTGTACCCAAAATCATTATCACTGTTTTTTAACACGTAAAAGAAAACAGAAACATATCGTTATGGTATAAAGGCCCAAAACATACATGAGCTTGAACAAAGGTGATTTTCTAAAGAAATGAAAAAAATTAACTAATGATGCTAATGTATAGAAATAATTCTGTAATTGTATGAATCTAAAGGAACAACATACGTTATATAGTTGAGATTTCTGTAACGAAACTTGTATCTAATTAAAAAACTACACAATCTAAGATTTAAATATCAGAAATATGATAAAACAATTGCATTTGATTGTAAGTACAATTGTTATATTAATCCACAAACCTGTTATTCTATAATTTGTGGAGTTTTCAGAAATAGCGGTGGTACAATTGCCATTGATTTTATCGTCATCGGCGATGACAGTCTCCGAACTGGAATCGTTAAACTCAACGGGCGGCGCAGCAAGGCAAGCGCAGATGCCGAAGAGGAGCCACGCCGTATGAGGACGGTGCAGCCATCGCGCAGGGCGCACATCCCAAGCAACGTTCCATGAGCCCTCGCCGGCCGGTGTGAGGTTGTGACCATTTCCGGCCGGAAGAATAGCATGCCATAAGGATGCGGATATGCCGGATGCAGAGAAATTCAATCGTGCAGCTGTAGAATGAAAACGGCGACGGTCGAAACAGTCCGTCGCAGGGACTAGTAGTTTGATCGGAAAACTGGCATCCGATGGGATGTGACGGTGGCGAGCCGCGGAGGCGTAGTGAGCGAGTGGTGAACCGAGAAGCCAATATTTCGGACGTGAAGAAATGACGCCGGCGAGCATCACAGACGGAGGAACGGCGGAGGAAGGGGAAACTAAGATGGAGGCGCAACCATTCTCCGACGGCGAAGTAGTTATAGTGAGGAGATGGAGAATTTTGGTATGGTGCGACCTTCCACAGAGGATTGAATATGGGTTGTATCGTCCGTCTGATAGGTTTCCTCCAGGAAGATCGACGGCTGTCAGGAAGATGTTACGCACGTGACTTTCACGTGGATTTGGGGGGTTGGTGATGTATGTATTCACGTGTTCATCAAGTAACCTATGCTTCTCTCCCTTCCCTCCCTTCTATGTGCTAATTACATAAATAAATTCAATTAATTAAACCCTTGTTAACAGTTTTTCCATAATTTATGGAAAACGAAATATAAAATATCAAAAAAAAAAAGTTATATTTAATTTTCATATTTTTTACGTTAATTATATTATAAAAATATTCAAAATATTATTTTTTTCCTTACTTTATTTAGTTTTATTGACAATTTGGGAAATTAAATTGTTCTTTTATTTAATTTTAAAATTTCTCCTTTCAACAAAAAATTCTAAATTTGTAACAGATTTCCTTTCTTTTCTACTTTTTTAATTTTAAAATAAAGTTTTAAAGAAATTGTTAAAGGAAGTGAAAATTTTCGGGTTCTTTTTGATTTATTGATACTTTTACTATTATTATTATTATTTATGTTTGTCTATATGTATTTTGAAAGTATGATTTTAAAATGAAAATTGAATAAAAGTATACTTTTTAAGGAAACTGGATCATCTAATTTTATACTAGTATAATAATTAATCTTTGTAATTAATATGACAGAGAGTTGGTTTGTGTTAATTATAATACTTTTTTTCCATAAGTTTTAATTAATTCAAAAGAATTTAAATAAAACTATATTTTAAAATATGATGTTTGTTTATAAATAACATGTTTTTAACGGTTGGAGGTTTATCATAACCATAAGTACCCAATATCACAATATACATAACTTAATAATGTGCAAGAAAATCGAACTTCAGTATTTCGAAGAAAGTAAAATAGGATAAAAATACAGGTAAAGAATTTTAAATAAACTAAAAACGACATAAATACTTTCATTAAAAAAGAAAACGAATCAATATGATATTTATCAACATAATACATTATGCCAAATTTAGCCTTACAATTTTTATTCCATGGAAATCTTTTAAAAGAAAACCCCAAAGTTGATTGGCTTGAATTCCCGAGGAGTGATGTGGTTAGTTTAGAATGTATAGGGACCAAAAGTGAAAGTTTGGGTAAATACATTCAAAATCCTCTGCTCTTTCCTTAAAGTCCAGAAAAACCGGCTATATTTTAAGCCACGCGGACCAATAAAAACCGTTAAGTAAGATGCTTACGTGGAATATCAAGGGCGTCATGTTTATTTGGTAGAGTCGTGGAAGGAAGCAATATTGTTTTCGACTAATGTCGACGCAACTATTTGTTTTTATTTTTTTATTTTGTTTTGAACGACAAGTTAGTAGTTACTAGTTAGTGATTCGGACCCACAGTGGCATCCATATGGACAATATGCGGGATCCGAACCTTCACCTTAGGGGATAAACCCTCACTCCTCCATCATTTTTAGGAAAACCACCACTCCTAAGGTTCAAACCCGAGACCTTGAGAATGATATAAAAACCCCGGACGAAGTTTGGATTATTATTATTATGCAAAATTAAAATACATGATATCTCTTTTGTCTCAAAATATTTTTTCATATTTTTATTTTAATGTATTTTAAAATAAATATTCACTTAAAAAGCCCACTGTTTATTTTTCTATTTCTCCCGATTATATAGTGAATAAATTAATTACACCATTTATTATTAGAGCTAAATTATTAGCTAGTTTATTAAAAGTGTAATTATTACATTTTTTATTTATAAAACCGTAGTCTTTTACATGAAAAGAAGTTTAACACATCTTTGCTTGAATATATTTTCTTTGTTGGAATAATTTTTACAATTAGACAAATATAAATAATGAATCCACTTCATATAAAAGTTTTGGATTATTAAAAAAACATGTTATAGTTATTAAAAGTTTAAAACATTAAATTGAAAGAGGGTGTTTTTTGTCAAATGGCAGGAAAGGTTGCTGGGAAACATTGCAGAAAAGAGAGGAGGTCAATTGGGGAAAGGAGGGAGGTGAAAAGTTGTCACTATTTGATGTTAATTTACAATCAATACATATGTTTATTTGATGTTAATTTACAAGTGTACTACTATCAATACATATGTTTATTTTTTCAACTTAAAATTATAATCCCTATTTGATGCTAATTTACTAGTTGTTATGACCAAAAGTTTATGAAGATAATTATAGTCATCATCAAGATTTCGATAATATTTTAATATTATAAATAAAATTTTATAGTTTTTTAGAACTATTTTGCTTTGATAAATACTCTAAAACGAGAAAATATAATAGGAAAGCTGTATATTTTCTAATTTAGGACTTTTTTTAAAACTAAATATTAAGGTGAAATAAATATTATTCTAACAGTTTTTACCAGCAAGATCGAATCTGTTTTTGTTTTCCATAAAAAAGTTAAAATGTATTTGGACCATTAATTTATAAATTATTTGAATACTATAATTAATGTTAAAATCTCATAAGATATATTATTTTGAGTTTCATTTTATTGTTTTAAAGATTTTAACTTTTGTTTCACTATTTTAGATCAATCATAAATTATTTGTTGGAGATGCTCAGTTCTTACTTCTTAGACCCATTTTTCGCAACAAAAATATAAAATAATGACATTGTTAGTGTCAAACCTTCCGACTCCATGCAATTTAATTTTGGCACTGTACATGTCGAATATTTTCGAGCCTATGCACGATATAGACCATTTTTGTTCAATTTTTTGTATTGTCCATGTCAGTTCTTTTTATAATTTTGGCAATGTCTATTCCATTTCCTGTATAACGTTGGCACCGTTAATGTTATTTCTTCTAACACGCTTTTATTCATTTTTCCTCCACTCGTTTATCATCGAGGTTCTTCAACAAACCTATCACCATTTTATACTTTTGACTTTTAATTCAACAAAAACCATTAGCTAGTAGCTTCCCGAATACAACCACTATCCTTGCCATTTTGTTCAATGGTTTGGCACCAAAGTCCAAGCCCGGTTCGTGCAAATTTTGTTTTGATTTTGGCATTGTTCATGCCATTCTTTCACAAAACTAGGAGTGGTCCATGCCATTTTTCATCACGTGTTTTCTTTATTATTTTCTTTTTATTGTCTTCTTTCGTTCACTCATCAAGCTTTCTAATTGATCACGTTTTTTTTTTGTATGAATGATATATAGTTCAACCAAAAAACGTCAGATACCCAAATATGACCCAACTATACAAACAAAAATTATGGATGCAATACCAATCTATATAAAAAATGTACAATTTGATTGAAACCCATGTGCGAAACAATTAAATTAATACTATAAATGTACGAATAAACAACCTAACAAAACATGATGGTGGTTGTTACCCATATCCTTAGTTTTGAGAAGCTTTAAACCATACCCATCGAATATAATGCCCGTTTATCCATAAATTTCAGTGAATTAAAAAAAATGAAAATTATAAACTTACAATTTACTAGAAAATACAGGTAATGACAATTTTATTCTGTAAGAAACATTAAATGAATGGATAATCTTATCGGATAAACAAAAGAGAATTTTTTTATATCCAATGAAGAGTTACCTAATAAAAATGTTTAGAGCATCTCCAACAAATTCCTTATAATTTTTCCAAAATGGAGAATCAAAAGACAAAATGTCTAAAATAATATTAAAATATTGCATCATCTATTTAAATATTTATTTTTTCAAAGTTTTGTTATTGGTCATTTCATTTGGTAATCATTTTTGAAGTGAACTTCGTATTTAAAAAAAAAACCCCACTCTTTCTCCTATTTTATCCATCTTAAAGATAATTACAAGAAAACTATTAAAACAAAATACTTGCTCAAAATCATCAGTTATTCAATTTTCCTCCAAAGAACCTGTCCGAGTTGCTCTTACCATTTACCCAAATATAACCGAGAATGTTACCGGCCGTAAAAACACTTTTCAAACCAACCCCCACCCCACCCCACGCCACCCACACGCGCGTGCGTGCGTTTACACACACACACACACAAAGTGCAGCTCCCGCTCTCCGGTGAAATATCCCGTATCTGGTCAGTCGCTTCATCTGATAATCGAAGAACGACGACTCTGGAAGCATCTTTGGCTACATTCCCTCCGATGCAAACAGTTGGAACTCGAAAGGCTCACTTGGAAGAAATAGAGGTAATTATGCATTTATCGCTATAATTGGAAGGATTAGGGCAATACTATTAAGTTAAATTGTTGATAATCATTTGTAATTCATCTGCTTGCTACTTACCATCTTCAAATCAAATCAATCGGCAGTTAGATATTTGATAGTACCTTGCTTTTAAGAGATCTCCGATTTGCTGGTGCCGATTCAACAGCGTTGTAGAGATCATAGAGTCGGCCGGATAATAGGTTGAGTTCATGCGTGCACTCGCCAAAGATTATCATGTTTATATAATGTTTTAGGCTTATCATTGTTAGAAGAATTATTATATATTAAGTGAATTTTATATGTTAATTGTCATTTTTAAACATATTTGTTGTTTTAGTTTGTAAAAGCATCTCCTACACCATCTCTAAAATGGAGGAGATAGAAATTTTGAGCAATTTTTTTTTTCTCCAACGGCATCTCCAAAACTATATCCTACGAAAGAGATTACAAAAATCTTCACATTTGGAGACATCTCTGAAAATGATTTCCAGAGAAACTATTTTTTATTATGTTCCACCGATAACAAAAATTGAAATTAAATGGCTAGACACAATAGATAATATTTTATTAGAGATATAGAATATTTTAATAATATAATGAATTTTGTAATCTCCAAAATAAAGATGTTATTGGAGATGAATGTAATATTTTTTTAGAGATTTTTAAGTTTATAGAGATGCTCTTGGAGATGCTCTAAGACTTTCATCGTGATGAACTTTTATACTTTGTTTATTTTATTACTCGTGCAGTTGATCCATAGATGTAACTTGGTCTATCTGGTTCAATCTCACAAGTCACAAGCACTGAGCTCTTGTTGTTCTTCTGGTATTGTTTCATTTTAACTTGAGGAAGAATTGGATGAAATATATAGACAAGATAACATTGATCATTTTAAGGAGTTCCTTTTCTTTTTTCATGTTCATCATTGATAGGTGCACAAGTTTGACGAATATTGTTTCATACTCTTACATGCTTTTTTCATTTTTTATTTCAGACAACTCTATGCTTGGTCAAAATAAAGCATTAAAATCGTTGTTTCCGGTCCATAGGAGTTTTGAATGAAACATTGAAGAATTAGAATAGAATGAAAGAAACACTTTCTTAGGCTTTATTGATCTCAACTACAAATTAGTATGGTTGGCGGGTAACTAGTTCAAGATTTCTATTTGAAGACTTGCAAGTTTTAATATTAAAGATGAAAGGAAACAATTAATCAGAAAGATGGATCAATTTGTATTTTACGCATAATGTACCATACTCCAATTCATGATTCGAGTATAATTAGTAAACAACTATAGTTAGCCACCCATGGATTTTTTGAAATCAAAGAATCAATTGCTATATTTAGACAACTTGTATCAAAACATCATCCACCAATTTATTTATTTTCAAGTCAAAGAATCCATTGGTAAAACTAAAGAAAAACAAAAACCACAAAGATTTAACCAGAAATATAGAAAAGGTATGAATTTCAATAGAGAGAGAGGGGGAGGACCATGTAAATGGTCTTCTGCAATATCCACATAGAAGAAGAATTATAGAAGAAAAAGTTGAGAATGTGGCTTTCTAAGAGTGCCAGTAACTTCTATGGTGGTGGTGGCCACAGCCACGGTCACGGCCATAGCCACAGCCACGGCCATAGCCACAGCCACAGCCACAGCGTTAGCGGTGGAAACGGGTTGCCTAAGTTGAAGGGAAATTCCATCGTGGCTATAGCAATAGACAAGGATAAAAACAGTCAACACGCCCTCAAGTGGGTCGTTGAACAACTTATCAACCGTGGTCAAACCGTCGTCCTCGTTCATGTCCATAAAGTTTCTGCAACAGGCAATTCCTGTCCCCCATTTGCATTCTACAATTTATTATTTACACAATATATATATATATATATATGGGTTATAACATGAAGATATAAGGGATTCTTGATTAGATCCATAGTGAGATCAGGAAATTACAATAACAATTTTTGTTGATAACAAGATTTTATTAAAAAAATGATGAAAAAGATGAGGTTGATCAAGTGTTGTGGATGCAGGAGGGCCTGAAGCTGCAAACAAGCTACAAACTGAGAAGCAAATCAGAGACTTGTTCCTCTCGTTCCATTGCTTCTGTACGCGTAAACAAGTATGCACCTTTTTCACCTATATATTTTTCAAACATATATATATAGAGGGAGGTTCAAGGGAAAACACTAAAAAAAGAGAAAACTGAAGAACACCCTGGGAGCCCTCCATTCAGAGGAGGGTATGCACTAATGCATACAAGCGTTTTTTGTTCCTATGCAAAAATGCTTCTATCATTACATATGCATTGATGAATATTTACAAATGCATGTTACAAATTACCCGTATGCATTAGTGCATACTGTCCAGATGGAAGCCTTCAAGGGTGTTCTTCAGTTTTCTCTTTTTTTGGCGTTTTCCCTTGAACCTAACCCTATATATATATATATATATATATATATATATAAGAACCTTCTCTCTCATACGAGCACTAATGCACCGGATCCCATCTGAACTCCATAATTAAGCATGCTTGGGTGAGCGTAGTATTATGGCATTCTCATGTTGGTGGCGGAAATGACGATCGGATAAAGATCCCATGTGCTATTAATTTTGATTGAAAAGCTTGTTTTTCTTGGAGAAAAAACATAATCTTTCTTCGGTTGTCACGAGAAAAAAAAAATCTTTTTTTTTGGTTGTAGGTACAATGCATTGACGTTGTACTTGAAGATACCAACATACCAAAAGCGCTGGCAGAATACGCTTCTCAAACTGGAATAGAGTATCTGGTGCTAGGCGCGTCATCGCGGCATGGTTTCATCAGGTGCCTTCTTCAGAAAGAATTTTTTTTATTAGCTTAAAAGTATAATTTTCCGATTGCTAACATTTTTACCATAAATTAATGTTTTTGACTAATTGATTTATTTGTTTGTCAAATGTTCCCTGATGGAAGATTTAAGACTTCTGATGTTCCTGGCCATGTAATG
The DNA here is from genome assembly GCA_036898165.1 of Silybum marianum. Lineage (NCBI taxonomy): Eukaryota > Viridiplantae > Streptophyta > Magnoliopsida > Asterales > Asteraceae > Silybum > Silybum marianum. Next base: position 7,011,620 of record CM072532.1, read on the forward strand.
AAGGTGGCCCCAGATTTCTGCACTATTTATGTCATCTCCAAAGGAAAGATTTCTAGTGCAAAGAAATCTTTACGGCCTGCCCCATTTGTTTCTCCGTTGATTGAGCAGATCCATGAGCACTCTAACACCGCCCCCACCACCACCATCCCCGCCCCCACCCCCACCGCTTCCACCACCAACAACAACCATAGCTTTGCATCACTTGCACCTAGAAAGAACAGTTTTCATGTTAGAGGTCTGCCATCTGTTTATCTATTGAACCACAATTTATTTTTCTGAATCTGTTTTATGTCGCTATTTTGGCTTGTATATGACATGGAGAACCTGTTGGCAGCGCCAGAAATGCCGCCGGAGAGGCCTCGTCCAGTGCCTGATGAACTTGAATCATTCATGTAAGTTTGACTGAACAAAATGATGGAAGTATATTATGCACTACAACAAAATCGGCTTTATAGGACACCAAATATGCCTTTGGGTATTCTAACAAGTATTTTAGTATTTTTATACGATATTATTTGAAAAAGTTTCTTATAAAGACGTCATATAAAAACATGTGTTCATACCACACTTCTAAAAAATGTTGTATAGAAAAAGTAATAGGGCATTTCCCTAAAAAAACTTGTTAGGACGCCCAAATACGTTCTAACTTCTTACTGTAACACCTTTAGACATATTTGGCTATACAGCCGATTTTGTTGTAGTGATGGAAGTGATGAAGGTATAAGAACTTATTACGTTAACTGATAATAAAAAAAAATCCAGATCGCCATTTACTAGACCCGGAAGAGCAGCAAATGCAAATCTGATGTCGCTTGGGGATCTGCCAGCATCAGACACTGATATATCATTTGTAAGTTCTGGAAGGCCAAGCGTTGATCGCACGCCTGCTGCTTTCTACAATGACATGGATTTGGGCACACCCTCATGCTTTTCAACAAGTTCAGATTATAATTCCAGTTCTCCCTACTTGAGATCTTCAGCACATGCTGTGGTAAGCAATACCATCTCACAGATATAAAATTAAATCACTTGAGATAGATTTCATAGGATATTATCCTAAATCGGAGTCAGGATCATTGCAGAAATTTTCATTTTTATGAGAATGCGAGAAAAACTGAAGATACATTTATACAGTGTCACAAATATATATATATATAGGGTTAGGTTCAAATGTGAACTCAATTTTGGCTGTGAACGTGAGGACGAATCTCAGCCACACATCTTCGGTTATGGTGGACGCGATCACGGAGGATTGACGCGATTCATGGGAGGGTGGAGATTATTAAAGGAGGGGAACCGGGTCAAAGCCGCCTTTATTGACCGGATAAGTGGCTGAGATTCGTCCTCACGTTCACAACCAAAAATGAGTTCACATTTGAACTTTCCTCTATATATATATAGGGGCGGGTTCAAATGAGAACTCAAATTTGGTTGTGAACGTGAGGACAAATGAGAGTGTGACACGTGTCATATTCAGACTGAATATAGTATTTATTCAGTAGAAATAATGTTTATGCAGTCTGAATAAGCATTATTCATTATTCAGACTGAATAAATACTATATTCAGTCTGAATATTTATTTGATTATTCAGTCTGAATAATCTACATTCAGACACGTATCGCGCTCTCATTTGTCCTCACGTTCACAACCAAATTTGAGTTCTCATTTGAACCCGTACCCGCCCCTATATATATATATATATATGTACCTTCATCGTTTCTCAACTTCTCCCGAAAGGGGTTCTTCCCATTGGAACCCAACCATTCCTAGTCTTCTTAGAGGTGTTTGGTTGGTTTTCCATCAAGTCCTGTATGGATAAAGTTGTTTGTGTGGATTAATCTGTCTATATAAATCAGGAAGGTTTTTGTTTGAGGGTATTTTTTCATAGAAAGGAGCATGTTTTATAATTGGGAGATGCAGTTTGGAAAAAACTTGGCTTTCTAGATAAAACTCCCCTCCTCTAGAAGCTTATTGAATAAGCCACTTTCTATATCATTAAGCAACTATCAAACAGTAATGTATAGTTGACCGACTAAGTTGCGAGTCCCATTAAGCTGCTAACAAACAGACCCTTACTTTTAATAGAACAAATTTGCAGCATGTATTACAAGCAATAAAACGTGAATTCATTACAGGATGAGGGTGACAGTGAAATGAAAAGGCTCAAGATGGAACTCATGCAGAGAATGGATCTATATACTATAGCCTGCAAAGAAGCAGTTACAGCAAAAGAGAAGGTGGTTTAGAAAGCAATAATATCTTCTTTTTTTGTTGATTATTTCATGATTCCTTTTTATTATATATATATATATACAAATAAAGTAATAATATTAGATCATCCCAACAGGTAGGAGAACTTCATCAATGGCAAATGGATGAACAACATAGATTGGAGGAAGAAGCCAGGCTGATTGCAGAGAAAGAAAGAGCCAAGGGCCAGGCAGACATGGAGAAAGCAGAAGCCGCTAGAAGAATAGCGGAATTGGAATCCCATAAAAGAGTAACTGCTGAAACGCAAGCACTTAGTACAGACGTCAATAAGGACGATTTGGTCAATGTGCCAGATAGCCAATTTAAGTATAGAAGATACACAATTGAAGAGATCGAAGAAGCTACAGAGTTTTTTTCACAATCTAGAAAGATCGGTGAAGGTGGTTATGGTCCTGTGTTTAGAGGCAGTCTTAATCATACCCCTGTTGCTATTAAGGTCTTACGTCCAGATGCTGCACAAGGAAGGTCACAGTTTCAGCAAGAGGTAACAACACCAATAATTTTTCAAAACGACAACAAAATTGGCTTTATAGGATACTAAATATGTCTAAATATCTTAATAAGAGTATAAGACTTAAAGTTTTTATATAATCAAACGATTGCACGTTCTATGTAAAGGTGTTACAGTGCAAGGGCTGTTTGGCAGTTGCTGAATGGTTTGGTGCAGAATGATTAAGTGGTCTGAATGATCAAGAGGCTCTTATGAAATAACAGAAAATGAAATATAATTGTTAGGTAATTGTTCAAAATGAAATCATGGCTCTGAATGGTTAAGGGAGGTCCAGGATACAAAATGGTTAAGAGGGTTTTGGAACCATTAAGAGGTAGACTTATTTTTTGCCAAACATGATTCACCTCTTAACGATTCAGAGGCTGCCTCTTAATGGAACTGTTAAGAGGTAAACAAACAACATCTTAACAAGTTTTTAGGACAGTTGTTACCCATGAGATGATTTGAAAAAGTGCCTTGTATGTAAAAAAAAAAACTAATATGATACTATTTCAGAATTGTTGTATAAAACCTGTTAGGAGCACGGCACGGCTAAAAACAACACACGATTGTTTGGTCATATAAGACTGTTAAAGCATGCAACCCTGAGATAATTCCCTGGCAATTTTAAGACTGCTAAAGCATGCAACCCTGAGATAATTCCCCAGTGGCCACAAGGTGTTTGCGCCTGGATTCGAACCTGGGGTATATTGGTTATCTAGCCTCATCCCCCACAAGCCTTAACCAGTACGCCACAAGCCTTGTGGTTTTGGTCATATAAACTTAAGTCTTATAAAGCAGTCTATTATGATATGTAGACATACATAGCCTCTTATAAAGCCGATTTTCTTTCCAGAATTTATTAACAAGCTTCGTTATATTATTTATTGGTTCATGATAGGTGGAAGTATTAAGCTGTATGCGGCATCCAAATATGGTATTACTCCTCGGAGCCTGTCCAGAATACGGTTGTTTAGTCTATGAATACATGGCTAACGGTAGCTTAGAAGATCGGTTACACAGAAAAGGAAACACCCCACCGTTATCATGGCAAATCAGATTCAAGATCGCATCAGAGATAGCCACCGGAATCTTATTTCTCCATCAGACCAAACCCGAACCCATAGTTCATCGTGACCTAAAGCCCGGAAACATCCTTCTAGACCAAAACTTTGTGAGCAAAATAAGTGACGTGGGTCTAGCCAGGCTGCTCCCACCTTCAGTAACCGAAGACATCACTCAGTACCGAATGACATCAACGGCTGGGACCTTTTGTTATATCGATCCAGAGTATCAGCAAACCGGGATGCTTGGGGTTAAGTCCGACGTTTACTCTTTAGGGATCATGTTATTGCAGCTTATTACGGCTAAACCGGCTATGGGTTTGAGTCATCATGTTGAGAATGCTATCGATGGTGGAACCTTTGGTGAGATGCTGGACCCATCGGTCCCTGATTGGCCTCAAGACGAAGCACTTGGGTTCGCTAAACTAGCGTTGCAATGTGCTGAACTAAGGCGGAAAGATAGACCGGATCTCGGTAAGGTGGTTTTGCCGGAGCTTATTAGATTGAGAGATCTCGGTGAGGAGAGCATGGAGTAAAAAAACACTCGGTCATTTGGTTAAATGACTTTCAGTAAGTGTTCTTTTAAATCCTTAACTGACACTGAAAAGGCTGTCAGAAGGTCATGGATTTAAAAGAACAGTGTGTCAGGAGGTCATTTAGCTGAATAACTCAGGTTTTGTTATTAACGGTTTTACGATAGCAAGGTAGGTACCGATGATATCTTCGGTCTCCATTGATTCAGTGAGGCAAGCTAGTAAATTAACTTAATTGCATATAAAATCTTTTTAACCAAATTAACTGTCAAACTAAGATCTTTGTACTTGCTATAACACTTGGGTTTTCGATAAAATTATAAAATACAAAGTTATAGAGAACAGTTATATGTGAGATATTTAGGTTTGTGAAAAATGTAACTGGATTATTTAATAAGATGCAACCGTTTTATATAATAAAAAACTGATGGGTCCCATCCCATATAATACTAACGTAAATTAAAGCAGGTTGAACAATTCATGGAGACATTTGTAGAACATGGCAAACACATTGAAAAAGTAGCAAATTTCAAACACGTGTAAATTGTGATTGAGGAGTTATGGAGCACATAAAAGTCATTTTAATCGGAACCTGATTTTGACTTTCTTTTGAATTTTCAAGATTTTTATATTTTTTAATATTATTTTGGATTTAATATAAATCATGGGAATATGGGATGTCAATAATTTTCATCAATCACGTTCTATGTTAGGTTCAAAATTTCACAATATCGACAACATAACAAAGAAATTTTTGATCATTTGTCGTTTAAAATACTATTTAAAACATTTATTTTGGATGATTCTTACGAATGTGATTTTGAATGTTTATTTATTTTTACATTATATGCATAGGTAAATAAACTTTCATATCAATCATCATTTATTATAAATATATTAGATGAATTATATTTTTTATATGGATTGAAATTATGTAAATCTAAATGGGTATGCATTTTTTACTTCACAAACCATGAATTTTGTTTTAATTATTTGAACGAGTAAAGTTACTTAATCATGATTTATTTTTTTAATTTAGATAATAACTTGATGAAAATAATGTAATTGTGAATGCTAAAGTATGTGATTTTTTATATGATAGTGAAAAGACCATGAAACGGAAAGTTGATAATGATTTTATAGATCCTTTTATACGATTTTACGTAAGTAAATGTTAAAAACGTGGAAAATTATGGGCAAAATTAATAAACTGATGGATGAATTTTCATGGTTTTTCCTTTTACATGAATCAACAAATGTACTAAAAACCCCGGTAGTCAAAGTCTGGTCAAAGATATTTCCAAAAAATCTCTAATCAGTCAAGATCTGGCCAACCAATTAAGAACTAATGGTTCAGACTGGAATTTTTTTATCCAGTCTGGGTTTTGTCTAGGCCTAAAAAAGACGGTCCACCTGAAAAAGTTTCAGACTGATTTAGAAGTGGCAACTTGAACTGATAATGACTTGTCTTTTGGCACATTTCTACACATTGGTAATGTGTGTAGTTTTCAATCAGAAAAAAGAGAGATCGAGAATGCAAAGGAGAAAAAAATGTTCCGCTTCTCTGTAACCCATGTCGTATATGTCGAAAAAGAGTGACTCGATTGGTTCAAACCAGGTCTAGGAATACCTGACACTAGAACAAGTCTTAAGAAACAGATAAAGCTTAACTAAAATGATTGTCTGGTCATCCTTTCACATTACTATCTGACGACATAATCAGGATACTAATGCAACATTAAATACCTCTTTTTTTTAAGCTAACGAGTTCTGATTAGTTGGGCGTTACTTCCCAAAGCAAAGTTTTCTTTTTCAAGTTAGCTTTGGAAATGTGCTAAACAAGCCTATAGGTTCACCTTCTAATAAATTAACATGAAAGTATAATTAGCAAAGTATATGAAGCATGAAGAGTATCCTATAAATTATTAATAGTATGGTCCCTAGTGTAAATAAATGCTAGTTAAAATGTCCGTACATTAAATAATAACCTACTGAAAAAATGCCTTCAATTAGACTAATAAACTCTATAAAATGATTTAACATTCGAGATGAAGCTGCTTGAAAATACAATTGTTTAGATTGGTAAGAACATGTATGAATATTCAAGATCAGTTGTACATTCATTTTGTTAGAGAACGATATGATTGAAAATAACGCTATATCCGTTGTCTTAGATGTAACAGAATGACCTAAGTGCGAGAGTGCAACCAATCCAAAGACATAATTGGCTTAATGTTGTTCATAAATGATATTTAAGAATTAAAGAAATCATGTTTATATTAAACCCTGCATGTGACATCAACTAAAATGGTATATGACTTTTGATTCTTTTTACAGTTATAGTTAATATCTAGTTTATTAGATATGATCTCTTTTAAAACAAACGTTGTTCCAAAAAAAAAAAATATGATATCTTTTGTTTGGTGCTCTCATATTCACTATATGGTCCAACCTTTTGATATTTGTTTATGTTTATGATTGGATCTTAAACACATCAAGATGATGATTGTTGTATTTTGATAATCTAATTAAGCAACACCTTTATTGTACTAAATCTTTATTAAAAAGTTGTTATTATATATATTTTTTGGAGAAATTGTATTAAATAAAACATACTTTCTTTTTAAGCTTCATTTAAAAAAAATTATATTCTTCAACTTATTTGAGTGTTGCCCCTCAAAATACCATATTAAGTTTATGAGAGTAGTTTTATAAAAGAGAAAATTACATCAAAATAGAACCAAGTTTGACTTGATTTCTGGCTTAGCGAACCAACTTTTAAAATCATCATTTAGGGATCCAGAACAAAGTTTTCGTTTATTTACGGGTCAGATTGACCCGTTGACCTGCTAATGATGACGATGACGTGGCTCAAGAACCTTGACTTAACTGAACTAAAAATTACTAAAGTTAGGACGAGGGACCCAATCCATAACAAAAGTGGAACCATGATGACCATACATATAATTGTTTTCCTTAAGGGACCCAATTCAAATTTTCATATAAACATATGGACTAAATTTGTAATTTATAGTCTAATATGTGTCTTTTCTATGTTGTATTTTTATATTATTATGATTTAACTCGAAAGAAGTGTATCACCATCTCCTTTTACAAGAATGATAGATTTGAGGAAAACAATTTATTGAAGTTAGGGTCACTACCCATCTTATCAAAACTACCATTATACCAAAAGTTAGTATTTGTCTTTTTATTAGTAGTATAGCATCTCTAAAATATTTTTAAAATTTCTCTAAAATAAAATAATAATATTTAAAAAAAATAAAAGGAATTCCATTTAACTTCAATAGTAAAAGATTGTACACATTTAATAACATATTATTTTTCTTCTAAATATTTAATCTAATGGCTTTTATTGGTGTAAATATGTATAAAAACTATTTCTTTTTCATAGCAAGAATATTGAATTTTTTATAGAATTTGTTACAAAAAAAAATGTTTAAAATCCCTAAAATCCTTTTGTTCTAAATAGTTGGAGATGCTCGTTATGACAAATTAATTATGTATTCTTTTTCTATTAACCTGGATATCTAACCCGTTGTACGAGCCGATTAATTATATTTAAAAATAAAAACCCTTCAGAAGGTTAACCTTCCTGAAATTGGTGGAAATTTGACTAAGTATATATAACTATATAAGAGATAAGGGGAGGGATCATACGAGAACCACTCATATTTAAGGGAACAAATGAACAGTTTGTGGACCACATATGATGTGGGTCCCACATAATATTAAATCATTTATGATTTAATATTAAATTAAATTAAATCATAAATGACTTAATATTATGTGAGACCCACATCATATGTGATCCACAATTGTCCCTTTGTTCCTTTAGAAATCAAAAGTTCTCATTTGAACCTTCCTCTAAGAGATAATGTATCAAATCTTTGGACCGTGTCTTTAGAACTCTGGTTTGTGTAACAAGAGCATCTGGATTGCATGATCAGAGCCTCTGGTCGTTGGTTCATAAGTATCTTTGATCTGTACGATCAGAGCTCTTGACATATCTAACGTTGCCTCTGTCTTTGTGATGTTGTAACTAGTCTTAAAATAGTATTCATTAATAGTAATAACCGTTTTAACCGTCAATCTCTGATACAAATATATAAACGACAATTTAGGTGTATATAAGAACTCAATCTTACGACCTTTATGATAAGAGTTTCTCTTGAATTACCCCAATAGGAAATTTGTGATGCCTAAATCATTTAGGGACGAAATTTTGTATTTAGAAATTGAATTTTCACGATCCAACAAGATTATTCGGTCCATGAATCATATCCAATTCCCAATTCCTAACATCACGTCTAAAGGGTTTATGGCATAAAAATAGAGATATTTTATACAACCATTTAAAAACAAGGAAAAATGGTACAGGATTTGCCATTTAAAAACTAGTTGCCGCATATGTTTTTACAATCAGTCAAGTTCTAAAAGTCAAAATTTAAGAAAGAAATGCTAAAAAACGCGATTCACATAATATAATTTGTTATAAAAATATAATATTATTTAATAGTCTTATCTTTCATTTAGTTTTTTTATTTATAATCATATAAATCAAAACTAGTAAGTAACAGAAAATGAATCACTTCCTTTTTCTAAAAGTTGTTTCAACACTTCCTTTTTAGGATTATTTTGTGACACTTAAAGTTAGTTAATTTTTATAATATTTTAAATAAGTATAGTTAAACAAAAGTGTATACTTTTATTGTAAAGCAAACAACGATAAGCAGAGCTCTTACTGTTCTAGACTAGGATGTACATTCATAAGTTGCAACCTATTCAACTATTTTTTTTAAATTGTTTTTTTTTTAAATAGATGGTTGTTATGTTAGACTTTCAAAAATCACAAATAATATGTTGTTATAAAATATAATTGACAAAAGTTATCGGATAAATTAGTTGTGAAATGTAAAATGATCATTAAAAACATGTTAAAAAATCATGGATACATAGATTGTATTTTATTTTTTATTTTTTGAACAGGCAACATAAGAAAATTAGGAATGATTTTTTTGTGTGTTAATATATTATTTTATAAGTTATATCTTACAAAAAATGAATTTTGAAAAATAAAACCAAAATGTTTTAAAAGTACAGATATTTTTAATGCCCAATAGTATTATTTTAAAAAGTTAATTACATATTATAATAATTACAAAAAGCCAACGTACCACCGACGGCAGAGGGTCCCACTGCAATACAATAATGGTCCTTTTATTTTATTTTTGCAAAAACCACAAGACAATGACAAGCTGACAATTTTTTTTAACTTTGTGTATTTTGTACGATTAAATACATTTAAGATTTTTTTTTAACTTTTTACCATGTTTTAACACTATCACTGTGATTTTATCGGTTAGCCATGTTTTAACAGTATCACTGTGTTTAAATACATAAACACAGGAGGAGAATCAAGAGAAATGTATTTAAATAGTTATTTAGAATTGTGATTTTATTGGTTAACCATGTGTCGTGCTTTTATTTGTCCTCATGTTCACAGTTAAATTTGAATTCGTATTTGAACTTTCCTCTATATATATAGGTTTCTTCATTTATAAACTCTTTATATAGTAGAAACTCGTGGAAACCAATACCAAAATAAATTTTTTCATAAATTTTCTTCATCAAATATTATGATTTAAGATGTTGTTTTACATATGTTTATGTTCATGCGAAAAAAATATTACATGTAGAAGAAAACGTTGATTCACTATCACATATGAAACAAAATTCATATGGTGAAACAAAACGTGTTTTTTTCCGCATTTAATTTTTTTCCATATGAACACAGACATATGTGAAACAATATATTAAATCATAACATTTAATGAAAAAAATTATTTTACATTGGTTTTATATTGATTTTCACAAGTTTCTACTCTTTAAAAAGTTTCTAAATAATTATGCCTATATATATATATATGTATATAGAGGAAGATTCAAATGAGAACTTTGTAAATTTAAAGGAATAAAGGAATACCTTGTGGACCACATATGACGTGGGACCCACATAATATTAAATCATTTCTGATTTAATATGATTTTATATTAAGTCAGAAATGATTTAATATTATGTGGGACCCACGTCATATGTGGTCCACAAAGTGTCCATTTATTCCTTTAAAAAGGGTGGTTCTCGTATGATCCCTCCCCTATGTGTGTGTGTATATATATACATATAGAAGAGAGGGAGTTATTATACCATCCATTGCATTTCTACAATCTTTACAGTCAAATCAGGAGCGTCGATTTTATCATCAACGGTTATTATTTAATCAGTTGTAACTACTCTTAACTAAAAAGATATGATTTTAAAATAAATAAAGTAGGATATTATTGTATAATTTCATTTGTATAAATTTAAAGGTATATATTAATTACGATTTAATTTTATTGTTTTATTGCAATAATGGAAAACTATATTATTTTATTGTTTTAGTGTAATTAAAATTTTAATTTAAACAAATCAAACCATAAAACCATATATATGTGAGTATAAATTACGTATTATCACATGTGATAATATACTTGTGTGCATAAATTATGTATTATCACATTCGATAATATACGTGTGAATATAAGTTACTAAATAAAGTACCAAATGAAATAAAAGTTACCAAACGATTTTCTTAACATCCGAACACACAAAAAAGAGGTTATTATTTAAATGTTATTTTTTGATGTAAATTGTCCGTTAAAAAGTGAAAAAGTCTGTATTAAACTTGTTGGATACTCTAACGAATAATGTTTTTGGAGCAAAATAATTTGTCTACTGCCGAAGGATGAGAAGGACATAAGTACCAATGACAAAATAGGTAAATCCAAGAGAAGGAATATGTCACGAGGATAGCTTTAAAAAACATTGGCTCATGTTTTGACATAAATTTTAACAGTAAACCATGTGATTCTTTCAAATCTTGACATCCTAAAATATAAAGAGGAAGAGAGGTTGCAAAATAAAGTAGGACAAATTTTGAAGATCTTATGCATCTTTGAGTTTATCCAATGATTTGCCATTCACTGGGTCGTAGGATTGGTCAATAAATTACGCTTTGATTCATCTCAGATTTATATTTTAACTATTCATGTTTTATTTATTCAATTTTCGAGTAATGTTGAATTGTTGCACCCGTTGGTTTTTTTCTCTTAGATTGCTTTGATTTGTACTTTCTTACTGTGAATATTTATTTTGGTTTTCTACAACTAATGTTTTATCTCAAAACAAACTATTGATACAATGTAATGAAAGTAATGAGAAGACAAATTGAAACACAAATTTACTGTATTTTATAAAATAAAAATAAAAGTTTATTGTATTTCATAGAATGATCATTGACGGCATATTATCCACACAATCCAATGATTTGGGATCAAGTATTCGGGCGTCATTACATATGGATATTGTGTGCCAGTTTTGTCGTATAAAAAAAATAAAAAGACCCTATCAAATCGAGACTTTTTTCTAAATTCTTGTACGTGCAATTCGGGTGGGTCTATTTGTCAATTCAAAAAGGTTTTCAAAGCCAATGAGTTTACAAAGGTCGTGTCGTACACTTTATCTTTTAATTCTATTTAGCTATTTCTTAATTAAAATTGGTTGTTGAGTTTCTCTTAAGGGATAACCCACCTAGTTTACACTGAGGTGTTGAACTAAACCATCAAGTAGTTTTCTTTCGAGTGTTAGATAATATATTAATCTATTAGGTTGAAAATAAACAAATCGAAAGATATTAATGTTTTAGTGAAAAGCAAGTCATATGATTGATCGATCAGGCAAGAAAATGTGTTTATTTTATCTACGAAAAGTAAAAGAACTTTTGTCATATGCTCTATACTTTGAGATATTCCTAGGCGGTCAAATACTGATCCATAACGTAGAAAAACACATTTACTGGTAAAATGATATATCGATAATAAGATGTTAAATAAACAAAACTTCTATCATTACTTATTAGATTTTGGATCTTTTTATATATTATTATCTATATCTAATGATTGATTAAACAAACCCTCAATCACTTCTAGAGCTTTAAATCCCATCCTTATATCTTTAATCTTTTTTATGCTTTAAAATTCAAAAAAAAAAACTTGAATTTTTAAAAAATGTTATCTTTGATTATATAATAGATATGTGTAATTAAATTTAAAACTTTAAGTATTGTAACTCTATGCAAGTCTCAAAACATAACAACAAAATATTAAATATAAAAAACAATAGCTTATAAATATTAATTTATTGGTCCTTAATAAGTTTCAATTCATATTCAAAGTTCAAATATTTAATGACGTTAATATACCCAAGTGGTAAAAATTACATAAATCTCTTTTTTTAAATCAAAATTCTACTTAAAAAAATACTTACATTAATTAACAAAATTAGGAAAATAATTTATAAATAAATCAGATGATGTAACATGTAACAAACGAAAGTGACGTAAGTTTTTCTTATATAAAAATGTATTCAGTTGACTTTAATGAGACTGAATGAGCCAAGGGACCATTCTGCCCCTATGAACTTTATAGTATGATACATAGAGGATAGGGGCAGTATAAATATTTTGTACGGCTAATTATTATTTTTTAAAAATTATTGGTACTATATGTCTATTATTTTATTTATATTTAAATAATTTATAATCATTTTTATATATTTATAGTTACCGACATAAAGTTTTTAATTTCTAAATACGTATTTAGATGCTTTTTCGTGGATAAAAAGGAAAGAAGGTTGGGTGGTCCTCACACTCAAATAATACCGGTGGCTATCGGACAATTTTTGTATATTAATGGTTTCGTACCTTTAATTGTTTCGAATATATATATATATATATATATATATATATAGAGGAATGTTCAAATGTGAACTCATTTTTTGTTGTGAACGTGAGGACGAATCTCAGTCACACATCTTCGGTTATGATGGACGCGATCACGGAGGATTGACGCGATTCATGGGAGGGTGGAAATTATTAAAGGAGGGGAACCAGGTCAAAGCCGCATTTATTGACCGGATAAGTGGCTGAGATTCGTTCTCACGTTCACACTAAAAATGAGTTCACATTTGATTTCCGTTACAAACCACATCAATTCGTACAAACCGCATGTAACCAAATTTTTTTTTAATTTTTTCACTTTTTCTTAATTATTAGAGTTGATTAGTCAATAATATATGAAAAATTTTCATCAATAATACATGAAGGTTGGTGAATCAAGAATACGTGAAACAAGATTCATCAAATTGAGAATTTCATGAATCAATTCATTTTCATGTAGAAAGAAAAATAATTTCATGAAGAGAAAATTATATGAAACAAATTCATCATATTAAACACTTTCATGAAAAAAATATATTCAAAAAAACAATGAAACACGCGGTTTGTACGGTTTGTACGAATTGACGTGGTTTGTATTGAAATCTCCCCTATATATATATACATATATATAAGGGCAGGTTCATACGAGAACGCTAACTTTTTACGAGAACGCGATGAGCTTTTTTCATGTTAGTACAAAATCACATACAAAATCATATGTGATTTTGATGTTAATACAAAATCACATGTGATTTTTTGATGTTGGTACAAAATCACATGAACAAAGCTCCTCGCGTTCTCGTAAAAAGATACCGTCATCGCATTAACCTACCTATATATATATATATATTAGGGCTGTAAACGAACCGAACCGTTCGTGAATCGTTCGGCGAGAAGTTCGTTTATTTAATAAACGAACGAACATGAACACATTTTTTTGTTCGTTTACTTAAATGAACGAACATGAACAATGATCTCGTTCGTTCATTTACGTTCGTTTATGTTTGTTTACATTCGTTCGTTTATGTTCGTTTACATTTGTTTATATATGTAAATATATTTATATATTAAAAGATTTGAACTCATGATCACTTTTAATCACAAAACAACCATGAATTACATTTTATAAAAGAATTGATCCGTGTATTTTATTAGTGTCCAAAAATAGAAATCTCTTCTTATTTTTTTCATCATAACTTTCAATCTCACAAGAATTACATATGATAATCAATGAGTTCTACTAATATTCTATTGTTTTGATTAAAAAAAATACATTGTCGTTAAGATTAGAATAAATTACAACTTTTTTTTTTAAGTATAACATATTTAAATCATTAAAAGATTTGACATAAACTAATTATACAAAAAAACAGAATTTTATAATAATTAATTTAACATCAATATTAATATCGTTTTTCTAAGTTTTTTTTAGTTTATAATAAAGTATTGCATTCTTCTACTTCGCACAGTACAAAACTAGTTACTATCAACGAGCATAAGAAAGCCTGTTTAAACAAAATCCAAATAACAATGATTACAAAGAGAGTTTAGATGACAAGGGGTTGTTGAAAAAAAGTAACTAGAGGGCAACAAGACCAAGAGTTGATAACAAATAACTCGTTTAATTACAACCACAATAGTCGCTAAACTCCAGTAAAAAAAAATCTAAAAACCCTCAAGCAGAGTTGAAAGCTAGAGAGAAAAAGTAGATGAAAGGGAGACCTTCTAAAGTACAAGTACGTTTATGTCATGTGTAAGCAAGATTAAAAAGTAATGTCATGTACTTTTAAAATTATTATCGAAGATCTTTCTAGCAAACAATTAATAAACATATATCAATTTTCTTGTAAAAAGATATTGATTTATCATAATTTAAAGTTAAAATTATTTACTTCAAAAGTCCAATCACAAAATTTATCGCGAGACACACAGACATAGACGAAACATGAACTAATTTGTACCATACATTCTATTTATAGAAGCAAAACGTCTTTTTATTTCTTTGCTTTATCTATGTTCAATCACATACTTTATAATTTAAAGCATAATTTCCATAACCTACATTAATAGTTTAACACCATCAAGTTTCAATACAAATCTTTTACTATATTATCACATTTTACTCCATACCAACCAATTACAAATAAGGGCTGAATTTCAATAAGAATATAAGGTTACATTTTGAATGGCAAGAAATCTTCATTCTTGAATCAATCCTAATTGAACAGAATGTTTTACCTCTTACAACCATTTATCACTTATTCATTCAGACGTTTTTAAATCCAGACCGTTTGTTTTTTCAGACCTTCTTAAGTCTGAAAATCATCTGATAAAAGTGGTAACCACTTCGTATCACATACACCCGCATTGTTAGGGATTCATAAATGAATGACTTATTCAGATTCCAGAATTCAAACGTAAAAAAAACAGTCTAGCTGATTCTGATTTCAGACTTCAGTACCACCTCTTATAAAGCAGAAGTGAAATCAGACTTTGGACTTCAACGCCTCTTAAAAAATAAAAGCCACCTAAATCAAATCTCTTCTAAAGCACAACTAATAGGTTGATCTGACAAGATCAAAAATGGTAAGGGTCCAAATCACCTTAACTCCTATTCTCGCACAATCTTTTGTTTTAAAAAAAAATCGGTGAATAATAAATTTGTATTTACATTTGCAGACATACTTTTAGACCATGCTTTTTCTACCTTAAATAAGTTTTTAAGAATATATATTATATAATAAATGTAAATGTAACTGCAGTAAATGGGGAAGTAAAAGTGAAAGTAAATGGTAAAAAGGGGTTTGAATGAGATTTGACAATGGAGGGTGTGTCCTCTAATAAAGTGTAAGACTTCCCCACCCATGTGTCTTTTTTTAATATATATACCAAGTACTATCTTGTTAACCCCTCCCTCTCTTTTCTTTATTTTCTCTCTCTCATCTCTCTCTCTCTCTCTCTCTCTCTCTCTCTTTCTCTTTCTCTCTCTCACTGACTTGGCTCCTCCGACATTGACTTGTTCTCCGGCGAATTGCTCCGGCGATGACGCCAGAGCTAGAGATCGGTGAGCTCAGCTGAACCTGATACACGATTTTACAGATTCTATCTCATGCCTTACATTTTTTTTCTTCTTCTTTTCTTTTTCTTTTCTTTTCTGCTTTCAACATCATCAATTTAAGTTGGCGTGATTCGCGTTTCCACACGAATTCACCATGCGATTCTGTTGGGATTTTCTAGGGTTTCAATTTGATTTTCTTTCTCTGCTGTTTTAATTCACTCAAAACCCCATTTTTCGTAATTGTGGAATTAAATTCCCTCAATTTATTACTGAGATTTACCAATTCTGCTGTTTGAATTACTTGATTCTCCTCTTTAATTTCGATTACATGCTCAATTTTCTTGTTTGTTGATAAAAAGATAATTGGGGGGGTTTTCAAGACATTTCTGGGTGTTGTTTGATTGTATCAGAATTTTGGTGTTAAATTGTATATATTTGGTATTTCTGTGTACTTGGCACAAAAATGCTTTTGATTTGCTTTAAAAATTGCATGAATTTTGGCATCTTCATCTTTCTGTACTTATTGGTGTTGAATTATACTTGTTAGGTAGATGATCATCACTTATGTGAAGAAATGTATTTGGGGCTTTTTGGCAGGTTAGGTTCAGAGAATGGGAATTAGAAATCAAGACAAGGAACTGGGATCTACCGGTTCGTAATCGGAGAATTCATTCGGTTTTGGTGAAGAAGATAGAATTTAGGGAAATTGACTGCAAGAAAGAGTAACTGAATTCTTGCTTTATTGGTGTTGAGTTAAAGTTATGAGCTTTGAGAGGGGTTTTCCAATCCCTCGGAAGCATGGAAATGAGGATTCCTGGAGTTCTGTGACTCATGGAATGCCGATCCCACACGAGGGTGGAATTGAGCATAGTCACGGTTCCTGGACTGCAACTAGCAGCGGAAGTGAAACTGTGGGTGATGGGGATACCAGACTGACTCCAAGAAAGCCAATTCCGATGGATAACGAAACTGTACGTGGCCCGGAATCTTGGACTCCAATAAATCCACAACAGCCAACTCCCATGGGTAATGGAGTTACAGAAGATCGGAATTCCTGGAATCCAACTTTGGAGAGAAGAGTACTACAAAGGAATGGAATCGCCCAAAACGCCAATGATTGGAAATCAGTAATTCCTGGAAACCCGTTTCCTCACAGGAACGGAATTGGCCAGAATAGGAATTCTTGGAGTCCAGTGACTCCAGAAAAGGTTGTGAATCAGAGATCAAACACAGAAAATGGATTGGAAAGCGAGAATTGGCAAGATTTGATTGGGATGTACACAGGTTTATTGAAAGAAGATACAGTTGATAGAAATGGAGTTATTAAGGATGTTAATCCTACACCATCACCAGATGTTCGTGATTATGGGAATCAAAATTGGGTTGCAAGCACAACCAATAAGAACGTGACTCCAAGGCCGTCTCCTAGCCCATATCGGAATCACACTTTAAATCAAGCCACAACGACCTCAGTTCCATACCTTAAAACAAACGATCCTGCAAATTGGAACAGCAATCTTTTGGCAACGTTAATAGGGTCCCAGAACAGCTCGACACACGTGTCATCTGCAAATGAACCACAAACCAAAGGCCACCATGTTTCAAATAGATCAGCAGTTCCAAATTCAGCTAATCAAGTTGAAAGCAGCAATATGAGATCTACCTCTTGGACTTCTATGCTTGGAAGTCAACAAACTCTGAGGTTCACTTCAAACAACACAAAAGGTGCTTAATTTTGTTAATTTTTTTCAACAAATTAAATTAAATTTATAGCAAACTAAAATATTCAATCTGTTTTTGTTTCATACAGATGGATTCCCAGTGGCTTATCAACCGGGCTACAAACCAAGTTCACCACCACGATCAGCAGCCTCTAGCATAATTGATTCTTTCCCATTTGATCCGACCACACCAGATAATCAAGGAAAGCATATGCACAGCCAAAGGGTACCAGAAAATGGCAATTTTCGAGTTGAAGGAACCTCGACTCCAGCTAAAAACAGTCATGAAAACCAAACTGTATCAAGAGAAGATGCAGAGAATCTGTACAATGAGCTGTTACAGACCATTGGAGACTCTCCACCATCTGCAATTTCAACAACACAGAAGGAACTCGGTGTTCCCGAGAATAGAGATGAGCAGGGGATCGACTTGAACAAGACACCTCAGCAAAAGACACCCTCAAGAAGGAAAAAGCATCGCCCAAAGGTGATTAGAGAAGGGAAACCCAGGAGAACGCCAAAGCCCAAAGATCCAAGTAACGTTACTCCTGATGAACCCCGGGTAAAAAGGAAGTATGTGAGGAAAAAGGGTATAAATACTTCAGAAACACAAGGAGATGATGTTACCAAAAATACTCCAGTGGGAAGCGTTGGGAAAAGGAAATACGTGCGGAAGAAAGGCATTGAGAAGTTCGAAGGTGAACAGCAAAGCAAGGTGGATGATGTTGCAACATCAAAATCTTGCAAAAAACAGCTGAACTTCGACTTAGAACCTGAACCACAAGATGATGTTAATGTTGAGACTCCGGCCAAATCTTGCAAAAAACAGCTGATATTCGATTTGGAGCCTGTAGCACAAGATGAAAGCTATGGTATTAGAAGCAGCCAAGAGGGTATAAATGTAAATGCCAATCCCAGAGACATAGAGCAAGAAAGAAGAATCAACAGCACTCTTGCAAGAGCAGCTATGGAGATTGCACAGCAGAATAAATCTATCATGCAAAGTGGGAACCAGTACACATCGTTGCCTGAGCTTAACATTCCCACTACACCTAATGCTAACGCAAAGCACCATGCCTTGAATGTGCTCGCAAGAAATATGACCATAAGGAATTCCATTCCGGAACAAGATCGAACAGATAATATGTATAATAAGGTGAACCAACGTTTTCATGGAGAAGGAATCGAAAATGTTGTGTTTCAAGCAGGTATGGTGTCGACAAATCTTGAAAGAGTGCGAGAGCCACCTCAGTCTTTTGCAAGTAAAGATATGGTCAACTTAGATGAAAGAAGAGGTATCAAGAGACAGAATCCTGAACAGATGTGTCTTAATGCAAATGAAATGGATTCTCTCCTCTTATACCAGAAACTGTTGCTAGGGGTTGCACATCGTGCTTATGATCGCAACAATTTGAGCAACGTTTTATTGGAAAATAGCAAGAAAACAAAGATGCAAAGTGAGTTTCAATCTCTGGTATCTTCTGATCCTTCTTGTATCATACCTCATAAGCCAAGACAAACGAATGGTATCTATGGAAATGGTTCGGGTTCGGCCATGCATTTACTGACTTCCAGCACTGGAAGAGTCCATCCTTCTTATAACCCGATGAATGTTGGTGGAAATGTCATCAATGGCCATTTCCGACCACCAATGGCTGCTACACATTATTTACAGAAGCATCAGGTGTTATCTGGAATGCAACACCATGGTATTAGATCAGTACCAGAAAGATCACAAAATTATATTCAAGGGTATGATATTGGTTCCAGAACTGCAATCATGAACTGGAATCTACCACCACCTACTCCATCAAAAGATGCCTCTAGATATGCGGTCACAGCTTACCCTGCTACTTTATTAGAAAAGAGGCAGGCTGCAAAACCAAATCCATATAACCAACGGTTAAATGGATTGAATCAGATGTTTCAGCAACATCGTAATGATCCAATGAAAGGTTACCAGCAACCCACACCAGTGGCAAGAGGTATATAATAAACAGCATATAGCACTTTTTTTTTTGTTGGTAAAAGGGGACGGAACCCCCGGAAAACATTTATTGAAGAGAAAAAAAGAAGCATATAGCACTTTTGAACAACAAAGTTTTGGTTTTTCCAATGCTAATGTGCCTGAATATTTCTTATGTATTTGTGCAGGACGACCAAGGAAACAGAAAGCTGAACTTTCGGTTGATGATATTACATATATGCTACAAGGCCTACACATCTATAATGGGAACAAGAAAGAGCAACATGAACTTGTCTTGTACAGAGGAAGTAATGCTTTAATTCCATTTGAGCCTATCAAAAAGCGGATTCCACGTCCTAAAGTAGACCTAGATCCAGAGACAGACAGGCTTTGGAGACTACTGATGGGTAAGGAAGGGAGTGAGAGTACTGAGACATTAGAGAACGGTAAAGAAAAATGGTGGGAAGAAGAACGACGAGTGTTCCGTGGACGAGCCGACTCATTCATTGCTCGTATGCATCTTGTTCAAGGTATAAATCATCTTAAATCCTCTGATTCTGCATTATGTAGCCAAGAGAAAATGAAATCCATAAAAGACTTATTGGCAATTTCTATCAAAGAAGTAGCATTACCATCCATAACAGCTTCTGTCAGTCCCACACTGTGAGACTTTGTTGGAAGTTTACCCATAGTATGAAAATAAACCAATTCTCTTGGAACTCTGTTTTCTGTTCAAATCTAAAAAGTTATAATATGTCATTACTGTGCTTCACAGTATTTAACTGGTTTCTTTTTCAGGTGATAGACGATTCTCGCGATGGAAAGGATCAGTAGTTGACTCGGTGATTGGTGTCTTTCTCACACAAAATGTTTCAGATCATCTTTCGAGGTGAGCTTGATCTGCTGTGTTGTCTAATTACCTTCAGAATAATATATGCTGATAACAGAAATTGATATATATTGCTTCTCTTGCAACATATGCAGTTCTGCCTTCATGTCTCTTGCAGCAAAATTCCCTCCAAAGTCATCAACCACCAAAGAAACATGCTGCCAAGATGGGGTATGTGAAAAACCTATTGAAGTAGAAGAGCCAAATGACATCATAAAATGTCATGAAAAGATAAAGCCACCAGTATCAGACCAAAGCTTTTTTGTATCCTCAAAATCATCTGAGGACACGACGCATCAAATTTCATCAACTATAGATGCAGCAAATAAGCAGAGCCGGATATCAGAGGAAGAAGTCGTTTTATCACAAGATTCGTTCGACTCTTCCACAACTCAAACTGTTGATGAAATTAGGTCAAGCTCAGGATCAAACTCAGAAGCAGACGATGTAACAACTGGCTTTGAAACCAGCAAACAGTCTGACCCACCAGTAAATCTCGTACAGGAAAAAGACCATTCTTGTCATGATAACTGGAGCACATTACTAGATGAGCCAAAAACAAGCATACATGATCTACCAAAAGAGCCTGAGTGTAGCACACAAATTCCTAGAATGAATGGTGTTGACCTGAATAGTTCATCCAGTATACACCTTCTGCAGGAATCATTTGTCTCATCCGGTCAGTATCAAATGAGTGCAAAACCAGATCTACAAAAGGCTAATTTGCTGCATTTTGGAGTGCTGGGAAAAGAAAGCACATCTTCTTTACCATCATCTAATTCAGAAATCACTGAAGCATGCCATACAAGTGACGTAACTCATTCAGAAAATGGTATGCCAAAGTTCGCAGAATCATCACAAGGCCAAGACAATCTACCAAGCAGCCATCCTGTTCATCAAGAAAACTTCCAGCCAGCACCTCCCGTTAACACAGATCATCCACAGGTCGCAGAATTCTTCAAAGACACAACAAGAAATGGTGAAACGTTGGCTAAAGGTAAAAATGGTGCCCAAAAACAAGACTCTCCTATGTTTGGGGGAATAGCTTCTTTGGCGGATAAGCAGATTTGCTTTGAGAATACAGTCCCTGAAGCAAAGACAAAAGAGCAAAACTACTCTTCTCATGAACCACCAAGTGGGGCAGCCACAAATATGTCTAAGGCACAAAAGCGAAAAGCTGAGGAGGAAAGAAATAGAACCTTTGACTGGGATAGCTTGAGAAAAGAGGCTCTGGCCAATGGTGAAAAGGGAGAGAGAAGCAAAGACGCAACAGACTCGCTTGATTATGAAGCACTGAGACGTGCCCATGTCAGCGAGATTTCTGATGCTATCAGGGAACGTGGAATGAATAACCTGCTAGCTGATAGGATTAAGGTATTACAAATACATAACCCCTTTGTATTAGTAGTCAGTATTATAGCTATAGATTTCAATATGGTTACTGCTTATTGTAGGATTTCCTTAACCGCCTGGTGAGAGATCATGGGAAGATTGATCTGGAATGGTTGAGAGATGCACCCCCTGACAAAGCAAAGTAAGCCCTCCAGATGCAACTGCTTACAGTTAAGTAATGCACTCATAAAATTTATGTCTTCTAAGTTCCTTCTAATCTTTTGTATCAAAGGGAATACTTGCTGAGTGTTAGAGGATTGGGGCTGAAAAGTGTGGAGTGTGTGCGGCTATTAACACTTCATCATCTTGCTTTTCCGGTAAGTCAATGTTAAAAGTATTATTTGTTAAAAAAATTGACAT
The DNA here is from genome assembly GCA_036898165.1 of Silybum marianum. Taxonomy (NCBI): domain Eukaryota; kingdom Viridiplantae; phylum Streptophyta; class Magnoliopsida; order Asterales; family Asteraceae; genus Silybum; species Silybum marianum. The sequence goes on from CM072532.1 coordinate 7,034,206, forward strand.
ACCAAAGCAGTTTTACATTCATGATATCTTTTTTCCAGGTTGACACAAATGTTGGGAGGATAGCAGTGAGGCTAGGCTGGGTCCCTCTCCAACCGCTACCAGAGTCGCTCCAACTGCATCTATTGGAGATGTAAGTATATAAAAGTTCTTGATACGTATATTATTTAAGTTATGAAAAGGATGCTGATTAACTTTGCATACAGGTATCCAGTGTTGGAGTCCATTCAAAAATATCTTTGGCCGAGGCTGTGCAAGCTGGATCAGTTGACATTGTAACTAACACTTATCCCAAGAACTATTCATAGGCAACCCACAAAATAAAAAGATGGAAAACAAGAACTATTCTTGTATGTTATCTGAAAATTTAAAGATGCTCGATTTACTGACTAATATGTGGTTGTTTGACAGATATGAGCTACACTACCAAATGATTACATTTGGAAAGGTATGTTACCGTTTACTACCGAATTCCTAGAGTAGTTGGTTTTAAAAAAAGAGTAGGGATTTACTGATGATTACATAAAAAAAAATGAAGGTTTTCTGCACAAAGAGTAAACCCAACTGTAATGCATGTCCAATGAGAGCAGAGTGCAGACACTTTGCCAGTGCTTTTGCAAGGTATGATGATCAATCTCTTTTTCTTTTTTCAGCTTCCTTTTATGGAGTCTCGTGTATATGTCTATATGATTTGTTAAGGAAAAAATAGAGAAATAGGTGATAATCACATAAATCAATAATATATAAATATTCATGTTAGTTTTTAAATTTAAAAATACGAAGTTTGAACATCAATTTTTCAAAATACAAAATGTTTTTTTATCATTTCTAATTTGCAAACAGAGGGAGTGACAAGCATGAGCATAATAAAATGTTGTAATACAAATATCATCCTCTAAGAACCAGAAGGGTTTCAAGATCGATTGATCTTCATATTGAAGCAACGGTAGGAAGTTAGTAACGATTATGAAACATTCCACTAATGATTCAAGTAAATATTTTCAACTAGACCACGTTAAATTTTCCAATAAATAGTTATTTTATAAATTCAAACATACACTACAGTGGAAACGAGAATCATCATGAATTTCTAACCACTGTAAATTTTATAAATTCAAACATACACTACACAATCCACGCACACAGGAGCATAGGAATACTATTCAACTAGTTGACTAATGAAACTGCGTTAGAGGGTGAAAAAAATATTACCTAAAGAAACCCCACTGGACTTCATGAGCTGAACTAGAACCTGAAAAACAATAAATCGGTTAGCAATCTGATGATGATAGAAGATGTTGTTCAAAAAGATTTTTCAATCCATCTAGAAGAATATGCAAGTGCCTTAGTAAATACAATAATCTAACTGACATCTATATGGTGTAGTGCAAGGCTTTCCCTTCCAGGTCCAGAGGAGAAAGGAATAGTGACCTCAAATGCTCCAGTTGCAACAGATCCAATACCACCTGTGCTTATCAGGCCCATGTCACTACCTCAACCTGAGAATGACCTCAATAAAAGTGAGAGAACTTTTGGGAGGAATTGTGAACCAATCATTGAGGAACCAACAACGCCTGAACCAGAAGCTGCAGAACTATCAATAAGTGACATCGAGGATCAATACTATGAAGATTCTGATGAAATCCCAAGCATCAAACTCAACATGGAAGAATTCACAACCAATTTGCAAAACATAATGCAAGATAGTACGGAATTTCAAGACGATATGTCCAAAGCACTGGTTGCATTGAATCCTAATGCTGCTTCCATCCCAACACCTAAACTGAAGGACGTTAGCCGGCTGAGAACAGAGCATCAAGTGTAAGACACAGGAAGGCTTAAAACATTACCTCTAATATCATATATTCTTCCGCTTTTTAATTTATCACTCGCCCTGTTGCAGGTATGAACTTCCGGATTCACATCGGCTTTTGGAAGGGGTTAGTAATTTTGTTGCTAACAAGTCCTTTGGCACATGCCTATACATAACCAACTAACTTCTACATTCTCCTATTTTCAGTTGGACAAAAGAGAGCCTGACGACCCAAGCCCCTACCTCCTGGCAATATGGACACCAGGTTGGCAGATAAACTTTTGCCACCTATACAAAATTTGTCAATATGCATTAATCATGAAGAGAGGGGAAGTCATGGAGCAACTACTAGAGTTACTCCTTTGTGAAAGGAAGGTCGTGACTCATGAGTCAAGTTACAGAGCATGCAAATCTTCCTTCCCAACCCTCAAGCCGAGAAACATAAATGCATTGAGCCACCTTTTTTATGCACTAGTAATCTAAGAACAGACCTTAACCAACACCTTTGCTTTTGCCTACTTCATATAGCATGAAGATAGATTTAAAAACAATGTAGGACGAATTGGCGAAGACTGACAAGTGTTTAATTACAATCCCCCCCCCCCAATTTTTACACCCACTTCCAGAAAAATATGCTTCTCATAATCTACACAATATAAAACTAATGTGAAACTCTCCAATCAGGTGAAACTGCAAATTCGGAACAGCCTCCTGAAAGAGAATGTTCAGCCCAACAATCCGGCAAGTTGTGTGACCGAACAACATGCTTTTCATGCAACAACATAAAAGAAGCAAATTCACAAGTGGTCAGAGGAACTATTTTGGTGAGAAGCCTTAACTCTACAATAAAGAATACATACTGCAAAATGATGAAAAACAAGTTATTCCAGCTAAATTTTAACTACTTCCATAACAGATACCATGCAGAACAGCAATGCGAGGGAGCTTTCCGCTCAATGGCACATATTTCCAAGTTAATGAGGTATATAAATCTGAAAATCCAAACCACATTTTTTTCTTCAATCTTCAAATGCTACCTATATGGAAAGAGGCCTTCAAAGAAAACCCCAGTTTTTCCCGCTTATTCACTTGCAAAGCAGTCTAGTTCAAACGGTGCTCATACAAAATGCAATATATGATTCAGCTTAGCAGATCAATAATTATTTAGTAGTATGTCATCCATATATGTGCATCATGCAGATGTTTGCAGATCATGCATCAAGCATGAAACCAATTGATGTTCCAAGGACGTGGATTTGGAACTTGCCAAGACGAACGGTGTATTTTGGGACTTCTGTATCAACAATCTTCAAAGGTACAAGCCCGTGGACCTTATATTGCATCTCTTCTAAAGTTTACATGTGTACTTAACAATAAAAACTGGTTTTTTTCTAGGGCTAACTACTGGGGGAATTCAATATTGCTTTTGGAAAGGTATGTATCACTTCAATTCTCAAACAGAACTAGTAATTGAGCACCATTATAAACAAATTGAATGTTTGAACAATGTGCATCATAAAAGAGGTGTTTTAACTTCATTACAAGCATGCACATCGGCACGTGTGGAACAGGTAAAGTACCATTGGTAGAACCAACAAAGAAGATATAGTTCATTGTCTATAAGGTTTTCTACCTCCCACGTCGATAAACATTTGACACACTACCATAAGTGACTAAGCTTCTATGGTACGTAACCATGTCTTTAAAGAAAGAAAGCCTAATAACGGCATGAAAATTATGAAATAACTGTACAAAATCAAATACAGTCATGAAAATTATGGGACGGCATGAAAATTATGTGAATAATCAACTTAAAAAAATAATGCTGCATAACTAAACAACAGCAACTGGATTCAAGATCATGCAATGCAAGCTAGTAAATAAGAGAATATACGCTCTAATTGAAAAACTTATGGAAATGTGAAAAACATAAACGAAGAGAATCAAACAAGATCAAGAAGAATCAAGAAATGCTAAACTTCATATGCATTCACGCATTAGTTTGAACATCACAATTATTTTACCAATAACCTAATTGCAATAGTTGAGATTATAACCAAATCCTTTGCTTCTAAAAACCGTATGCCTGTAAAATATCCTACAGGCTACAGTAATTAAATTTATAATGGTATGTGGTGAAACATTTGCAGGATTTGTTTGTGTGAGAGGATTTGATCGAAAAAGTAGGGCTCCTAGACCTCTGATGGCTAGATTACACTTCCCAGCAAGCAAGGTGATCCAAGACAAAAAACGAAGGCAAATAAATGAGCTATGAAACAAATATAAAGCTCCAGGTTAAAGAACTGTCGTAGGGAAAAGAGCTCAAAAACTAACTAATCGTTGTACATCCAACGGTCGTGTCCATGCTTTAACACAGCCGCAGTGACATATGTAACTTAGCAGAGAGAAGTTAATGCAAGATTGCCATTATCATTATTTCATTTCCCTATGCTCGAAAAGGAGCCATTCTTTTACCAGTTAGTGCATCTTACAGAAGAAATATGTAGTTGAGCAGTAGGTTCTTTTTTTTTTGCTTTCAGATACATGTATGTATTTTCAAACAGCTTTCAAATAATACAATTTATCGGGAGCCATTGACTTGTGCAAGTGATTTCTACATCACTATTGCTAAGTAGTCCACAGTAAATACTCAGGTTTCATGATTAACCCATCAAATGTTAAAAGTAGTTGTTAAATTGTTATGATCTGATAGACAAAAGTTATACTGTCATCCTACTACTTCTACTAACATAAGTGCATAACAATGATGATTTTGGCGGGGTGTACCGAAGCAAGTTTATAGGCATCTCGTTTTATGGATCAAATGAGTTATGTTTTCATTATAGAATTGAAAAACATTGTTTCGATTCAAGTAAAAAAAATGCAAACACTGCAATGTATAACTAATTAGAGTATTGGAGTTACATAACAAAGGAAGTTTGGATCGATCCTGAAAATTAGAAGATCAACTTTTAACAAGAAACACAACAGAAGGCAAATCCAACATCTCAATAAACATTGCAAATCAAAGCTAAAATATAACGTTAAGTAGCAATCAATCATGGATAATACAAACGTTATTGCTATTCATAAGAAATCAAAAACATCACAAATCGAAGATAAACTTCATGTACTTATGAAATAACTTAAAAGAATATCATACCTGATTGATAAGAGATGAATGAATCCGAACCCTAAACCCTAAAAACTTCCAGTTCTTGCACGACGATTCGTATTTCTCTATGCATCTACAAACAAATCATAGAAACTTTTAAAAGAACAAATAAATCCGGATTCATAAAAATCGTACATGTCAGCGAATGAAGGTCCGAAAGAGTGGTCTTTTACCCTTGGCGCTTATATATTTGCATTTTTGGCGGCCCTCTTTTTGTTTTCCCTCCTCTTTCGGGGGACATTGATATTCTTTTCGAGCCTTCGATGTCCTTAAAACTTGACGCTTTGTTAGGGTTTGGTTCTGTGTGAGAAAAAAAGTTAAAAGAAGAGAAGCGATAGAAGGGTTTAAATCGATTATCGTGTATTTTATTATTGTTGATTTTCAATTAAGATTGATTTAAGGGTCGATTTTTATTTTTAGGGAGTATTTCATACAGGTCTTTAAAAACTTGCAATATTACGTATATATTGTTGTAAAATTTTAAATAATATGTATATCATTTTAAATATAAAAAAACTCACGTATATATCATTCTACCTAATTTAATTATTATTAAACATTTTAAAAATACAAATAATTAAAACTAAACTGAATATATTTTAAAAATACAACTTGGTGTTGAATCGTCACCGGCAGTTTTAGTTTTAAGAATACAACTTGGTGTTAAAAATACAACATATATTCAATTTAGTTTTAGTTATTTGTATTTTTAAAATATTTAATAATAATTAAATTATGAAGAATGATATATACGTGAGTTTTTCATGTTTAGAATAATGTATACATAATTTAAAGTTTTATAAGGATATATGCGTAATATTGCAAGTTTTTAAAAACGTGTATGAAATTCTCCCTTATTTTTATGCTTCTTACCGAAACACAACCTTTATTTTATATGTTGAAACAAGTTTTTGCCTACAATTTTTTTTTCTCTAGACATGAATCATGTGAAAAATGAAGTTAAGGTGAAAATCATAAAAAGAGATAGTGACCCTTGATCATTTTTAATCTCAAACTCACCCAGAATCACACTTGATACGGAAATTGATCTGGTGCATCTTAGTGCATCTCATCCTAGTGTGCATCAAATGATGCAGATCTATTATTACCTTTCTCACCAAAACGCAACTCTTTCTTTTCAGATATATTAAAATCAATAACATTTATTTTTGGGGGAAAATATGATTATCGTCAAGTTCAACCAATTCCACACATAACTCGCAAACATACTTCGATGTTACATGAGTGCACAAAAGCCGAAAGGAGTAATGATTACCAACAATCAAATCCACAAATCGAGGTAGTGTATTCGATTTAAAATCGGGTGATAAATCGAGGTCGTGTATTCAATTTAAAATAGGGTGTTATCATATACACCCTAGTCCATATCTTGTCCACTAATTAGATTATGATGTTTATGCCTACTTTGACCTTTTTTGGGTGTTACGAAATCCTAATAGACTAGGATGCGAACATAGACTAGGGTGTATTTGAAAAAACCCTTTAAAATCCAGTGCCATCATTCTTAAGGCTATATACACTCCATGCTCGTGTTTTGCCGACCTTCTAAGAGCATATCCAAGTTCTATATTTTTACAAGCATATAGAGTAAAAAAGTTAAAATTTCTAAAAAAAATTACTTTTAACTCTAAGAACTATTATATTTTAAAGATTATAGTTTTTATTATATTATTAAAATAATCAATACATTTATAACACATAATTTTTTTTTCCTAAACATTTTATTTCAATGTCTTTTATTGGGGGAATAATTAAAATATTATTTTTCTTTCTCAAAAAGTGAATTTTAGAGATTTCTCCAAATTTTGAGATTTTTATCACTTATCTCCTATTTTTTCTCTTTTGACAATACAATATAACATAACTCTTGGAACAAAAAAATTGTTTTTTTTTTTTTCTATTTTAACATAACTTTTGGAGATATTCTAAGGTGTCAATTTGGGAGCATGGCTTGCTCATGTGAGGATATGTTGAAGATTCAATATGTGGATTAAACAAACCGTCGACAATAGAAACTAAATGTGTGTTTAGTTTGCAGGATTGTTTTCGAGGGATTTGGATCGTAATTGGCTTGAAATCCTTTTATGTGTTTGGTTTGTAGGATTTTGAATAAATTTTTTTTAAACTATTGTGAAATCCTAGAGGAATGGATTTGAAATACCAACTCATGCCTAAGGATTTTCAAATCCATCAACCATGGGATTTTAATCAATCCTCGGATTTCAAATCCGAGCAATCCCGCAAACCAAACACTGGATTGGAATGGATTCGAAATCCAAATCCCCCCAAATCCATTTCATCCCTGCAAACCAAACGCACCATAAGAGTTGTTCACTTGATATTGTGAAATAATAATCATAAAATAAACCTACAAGTATTGGTTTAAAGGGGTTGTTAAACATACCCCTAAATTAATCTATACCTTCTCTTATTTAGGGTTGTAAATGAACCGAACGAACACGAATAGAGGCTTGTTCGTCTTCGTTCGTTTAACTTAACCGAACAAACGAATGAACACGAATGGTAAACGAACAAAATTTTGTATGTTCATGTTCGTTCGTAAAGAAAATATGTTTGTTCGTGTTCGTTTATGCTCGTTTATTAAGATGTTAAACGAACCAACGTAAATGAACATAAACGAACGAACATAAATTAACATAAACGAATGAACATATACTAACATAAACGAATGAACGATTATAAAAATTTATTTTTTAAGTTAATGATTTTACATATTAATGTCATATGTAGTATATATATATATAAAAACAAACGTAAATGAACGAACGAGACCATTGTTCATGTTCGTTCATTTAACAAAAAAAAAATTGTGTTCACATTCATTCGTTTATTAAATAAACAAACTTCCTGCATAACGATTTATTGAACGTTCGGTTCATTTATAGCCCTACTCCTACTACATACTCTCTCATAAATAAATTCAACATGGTCAAACCTCATCATATTAAGATTTTTAATTACGTTTCATATCCTTATAATTACTTATTTAACTTAAGTTAGCATCATTTATTTTTTTATTTGCCATTTTACACCCGTACATTGTTAATATATTGATTAAAATACATCAAAAAAGCGTATGATCAAATATTTTTAAATTTAATCATATTATTATTATTTATACTATATTATAAAATAGAGTTAAATTCAAATTTGGTCCCTGTGGTTTACAAATTATAACGGATAAGGTCCCTTAATGATTTTTATAACGAATAACGTCCCTGTGGTTTCCATTTTATAACACGTAAGGTCCCTCCATCTAATTTTTTCGTTAAATATAACATTTTTAACATAATTTCTTTATTTTTCCATTTTTCAAACCATATGGACCAAATCTGTAATTTACTCTAAACTATATACATATATTTATATTTTATGTATTGTATAATTATATTTGCATTTTATTAATTATATAAATTACATATTTTGTTAATTGTATAATTTTCTTATTTTATAAATTATATTACATATTTATAGGCACCTTATAATTTTATTTAAAAAATATTTATACTTTATATATTTATGATATATTATATTTATCTTTTATAAAATTTATTTTGTATTTATATTTATATATAAAATATAAATAATTTTATAAAATGTATCGAATGTTCAGTTTATATTAAAAACACTAAATCAGTTCATTATACAAATTATATACATATATGGACGATTCAAATAAATAAAATAAATTCAAATATAAAATATAAATACAAGTACAAAGCAAATTATATAAAGTATAAATATAATATAAGATGTTTGTTCATTTACAAACTGGATGAAGAGTACAAACTCGTACAAGACAATGTAAAAATAATTTTTTTTCATTATATGCTATGATTTTAGACATTATTACACATATGTTTGTATCATAATGTAAAGTTTCACATGTATTTATTTTCATAAGTTAAAAGTTTATCATATATTTGTTTTATAATGTAAAAGTTTTACATGCATTTTTCACATGTAACTTTTTCATAAGGTGAAACAAACATATGTTTTATAATAACATCTTAAATCATAGCATTTGATGGAAAAAAAATTATTTTTATATTGGTTTGTGAGTTTGTATCTTTTATCCAGTTTGTAAATGAATGAACTGAGATCTATAATATAATATAATCTTAAATATACAAAAAATTATTAATCTATAGATATAAATATATACAGTAAATATAATATAAAAATTAAATTCAAACACGCACAACATCGATGTCATCAAGATAATTCTCCTGAAATCTACCGTTTAATCTTCGTTATCATCTCTATTCTCTTCATATATGTATATCTATAAATTATTAATTATTTGTATATTTAAAATTATATTATATCTATATTTTATAAAAAAATATATTTATATTTTATATTTTTATATATTTTATGTATTTAAATATTCCATGCATGCAATTTGTATATTGACATGATTTAATGTTTATAGCATAAATTGGACCTTTCATATATTTTATTAACTTGTTAACATTTTATAAAATATAAATGTAATATATTATATGAATATAAAAAATAAAAATAATTTATAAAATATAAATGTAATATAATTTATAAAATATGAAAATTATATAATTAATAAAATAGACAATTTATATAATTAATGAAATAAAAATATAATTATACAATACATAAAATATAAATATATTTATATAGTTTAGAGTAAATTACAGATTTGGTCCATGTGGTTTGAAAAATGAAAAATAAAGAAAATATGTTGAAAATGTTTTATTTAACAGAAAAGTTAGATGGAGGGACCTTAAGTGTTATAAAATGGAAACCACAGGGACGTTATTCGTTAAAAAAATCATTGAGGGACCTTATCTGTTATAATTTGTAAACCACAGGGACCAAATTTAAATTTAACTCTATAAAATATTTGACAAAAATTCTTAAAAACCACTTTTATGCCTACAATACTGTTTATTGATGCATATTACTTAAATTTCAAAATTATAAGTAATTTGTGCTTTAGTGTAACTTATTAAAGGTTCATGTTTGAATTTTTGTAACTAACTGCAGATTAACATTATTAAATACAAGATAAACATTTTATTTTAAATATACAAATTCTAAAAAATAGTTAGGATAATCATCGAGTTATAACATAATGCTTAATTATCATCATTATTAAATATTGTATTATTAAACCAAAATTAAACTACATCATTATTAAACTTAAATTAAATTACAATAGAAAAACTAAAAAAAAATATTTTAAATATTTAATTTGATACTAATATCGATATATATTTTGCAAAATTTTATTATATCTTTAAATTTATATTTTATTAAAAAACAAAACCATATAAAATCGTATTATAACATTGATAGGGACAAAAAAGTAAAACAAAAATATTAAAATCAAAATCATCTTGATAGTATATCATAAATACTGTGAAATTAGTTTTAATATTTAAAATTTGCACCTTCATAATTATTATTTTTAATTTGTTTTCTATGCTTTACCAACAGAGGGACCCATAAAAAATGGAAGTGTGTTGCCTTCACATAACTGAAAGATATATACATGTGTGTTTGTTTATATGTTTCTTAGTTTACATTTATATAGGTGGGTTTAATTAAATAAAAACCATAAAAATATTATAAACTTGTAAAAATCGATATAAAAATAAATTTTTTTTTTTTTTTTTATCAAATGCTATAATTTAAAATATTATTTTACATATATTTGTTTCAGGTGAAATTTTCACATATATCTGTTTCACCATATGAATCTTTTTTATGCATATTTTTTGTTTCACTAGATGAATAATTTTTTTCCATATGTAATTATATTCATAAGGTAAACGTAAACATATATGTGAAACAATATCTTAAATTATAGGTTTGGATTAAAAAAATAATGAAAAAATTATTTTTATATCAGTTTTTACGAGTTTGTAATTTTTTGTAGTTTTTATTTAATTATGTACTATTTATATATATAATATATCTATATTTAATTCAGTTATTTTGTTACTATTAAATTCAGGAGAGATGACAACAACATATACAAGGTCAAATTCAATGAGTATTAAGGAAAAAAAACAGAGAAAATTAGGCATAAAAAAAAAAACGAGAATGAGACTAGGTAAATATTAATAAAATACTATTACTATATATACAAATATATAATACTATGATTCATATTTTAAATAGGCATAAATATAGGATCTATAAAGATAACTTCCATAATCAAAAAACACGTACTAATTAGTGGCATGGGCTTACGTTCAAATGGAACGGAATCGGAAAGATAGCGGCAACAGTTTATGGGAAAATTAAGGAATCGATGAATACAAAAAGGAATCGCCATTTTCAAATCAAACGTATATGCTCTCCCATCTCTGCAACTGTGTGTTTTTTTTCTTCATCATCAAACCCTAACAATGTCGCTTGATACATCCAAAATCGAAACCCTAACTCCATCTCAGTTCATCACTTTCACAATTCCAAACACTATCCCAAACCCTATCAAACACCATTGCTATCTCCGGAGTCCACTCCTCCGGATCGCCGTCCTCGATTCTCCAAAACTCGCCTCCGATGGCGATCTACCATCAATCGCCGCCATGATCGTACCAGGCCACCGGGAATCAGACTGGATCTTCTGTACTCAATCCGGCCATTTTCAACTCATACTCAACTCCTCCAACGTATCTCGCCTCATCCTTATAGGTAATAATCCCCAACCTAATTCAGAACCTTCGATTTATATTCGTCCTCCGGTTACTGATACCGTCGATAAGGAGAAACAGAAACAGAAACTAGAAGACGATTTGAAACCATTCGTAATCGCTTTGCATCCCACAGAGTGTTTTCAGGATGGTTTACCCGAACCCTTATTCTTGACTTATGAAGATAATACGCTTTATCGTGTGACCATAGGTAGATTTGTTGGTCCATCTGTTGGTGAATTTCTTGTTGAAGATGTTGAAGTGGAAATCAAACCAGATATCAATAAAGTTTTCAGAAGGAGGTTGAGGTTTAAAAGAATGCCTAATTTGATACAATCAGAGATCCCTCTTATTCCTACAATCGGTAATGCAGTAGGTAATTTAGGGTTAGATTTGCCTAGTTTGAGGGAGATGAATGAAGTGGAGTTTAGGGTTGATACAGAGGTTTTGATTCAGCCATACTTAACTGCTATGGTTTCTAGTCTTTTCTTGATTGTTTCACTTCTTGATCGGCGGATTAAACAAGGGTTTATTCCAATAGTTTTGTGTTTAGGTGTTGGAGGTGGTGCTTTGTTAAGTTTCTTGAACAATAAACTCAAGTTTAAAGTCGTTGGAGTTGAGGCCGATGAAATTGTTTTAAAAGTTGCAAAACAATATTTTGGGTTAAAAGATGGGAATTCTATTAGACTAATTCTTGGAGATGCTATTGAATTTATTGCAAAGATTGCCCGTAGACAAAGAGATGGAGTAACCCGTGATTCACAGGTTAAAAACGATTGGATGAATGATAAATATGATGTGATCATGGTGGATTTGGATTCTAGTGATCCAAGAACCGGCACTCCTCCTGCAGAAATTGTTAAAAAGTATGTTTTTCAAGCGGTTAGATTAGTTCTTCATGATCATGGTGTTTTTGTCATCAATGTAGTCCCTTCTGACGACCTGTTCTATAAGACATTGATACAAGAACTTCAGGATGTTTTTCATAAGGTCTACGAAATAAAAGTTGGGATAAAAAATAATTGCGTTCTTGTGGGCACCATGTCATCAGTACCTAATGACCATGAAAATGATTTGTCCGTAAGGTTGAGATGTACGATTTCAGCTGAATATATGGACTCTATAACGGAATTGTGATTTCAAAGAGCCTCTTCTAGTACCGTTCCTAAAACAGGTTTATTCGATTTGTTACTAGTTATATAGCCATTCGTACTTTGTTTTTTTTTTCAATTGGAAAGGCAAGACATAGGTAGAAATCTGCACCCCACAATTGAAGTATAGTTTTTTTTGTAGATTTTATGAGAAGCAGATAGCTCATTTAGATGTAAATATACATAGTAATCAAGAACAAGATTCCTACAAAAAATGTCAATTCTGTCCGTTTCTTTTACTGCTATCAACATTTGTGGATGGTTTATGTTTGATTGTTTCTATGTAGAATGATGTGCATAATGTCTTGATAAACTGTCAAGCCAGAAATCTTATTTATCTATAGCTTTTTCTGCAAAATCTTGCAAGAAGTTTGAGATTTCAGGGCTTATGGGTTCAGACTGATTCATTACAGGATCAATCAGGTAAGACTTTTTTTTGGAGTTATTTCATAACTAGATGAAGTTCATCTTGAATGTGTGATGTTTTTATTTTTATTTTTGATGAATGGCAGCTAACTTTTGTTTTGATTGCCATATGTTGTGTTTCTTGTTAGAAGCTGATCTTATCATGTTTAGGAGATGTACGGTTAGAGGAATTAAGCAGTATTTAATGAGAATGAATTAAAAGAAACTGTTTGGTTTTATACAATATAATGAGCTCATTTATCTATGAACCTGAATTTTCATTTCAGGTTAAAGGAAATGCAAATCCATTCTCATTTCTATTCGCTGTCATTTATAATACATCCAAACTTCTTTTGTTTAGTCATACCGAGAGATCAAATATAATTTTAACAATTTTATCTTTGGATTGGGTTCCGGTAAGAATGAAAGTTATGGTGATAAACGGTAAAAATGAATCTTCACCATAGGATTAATCCTAATTGATGATCAACAGTAATGAGATTGATCAGATCAATTCTTGTATCAAGCACAATTTATGGGGTAGGGCCGTGTGGTGAGATTAAAACTTAAAAGTGATATAGGATCCGGATCCTTCTTACGCTTCTCACATTAATTCCTGTTTTCACACGATCTTTCGTCTATAACTACTATAACAACTGATACTTGAATTTGAGTTGAAATTTGTCATTGTAACTTCTTAGTTTTTTAGACAACAATGCCTTGTGGTCAGTGGCGGATCCAGGATTTTTATCCAACGGGGTCCCATTAAAATAGACTAAAAGCGCGTAAAGTCACCAGACATGTTTCGGGAAATTTTTAAAGTTTTTTAGTTGATTTCAAGAGATTTTCTTATTGTTTTTGTCGATTTTGAAGGATTTTCTTAGTATTTTTATCGATTTCGAAAGATTTTTTTGGGTTTTTTATTGATTTCAAGAGAGTTTTTCAGTGTTTTTGTCAATCGCTGGCAAGATGGGGTCCCTTGAAATTTTTTACTGGGGGAATTGAGGCTAAATACAGTATTTTTGATGTTTTTAAGCCTATATATATATATTTTTTTTAAACATTTCACTGGGGGGATGGGACCCCCCCCCTTTTGTGAGCTGGATCCGCCCCTGCTTGTGGTAGCACTCAGTGGTGTCACCGTTGAGGGTGGTCAATGTTTTCCAATATGACGGAACGATTTAATGGTGGCTCAGGATCCCGTTTGCCTTGCACGTTGATTCCCTCCCTTGTAATGATGGTAATTATGTATTTGTAAATTTTGTATCAAACCAAACCCAACAACATGTTTATCAACTATACCAATTTAATCGGTATCAATTACAATAGGTTGATCGTATTATACCAAATATGCAAACGTGTTGGTACATGATATTGAAAGTCTTATATCACGTTAGTACCATGAAACCAACTTATTTAATTATATATTAGGATTTGTATTTTTTATATATAAAAAATATTAAACGCAAAATGTCACTTAAAGTTCGAAAAAACTATAACTTGAAGTTAGACAAAATTAATACCAACAGGTAACAGAAAAAAAATACAATATCAAATATGGTTGGTTGATGCATAATATAATATTTTACACACCAAATATAATTGTTTGATACTAAGGGGTTGTTTACTAAACGTTGCCCGGTAAGTGCTTACCGGTAATCTTTCATGCCGGATGAACATGGCAATGGCCGATGATTTTACCCGTAAGAACGATGATAATAATGGAAAGTCTTATCCGGTAATTGAGGGTGACGACTATTACCTGGGTAAGTGCTTACTGGGTAAAAGGTCGATTTAGGCTCCTTCCCTTCCACCGCATAGCTGCGGTACCGCAGGTATATTTTTTATATACCACAATCTTATCCGGTTAAATAAATTATAGTGTTATTCCTCGATAAACACCTACCAAATAAACATTTGGGTACGCCCTTAAGGCTATGTTTGGCAAACTAGCGGATAAGTTAGCTGGTAGCTGATAAGCTGACTGATAAGCTAGCTGATAGCTCATAAGCTAGTTGGTAGCTGATAAGCTAGCTGATGAAAAAATCATGTTTGGCAAAACTAGTGTATAAAAACGTAAAATGACCAAACAGGGTATATTAAAAAATAATAATCAATATTAATGAGGGTTAATTGAAAAATGCGACAATAAGCTTTCAAAACGCTACTTAAAATAGCGTTTTAATAAGCTAGCTTATGATTTGACAAACGTGTACACCGAAAATAAGCTAGCTTATTTTTGCCAAACATAGGCCGTCAAAAGTTATACATTACCAAATACTTTTTCTTCAATGTATTATACCACTATCGTTCAAATGGCACGAAACGGGAAAGAGAGCGCTCTGTGAATTTCGGAGTCAGATGTACAAAAAGGAAATGGCAGCAACAATCGCCATTTCAAATCAAACGTATACTTTTCATTCTGCAACTGATTTCTTTCTACATCAACCCTAGCAATGTCGCTGGACGCATCAAGAATCAAAACCCTAACTCCATCTCAATTCATCACTTTCACAATTCCAAACCCTATCCCAAACCCTACCGCACACCACTGCTACCTCCGCAGTCCACTGCTCCGCGTCGCCCTCCTTGATTCTCCAATTCTCACCTCCGATGGTGACGTCCCATTAATCGCCGCCATGATCGTACCTGGCCACCGGGAATCCGACTGGATCTTCTCTACTGAATCCGGCCATTTTCAACTCCTACTCAGCTTCTCTAACGTCTCCCGCTTCGTTCTTATCGGTAATAATCCCCCACCTAATTCAGAACCTTCCATTTATATTCGCCCTCCGGTTATCGACACCGTCGATAAGGAGAAACAGAAACTAGAAGACTTATTGAAACCATTAGTAATCGCTTTACATCCCGCAGAGTGTTTTCAAAACGGTTTACCCGAACCCGTATTCTTGACATATGAAGATACCACACTCTATCGTGTGACTTTAAATAGATTCGTAGGTCCTTTCGTTGGTGAATTTCTTGTGGAAGATGTTGAAGTGGAAAGTAAATCTGATAGTAATAAAGAATTGAGAAGGAGATTGAGGTTTAAAAGAATGCCTAATTTGATACAATCTGAGATCCCTCTTATTCCTACTATCGGTAATGCCGTGAGTAATTTAGGGTTAGATTTGTCAACCTTGAGAAAAATGAATCAAGTGGAATTTAGGGTTGATACAGGGGTTTTGATTCAGCCATACTTAGTTGCTATGGTTTGTGGTCTTTTCTTGAATGTTTCACTTCTCGATAAGCGGATTAAACAAGGGTTTATTCCAAAAGCTTTGTGTTTAGGGGTTGGAGGTGGTGCTTTGTTAAGTTTCTTGAACACTCGATTAGGGTTTGAAGTTGTTGGATTAGAGGCCGATGAGGTTGTTTTAAGCGTTGCAAAGCAGTATTTCGGGTTAAAAGATGGGAATTCTATTCGACTAATTCTTGGAGATGCTATCGAATTGATTGAAAAAGTTGCCTGCCAACGAAAAAAAGGGAATATTCATAATACCCATGATTCACAGGTGAATATTGATTGTTTGTATGATAAATTCGATGTAGTTATGGTGGATTTGGATTCAGGTGATGCTAAAACCGGCATTAGTGCTCCTCCACCGGAAATTGTTAAGAAGCCTGTTTTGCAGGCTGCTAGATCATTTCTTCATGATCATGGTGTTTTTGTCATCAATGTAGTTCCTCCTGGTGACCATTTCTATGTAACATTGATACAAGAACTTCAAGATGTTTTTCACAAGGTTTATGAAATAAATATTGAGAATGAAGATAATTTTGTTCTTGTGGCCACCGTTTCGCCATTAGCATCTAAAGATCATGACAATGATAATGGTTTATCCAGAAGGCTGAGAGATGTGATTTCAGGTGCATATATGGACTCTATAATGGAATTGTGATTTTTGATTTCAAAGAGGCTTTTCCAGTACAGTTCACGGAACAGGTTTATTCGATTTGTTACTAGTTATAGTCATCATAGTTTGTTTTTTTTTTAATTAGAAAAGAAAGATACAATTGAAGTACAGTATATGTAGATTTGATGAGAAGTAGATAGCTCATTAAATGTAAATATACATCTTAATCAAGAACAAAATTCCCACAAAACTTGTCAATTCTGTCCATTTCTTTTGTGGTGTTCAACTTTGTGTTTAATTCATTTTCTAGAAAAAAGATATATGTTTAGTGGATGCATCAAATTGTCAACAAAAGGAGATGCTATAGGGGTTTTGTGTTCCACTATTATAACAATTTAATTCTCTAATTTAAGCTCTGAAATGCCATTGTAGACTCTCAGTTTGTGGGTTCAGTTTTTATGTTGTAATCAGGTTTTACTGATGCTATTGTTGAATCAGAACCTGGTTTTAATTCATGATTAAACATTCTTTTTCTGGGTTTTGAAAAGGGTTTTTCTTTTTAGACCCTAGTCTATAGTACACCCTAGTCTATGATGTGTATGGTAACACTAAAAAAAGTCAAAGTAGGCATGAACACACTAAGGCTATGTTATGTTTGGCAAAAGTAGCTTATAAGGTACCTCATGACTATGACTTGTAAGGTAGCTTATCAAAACCTTACTTTTATTAACTTCTTAGGCTATGTTTGGCAAAAGTAGCTTCTAAGGTACCTTATGACTTATAAAGTAGCTTATCAAAACCTTACTTTTATTAACTTCTCAATTAGGTATCTTATAAGTTAAGTTATGGTCATCCAAACAATTACACTAAAAATAAAGTAGCTTATAATGTGACTTATAAGTCACCTTATTTTTACCAAACAATGCCTTAATAAAATACCTTATAAGGTAACGTATAATCATTCAAACAACTACAATAAAAATAAGGTACCTTATAAGTCACCTTATTTTTGCCAAACAATGCCTAATCCCATTGGTGAATATGATATAGACTATGGTGCAAAAGGTAACACCGTGATTGCGTATATAGTCATTCTATATGTTTTTTGTTTCTTGAATAAAAGTTTTCTTAGGGATGCCGTCCCTTTTTTTGTTGAGAAAAATAAATATAAACTGAAAAATAAATATAAACTAATCGTCTAATGACAAGTTTTTTGCAACTATTGTTTTGTTCTACTAGGGTTAATGACATCTTTTCATACATCTCATTTTTTTCATTGAGATGTACAAGATTGTTTGGTTTGCTTTAGTTTAATGTTTTTGTCTAAATTTTAACAAGGATAATGGTTTTTGAAAAATTATAAAAGATATAAAATACAAGAGTGAATTACATAACCTGTCTCTGAAGTATAGTGAAACTCTATTTTTTTACCATACCCCTCGGTATTTCAATTTGCTTTCAGCCTTTCACCAACAAATCCCGGCCGTTAGGTCATTTATGCGAGGAGCATTTAGGTCATTTATGTGACTAAGCATGCGAGGGGCATTATGGTCATTTTTTGAATGTTTATAAAACTAAACTTAAACAAACAAAAAAACACCTTCGAGAACACCACCACCACCTACTATATAAAAAAAAAAAACCCGTCACCACCATCTAGATCACATCACTTCTCATCTCTATCTGTTTTTGAAAATAACGATAATAATAACATATTATCATTTCTAAAACTTGGATTGCATTTTAGAAAACTTGCAAAGAAAAAACACAATCAAAAAGTGTTTCTAAAACCTACAAACCTAAAAATCTACATTTTCTAAAACTTCCTTTTGATATGTTATGTATGTGTTTTGTTTATGGTTTTACATACCTTGCGTTCGAATATGTGGTTTGTTGGATTTGTTTGTGTGTATATGTTTTTTGAATCAGTAGATATTGGTTTCTGAATTTATATTTCATTTTGGAGGTGGGTGTTCTCGAAGGCGATGGAGACGGGTGAGGAACGAAATGTGGAGCGAGAAGAGGGAGGGGATTTCCAAGTGACCCAAATAATTCCCATGACTAGCATGCAAACACTTAACAAAGGAAATTAACGGAAATTAAGGTTAAAGACCAATAGTGATATGAAATAAGAACAATAATGAAACCAGATAAGAGTTTTATCATACTTCATGGATGGTTTATGTAATTCACCAAAATACCATAATTACCAAATGTTTATATGGCATGAGATCATGTGAGAAGCGCAAAAAGAGATCTAGACCCTTTATCACTTTTAATCTCAAACCCACCCATGAATCGTTTTTGGTATGAGAATTGATCCGGTGCATCACATCCTAATGTGCATTCAAGGGTGGAGATCCCTTCTCACCATAACTTCACTTCTCACCGGAACCCAGGGACGAACCCATAAATTTTTTGATATGGTGGCACCATATAACACAGACAACAAAATAATTATAAAAAGTACGGTTTTCATCAAAGTGTGTTTACGTTTTTACTAACGGTTAATATCTTTTTATGTGTTTTTAACCTAATTCAACCGTTTCGGGAGATATTTTAAGTTTTTTGCTTGATTTCAAGGAATTTTTAAGTTTTTTTTTATCTATTTCGAAATAATTTTTCGAATTTTTTGTTTGATTTCAACGGATTTTTTCGGTTTTTTTTGTT
Organism: Silybum marianum; assembly: GCA_036898165.1. Classification (NCBI taxonomy): domain Eukaryota; kingdom Viridiplantae; phylum Streptophyta; class Magnoliopsida; order Asterales; family Asteraceae; genus Silybum; species Silybum marianum. The sequence goes on from CM072532.1 coordinate 7,053,996, forward strand.
AACTTCAAGAGTTTTTTTTCTTCGGTTTTTAGTATTTGATATTGATGGTCTCTAATAAGTAAAAACAAATTAAAAATACTTTTGTGAAAACCAATGATTAAATATGAAATTAATAAAGTGTTTATTAAATATTATTTAAGTACGAAATTAATAGAGTATTTATTATGTTATTAAATGTTATATAGAGTTGTTTTAAATTTTTTTTAATTATTTGCATCAAACTAGAATCAAACCGTACACCATCTCTCTATAAGGTGTTTTAATTAATTAGGAACAACCACTAGGCCCAGCTACCCTATTTGTGTTATAATTTCATTTTTAAATTATTTAAGAGCACCCCTAAAATTATACGGTTGCACTGTTAACAAATCCAAAAAATTTACCCTTCAACGACGATATAATACGGTGGCCAATGCCACCGTGTGCACCATGCTAGGTCCGCCCCTGCCGAAACCCAACCCATGTTTATATTCTACAAAATTACAAATATAATCGTTATAAGTTACAAAAGCAATCAATTTCGTATCTAATATGTCCTAGAACAAAAAAACAAAAAAAAGGCCTTTTGGTGCAACTAAATGAAAGTAGAGGGTTAAATTCGGAAATCTTTCATAGTTGAGGGTTTATGGCTGGCTATTTAATATATATCAAACCCAAATAGGTTAACGGGCTCAACAGCTCCACACTCCCCTATTTCTCTCTTCTTCTCGCCGCCGCGAACCCTCGTCGATAACCACCGCCTTCTCTCCGCCATTAACGTTCGCAGAGGTACGTTTGTGTTCAAGGATGCTCATTATATAGTTGTTTCCCCAAATCTCATCTTTTAATTTTTGTATATGTTTGTTTAATATCGGATTTCTTTTCTCATATCAAAATTTAACGTCTCCCAGTTTTATTTACTTCACCACAAATCAGTTTAAATTTGAAGATGGGGATGAAAGCGAAAAAGTCGATGATGAAGAAAACAAAAAAAGGTTCTTCCCAGTTGACGGCGGCTGTCCGTAAAGACGAAGCTGCTGATTTCTTGGTGAGTTTTAATCACTGTGTTTAATATTTCTAATCATGTTTAGGTATTATCTTATTACCTTCATTCCAATTCGTAATACTTGTTAGTAATTTAAACGAAATTGTTAGGTCTTTTATTCAACTTATAGAAATTTGAAAAGTACCCAATTTCAGGATTCAGTTATTTTTGGATATGAAGGGATTATTTGATTAAGATGGTAATGTTTGATTGATTTGTATTTGTTTATATTATATGTGTATGAAATAGCCATTAGAGGGTGGTCCAGCTCGAAAACTACCAATTACTGAAAACTCAGAAAATAAAGCTGCTGTGTTGTATATCGGAAGAATCCCTCATGGATTTTATGAGAATGAAATGGAAGGTAAATTTTATATTTTTATTTGTTGATCATCTTCACTTTTGCACATATATACACACGACCAGTTTATACATCTATATCCGAAAGGAACTGTTTTGAATGTTGCAAGATTTCTTATTTATCCCATTGTTCATCATGTAGCCTTTTTCAAGCAATTTGGAGAAATCAAGAGGATAAGAATTGCACGGAACAGGAAGGTTAGATTTTTCGCTTTTTTCTTATAAAAAATTGTAGTTTTGAAGCTGTTTCTGGTGTCATCTGTTGAAAAAAAAGTATTGTGTTAGTTGTTTGTTTTCTCTTATGTATAATTATGTTACCAAATTGTAAATGGCTCCCTTCTTCCTGATAGATGTTCTGCCTTGATATCGTATTTAATAAGGAGGGTATTCCAATTGCAATGGCTCTCTCTTTCTTTGTTTCTTAAATGTGACGATGATCACACTATAGGATATACATATATATATATACACTAATTAGGGGTAGTTTCATACGAGAATGGTATCTATTTAAGATACATATATGTATATATATATATATATTTACTAATTAGGGGCAGTTTCATACGAGAATGGTACCTATATAAGAAAATAAGAGAATAGCCCAAAATCATATTTGATTTTGCACCAATCGGAGTGGGCGACTTTTGGGGCGACTTAAGTTGCATGGAAAAAGTCGATTGGATCATGTATGATTTAGTACATGACGACTATTCTCGTATTCTTGTAAATAGGTTTCATTCTCGTTTGCACCTTTCTCTATATCATTATATATATATATTATAGCATTTAGATGTTTGGGACATGGAAGGGATTACTTATCTTTTAGGGTGCATTTAGTATGGGGGGCAGTACATGGCAGGACTGAACAAAAACTTGTCGCACTTTTGGTGCGACAATTAGTCTGGGGATGGCAAGGAATGAGTGGGACAAAAATGCATTGTTTTCAGTCCCACCAAAATAGGCTGAACAAAATTTAGGAGATTGGACAAGCTTGGTAAATTACTGAACTACCCATGCTAAATTAAAACCCTAGAACTTTCCACAATTCTTTCACCTGCCTACCTCACTCATATTTGAGTTGTGTGTAACTGTGTGTGTGTATATATATATATATTTGGCTGTGTGCTATGAGCCTTTAACAACTTTGACCTCACTCTCACCCGTCCAGTCCTTTGTGTGATAATCTCTGTGGTACGTTGAAATCTTTGCATATCATTTAATAGCTAAAGCCACGGAAGTTTGTTATATATATATATATCAGAAAATCTGAAATAGCCTGTTGTTATATCAAATGACTTTGATTTAACGTATCCCTTTTGTCTGTTCTTTCCAGACAGGAAAATCCAAGCATTTCGGGTTCCTTGAGTTTGCGTCTCCTGAGGTTAAACATTATACAGCTTACATTTTAACTACATTTATTTGTTCATTCTTGGGTTGACCTAAACTTGTTATTTATCAATCTTTTCAGGTGGCAAAGATTGTTGCTGAAACCATGCACAACTACCTCTTGTTTGAGCATTTGTTGCAAGTACAAGTCATTCCTCCTGAGCGTGTTCATCCCAAGCTGTAAGCATTTGAAAAAATTATAGCATTTGATTGAGTTAGAAATGCGTAATGTCTTGTTGCTTACTTTGGGAACTTTTCTTTTTTAAATTGTAGGTGGAAAGGTGTTAATCGTTATTACAAACCTTTGGACTGGGTTCATATTGAACGTAAACGCCAAAACAAGGTATAATATAATATATGCACCTCTTTTTGTTCAAGAAATCTTATATATATATATATATATATATATATGAGAAACACTTGGTTAACTTCAATTTGATGGATTCAGGAAAGGACATTTGAAGAGCACAGGAAGTTGGTAGATGGAATCTTGAAAAGGGAGCAGAAAAGGCGCAAGAGGATCGAAGCTGCTGGCATTGACTATGAGTGCCCAGAAATTGTAAGAATCTATTTGTTGACTTTTTAAGTCATGAGTTGGTCAAACACTTATTTTGGTTAATCTGATAAAACAGGTGGGAAGTAATGAGCCTGCACCAAAGAAGATCAGGTTTGAAGACTAAGGGCCACTTGGAGGTGAGGGCTTGCAAAGTATGCATCTTTTGCGTTCTTTTATATATATTATAAAATCCCCATTTTTGCGTCTATAGTTAGTGTTAACGGTGTGTACATGGCAGGTGCCGAAATGAAAAGATGCAATCTTAGATCAACTTACCAACAAGAAGCAGAACAGTTTTTCTTCTGGTGTGTTTCTGCATATTATGTAGTTTGTTTGGCCTCTGTGGGATTGAAATTTTATGGATTTTTTTTGGGGTGTAGCTTATATAGTAAAGTAGAAGATGGAAATGTAGTTGAAACTTTTGGTATTTCAGCGGTTTATGTTAAATCTATATAATTCATATCTTAAAACTGTTAATTCTATTTCAATGGTTTTATTAAAGTCTATTTCTAGTTTAGTATAACAGAAAAAAATTGCCCAAGTTGTCGAGTATTGTTGTCATTCTTGATTATGTAGAAATATGCTATATAATTAATGTCATATAGGCTGAAAACTCGTTTATTACAAGCAATGAATGTAAAATATGAAGAATTCAACGATTGTTACAATAATTGGCAAAAATGTTAAAAACTAACAAACTTTGTTATATTTTGTCCTATATATTTACAAAGTTATGTGACTATATACATAGAAAATCGACCAAAATAGTCATTTGATCCGGTTCAATTCACCTCTTAGTAACGACAAAACTTGTATACTTCGAAAACATGAATGTTTTTCTTTGTAACAACAGATTTCAAAATCGAAATGAGACAGATAGACCAAATACACGGTGTTAATAATACTAAGGTTATGTTTCAGTGTACACGATTGGCAAACCATAAGCCAATTTATTGAAGCGCTACTTGGAGTAGTGTTTTGGAAGCTTCTTGTCAATTTTTTCCAATTATAACCCTTATTAAGAGTAATTATTAAATTTTATTTTTATTTTTTTAATATGCTCAGTTTAGTCATTTTACATTCTTTTACTAGTTTTTCCAAACATAATTTTTTTTCATCAGCTAGCTTATAAGCAAGCAACTGCCTTGTCAATCATTCGCTAGCTTATCAGCTTGGTTTGACAGAAACATATATAAACATCAAAACTTTTTATTTTATTGTATAATTTAATCAGACATAAAAATTGGAAGTCAAAGGAGAGTAACGACGATGAAGATGAGAAGAACACCTATGAAGGTATACTTAATCCCCGCAATGAAGGTCGCCATTGTTACCACAAACAGCTGCCACAGAACTTGCAAACTCGCCCATGCCAACACACCTGTTAATCCAACCGCCATCACATTATCCCGATCCCGACTCAATAACAACTCGCTCCACCTCAAACCAACTCTACTATCTCCCTGTTCCTTCAGATCACCGCCATTGCTCTTTGATTCTTCTGAAAATTGTGCGTTGACTCGTGTTCTTGAACTCGATTTGAGTTGTAAATATGAGAAATTGTGGGTTTGAATCGGTAGGAATCGAAATGAAGGTTTAAGGATTGTTAGTGGTTTTGTAATTGGGATCGTTAATGGATTCCGATGGGTGGGAGAATGGGATTTGAAGCCTAGCATGTTTAGATGGAAATGGGGATTAGCCCCTGGTAATTAGGGTTTGATTACAAACGATGGTGGAATAATTTCAATTGCAATCCTTTTGGTTTCATTTTTAACGATACAAGAGCATCTTCAACCAGTTTCTCTAAAATTGATCATATTATTTAAATATTCTATAATTTTATGATCTCAATACAATTTAAAAAAAATATATGAATAAGATAATGTTAATTTTAACTCTCAACGAATAAAAACCTCATTTTTCTCTTCTATCTTTAGAGTTTTAGAGAAATCTTTTTTATATTTTAATATTTTTCCATGAATCTTTATTTTAGAGAATGAGATAGATAAGGTGTTTAGGTAGTTTAGAGAACAAAAAAAATGATTTTCTTTATTTTAGAGAAACTGTTGGAGATGCTCTAAACCCCTAATGCATGGATTCATGGCGTTTTGTCTCCTTAATTTCCCATCCCATTGTTTAAGGTTTCAATCGACCAAGCCATACAAGACAGAATAATCCCAAATTCCATCAGAATATAACGATTAAATAGTAATACGAAAATAAATGTACCAATTTTGTTTCTTCAACTGTTCTTGAAATAATCAGGTACCATGAAAATCATTTACTTCCAAGACACAATCGTAAGGGAATATGATCACATCCCCATTCCGATGAGGAGCGGGGATCTCAAACAAGGAATTCGGGGATTTCTTTTTTCTTGTTTATGTGACAAATTTTAAATCAAATATTTTAAACAACATATTTGATCCAAAATGATCAATGTTTAAATCTCACGTATTTCTATAATTGTACTTTTATAAAGTATCAAATATTTATATGTTAACAAAATCACAACATAATACGTGTTTGATGAAACGTATAAGACTCTGCATCTTTTTATGTTGAAAAAAAACAAAACAAATTAAAAAAATATCAAAACATTATATTTAAATCTAAAAGATACTGATACTTCCAAAAAGTGATTTCTTTCAGACATTTTGTCAAACAGATTGCAACCATTTTTACACTCGTGCCAACAATTTATTTTGATTAAGAAATAAAAAACTGAAAACACACCAAAAAAAATAAAAAGCGACCACAGTGGGAGTCGAACCCACGACCTTTTGATCCGAAGTCAAACGCGCTAATCCACTGCGCTATGCGGTCTATTTGTTGTAAAAGTTATATTTTATAACCTATGAATGCATTCTTCCAGTTACCCACCCAAAATGTTCCTATTTAAAAATTGGAAAATGTTTGAAAAAATCCAACAAACTATCCTATTTTGAATTGTTAAGTTCCTAAACTATTTTTTTGAATGAAAAAACCATTAAACTTTCTCATTTTGAATGATTAAGTCCTTGAACTATTTTTTTGAATTAAAAAACCCTTAAACTTTCTTATTTTGAATAGAAAGATCATTAAATTTTCGTATTTTGAATTATTAAGTCCCTGATTTTTTTTTCAAGAAATTAAATCATCAAATTTTTAAAAATTGGTTATTTACAGCTTCTAAACGTAAATAAACCATCTTTAACAAGTTATCTTTTGATTATCTCTCTTATGATAGATAAAAAAATAGATCAAAAAGAGGAAGATTAATGACAGAGGCCAACAACGTGCTAGGCGAAATGAAGAACGGACAACGTTGGGGTATGGGGAGTGACGAGGAAGAGCAATACCATTGTTTGCTAGGGGTTTTAATTACGTAGGGTTTTTGGAATGGTAAACCGATTTAAGTTTATTTTTTACTTTAAAACTTTTATAGTGAGTTATAAGTAACTTATTTAAAAAAAATATGTATGTAACTAATTTTTAAAAGATCAATAGTTTATTTATTAAAAAAAATGTTTATGTACTTAATCATTCAAAATGACAAAGTTTAATAATTTTTTCATTCAAATCAATAGTTCGATGACTTAATCATTCAAAATGAGAAAATTTAAGGGTTTTTTTAATCAAAAAAATAATTTAAGAACTTAATTATTTAAAATGGGATAGTTTATTGGGTTTTTTCAAACATTTCCCTTAAAAATTTGAGTAAACTATATAAATGATAGTTTTAGATAAATATCTTAAATACAAAACATTTTTCTTATTATAAACGCCTTAAATACAAATCATTTTTCTTAAATAAAATTTTAAATCATATAAAAATGATGGTTTTAGATAAATATCTTAATAACACCTACATGTATAATGTATGAGGGAGATTTCAAATACAAACTATGTCAATTCGTACAAACTGTACAAATTGTGTGTTTCATTGTTTTTTTGAATAATTTTTTTTCATAAAAGTGTTTAATATAATGAATTTGTTTTATATAATTATTTTCTTCATGAAATTAATTTTCTTTCTACATGAAAATGAATTAATTCATTAAACTTCCAATTTGATGAATCTTGTTTCATGTATTCTTGATTCACCAACATTTATGTATTCTTGATGAAAGTTTTTCATATATTATTGACTAATCAACCCTAATAATTAAGAAAAAATGAAAAAAATTTAAAAAAGTTACTGGTTGCACGCGGTTTTGTACGAATTGACGTGGTTTGTAACGGAAATCAACAATGTATAATAATTTTTATGCAGTTTTTTATTTATTTTTCGAATTTTATAGTTAAGACATTATTTAATGCCTTGCATTGTCTTATATTGATTCTCTTATTTGATTAGTGTTGTCTATATATTTATACATGATAATTTTTATTTTAAAAGTGAAAAGAACACGAATATAAAAATTGGTGAAAGATCGTGTAAAAAGAGAAATTATAGTAAAAAACATAAGAAAAGATCAAGACTTTTTAATCTTATGTGTACGCAAAAAAATGATTTGGTACATATTAATGTTGACATTTAAATAAATTTAAACAAAAAATAAAGAATTTTCTGGTCGAAACACAACCGTATAGAAATCAATATAAGCTGGGCCACATATTCTTCACCGTTTTTCTTGTTGGGCTGGATTTATTGGTCCGCATTTTAATTAAATTACTTTGGAAGTTTAAACTTATTAAATTTAGAGTAAATTACATTTGTCCTGTGGTCTGTTATAAATTGCTATTTTCGTCTTTATAGTTTTAAAATTACGATTTTTATCTGATTTATAATTTATTATTATTTTTGTTTTAATATTTTCAATTTATTTATGTTTTCATACTTAAAGTCACACTTTTTAAGAAAACATCACAGAAATGAAAAATAGAATTTAGTGCTACATTTTGTTTCACAAAAAAATTATTCTTACATTCATGATTGTATTTTATTTAAAAATAAATCTCATGCATATAATATGCATCAATTTCTCTTACATAAAATTTACTTTTTTAAATTAAGGGGGGATTGCTTATAAAAACAACATATTAACTTATTACCGGTAAGTATTTTTGAGAGTTTTGATAAAGTGTATATACTGGTGCCAAACCATTAATTAGGAGATAATCAAGAAGTTAAACCCTTTAAATAAGTCGATAAACACTTTTATAAGAAAATCATAAGTTGTTTCAAATAAGCAATCCCAAACACCCCTAAATATATTATAGTTAGTTTTAAAATAATATTATTCAAATTATCTTGTTGCTCCACTTTTCTGTAGTATGTCTTCATAGTTTTTTAAGAAATATTCCTGATAGCAAATTCACGTTTTGTTCCTTTTATTTTAGAACACGTCGTATTTTCTATGTCCATTTTGAGGCATAGTTGTCATGGACCATCATTTACTTGACATGTAACATGCGAATTAAAGAGATTAAGCGTTGTGCTTTTAAAAAAAAAGCTGGATTGCTTTGACGCGGTGTTTTATGACTGAAGTTGATGTCCACCGCCTCAAACCATGACGTAAATATTGACTTTTTGGTCAATCATAACTCACAACAGTTGTTTAGATACATTTTTCTATCAATAAATGTACCAAAAACTTGAATTGCACAATAAACTTGTGGCCACACGTTACACACTGACAAAAAGTGGAATTTGTGAGTTTGTGGGTTTATTTCAATGGGGTATCTATCTATTTGTGATAGGGTTGGTACTCGAATGCTAACAAGCCCATAATCTGAGCGTTTATTATGTAAATACTTTAAAATAATATTATGTGGCTTATAGGCAAGTAAACGTGCTTGAGCATGCAATGAAAGTGGGCTCTGTCTAACTTAAAAGCTTATATGTGCACATCTTAGATATAGTTAAAGACACTCCCCTCATTATGCAAAAAAATGCAGGTAAATATCATATTACAATGATTATGTCAAGAAGTACTCTCACAATGTGACGTGAATTACTTTGTTAATGCATAACCCCCTCAATCTACTTTTGAATCACATAACTTTGGTTAATTGTGGTAAAACTAATGACAAATATTGGACATTTTTATGTTCAGAAATGAATATTTTAAACTACTAACATATTCAAAAGCGAATTCGGTAATTTATTCATAAAATAGGACATGATACAACATATGATATTACATACATGATTTCACATAAATAAGTGAAAACAAATTCTATCAAATGGGTCTCGTATCTTCAGATTTATCTCAATTTGTTTAATCCTCTGTTTAATACTGACTTTAACAAGAAAAACAATTTTTTTTAAACGATGCTCATAATCAATGAGACACTAATTAATAAATGAAGCCTCCAAAATTGGTGCCCTTTTGTTAATGGAACAAGCTATAAACGTTAATACACTTGCTCAAATTTTCAATAGTTTATGCTTTAAAACATTTTCATTAAACACTTTTCATACGTACTTGATATGTATAATATTCTCGTAAATTTTCTGCTATTCTTTTTTGAACATGTGGTCAAATATTACATACGACTAATATAATTTATAAGAAAGAAATCTCTATTGATTTAACATGGTCGGTAAAAACTAAAAAGTAAAAACATTTTTAATATTTTTTTTATAATTTTATTAAAATAGAGAAATAAAGGAAAACAAACTTCAGAAAAATTTAATTACATTTAATTTTAATAATTCCTAAATTTAAACATTCCGGTATTAATTCAAACGAGCTTTTGAGAAAATAATTGTTTTTAATTTTTTTTGTTCCTTCCCTATCAAATAAAATAAAAAAGGAATATTCCTTCTCATCCAATATTGAAGATTTTTTCTTTTCACACTGTTTTTTTATTATTATTGTATTGGAACAAGAACATACAAGAAAAAAAATTGTCATTTTAAATCTTCTGTTGACTAATTTGTAATAAAGTCAACATATAAGTATAGGTTTGACTTTTGAGACTTGACCGTTGACCTCTATTTTTATATAACTTTTACTATTGAATAAATAATTTTATTACATAAAATCAATACATTATTAAAATAATAGTATTTTAAAATAATAGTATTTTTTATAAACAAACATTGGACATTTATATAAATTTTAATACATTATTTTTTATAAATGAGAAATATAAACACAAATGAAGATACATGTGTCATGAATTTATTAGAGGTCATATCTATATAAATTAAACACAGGTATAATTTTAAAGCCATAAACTCGACATATGTTATGATTATTTCTCTATCACTTGAATTACCATATTAGATAATGATAATATAAAGTTACTGTTCAATATCATAAGTTCATGACAACAAAAATTACTAAAAATCACATTCACACCCACCCTATTTTTCTAAAAATTGGAAATCTTTAAAGTGTCAATTAAGCAATTTTAAGAAATGCATTGGATAATGATTATAAGACTGGGTTCATGTGAGACAAACTTATTTCTGTGAGACTCGTGAGACCACTTTCTTACTCTTGAAACTTCATAGTAAAAACACTGTAAAGATTATCTTCACAGCAAAAACACTGTGAATGTTCATAATTTTTTACCTTCACAGTATTTTTGCCAGAAAGTTTCAAGTGTAAAAAGATGGTCTCACGGAAACATGTTGGTCTCCAAGTCGAGGATTACAATCATAACTTTAGTTTGTAGTTGGGAGATTTGAATATATTCGATGGTCTTAATTACACCCCCACCCCACCTGTAAATTCATGCCCTTCCTCTTCACCTTTTATACCCTCATACCCATTAATAATTCTCATTTTCGTTCTCATTCTCTGCAACAATGGAGCTTTCTCCTACCATCTTTGCTCTTCTAGCTTTCTTATTATCTCTATTTATATTATTGCGCACACGGACTTCTAAATCCAAGCGCCTCAATCTTCCTCCCGGTCCGCCTGGTTGGCCGGTCGTCGGCAATCTCTTTCAGGTCGCCGGTTCCGGGAAGCCTTTCTTCCAGTATGTCAGAGAACTCATACCAAAATACGGCCCCATTTTTACTCTCAAAATGGGTGCTCGTACAATGATTATTTTATCTCAAGCAGATTTGGTTCATCAGGCGTTGATCGACAATGGTGTCATATTCGCAACCCGACCCGCTGAAAACCCTACCCGGACTATTTTCAGCAGTAACAAGTTCACCGTCAACGCTTCATATTACGGTCCGGTCTGGCGGTCGCTACGGCGTAACATTGTTCAGAACGGTCTTAGTGCTGCTAAACTACGCACGTTCAGGCACGTGAGGGAAACCGCCATGGATAAGCTTGTTGAACGGTTGAAATCGGAATCGGAGGCCAACGGCGGAGCAGTTTGGGTGCTGAAAAACACACGGTTTGCAATGTTTCGCATTCTTCTGTCAATGTGTTTCGGTGTGGAGATGGACGAGAAGACGATCGAGAAAATCGACGATATGATGAAAACGGTTTTGATTACTTTAGATCCGAGAATCGACGATTATCTGCCATTATTGCGTCCTTTTTTCTCGAAGAAACGTAAGAGAGCAACGGAGGTCCGTAAGCAGCAGATCTCGACGTTAGTGCCGTTCATCGAGCAGCGGCGATCGGCGGTGAAGAATCCAGGTTCCGATCCCACGGCGGCGGAGTTTTCATACATCGATACTTTATTCGATTTAATGGTGGAAGGACGGAAACTTCCTCCGACGAATCCAGAAATCGTTTCATTGTGCTCGGAGTTTCTCAACGGCGGCACCGACACCACGGCGACGGCGATCGAATGGGCGGTCGCAAGGTTTATCGAAAACCCTAGCGTCCAATCGAAGCTTCACGACGAGATTAAAGCCACCGTCGGCGAGAAAAAAGTCGACGAGAAAGACACAGAGAACATGCCCTACCTAAACGCTGTCGTAAAGGAGTTATTACGAAAACACCCGCCCACTTATTTCGTTCTGACCCATTCAGTTACCGAACCCGTTAAATTAGCCGGGTATGATATTCAACCGGGTACAAACGTCGAGATATTTACACCCGCCATTGCGGAGGATCCGAAACTGTGGACCAACCCGGAAAAATTCGACCCGGATAGATTTCTGACCGGCGGTGAGGATGCAGATATAACAGGTGTGACTGGAGTGAAGATGATGCCATTTGGGGTGGGTCGGAGGATCTGTCCGGGTCTGGGTTTGGCAACGGTTCACATCAATCTGGTTTTGGCCCGAATGGTTCAAGAATTTGAATGGAGCTCCTACCCGGAAAACACCAAGGTGGATTTCAGTGAGAAATTGGAGTTTACTGTGGTGATGAAAAAGAGCCTTAGAGCTATGATTAAACCAAGAGTTTGAATTCGAATTTTAGGTTTAAACTATCATCGATAAATCTACGTATCTGTATCTGTTATATCTGTGGATCTAACGGGTGTATTGATTTGATCTATTGTTAGGTCCACGTATGTTTTAGGAGTGGATTAATGTTTGTTATTATAGTTGTAATCGATTTATATGGTATTTTTTTGTGGCTTGTTTAAAATTTTGAGTAATTTTGGTATTTGTTCAGATCATTTGGGGTAACGAGCTTGGTTGATGTTTTCAAGATAAGGTTGGAGATACCAGTCAGATATCAAGTACAACTGTACAAATAATATCATTGACTATACCTTTTTTTGTCATGAATTGATATCAAGGCTCTGACTCAAAATTTCAATGTCTCACATGAGACGACATTAAAATTGCCACGATCAAGAGGGCTGGCTCCTTTCTCTTAGAGCACCCACAATAGTTAAGTCTTTAAAAGACTTTTTTCTACTTACTCGTCTCTTTAAAAAGTTTTTTATCAATTCAATTAACTGCAAAAAAAAGTCTTGTTGAAAGACTTTTAATATTCCAATAAGTCATTGATGACTTTAGCATTGGAGATGCTCTTACATGATAATTGGCGACTCTAACAACACCTCCATCAATTGTCTTCATATAGGTAGTTATTGTGGAATCGATCAGTGGTTGTGGAATCTTCACTACAATCTTGACTACATTAAATGATACCTACATTGGCGAGTGAAAAACATCTCACACATTATGTATGTATGTGTGTATGTATGTATGTATGTATGTATGTATGTATGTATGACGAATCATATAGAAATCGTGAAAACTAGTTTGTATGTCTTGTTTCACATATAATAAAACATATGTGAACAAACAATGTTTCTAAAGTGTTGTTTCACAAATCAAACCTCAAATAATGTTTTGCCTTGGAAAATAACACAAAATATGTTTATACATAAAACACACACTCATACTCACATACAAGAACGAAATATGTGAAATAATATGAATTACAGTTTAAAATCAAGCTTATTGGATGATTTTTGGTTGATTTTCATATGTTTGGCTTTCACATATGTTGTTTCATCTATAAAACAATACATAATACTCGTTTTCATGATTTTTGTATGATCTACATTTTGCAATTTAGATGTATATGTATATGTGTATTTAATTTTTTATTTATTAAAGAGTGTATTGAATGTCTTTTAAGAGCCATAAAGTGGTAGTGACTTTGGTGCCAGCTTGCTAACATGTATCATCAACTACTAGCATTCAATGTGTACTATAGAACATGATATGAAATTACAATATTCGTATGTATGTGAAAAGTTCAAAGTTATTTATAGAATATAGAACTCGATCTTAATTTTTTTAATAAGTTTTTTTTCTGATAAATTAAATGATTGTACTAAATTTGTTATATATGTACATCTTAATTAGTAATATTTGCATATTTTGTTTACATTTAACGTACACTACAATTAAAACATGTTTTTTTTAATCCTTAGAGGTAGATGTATAGTCTTTATACATCTTATTATTTATAAACATTATTTTTAAGTGAAAATTTCTGTATAAATATGAGTTACTTTGGTTTATTGAACAGATAAAATTGGAATTGTGAAATATATTTGCTTTTGTTGTAGTGTTAAATGGAATTGTGAGTACTGTTTTATAACAAAAATAAAACTTGTTGGATAACACCGTTATTTTAAAGGAATTAAAATAAAATCCAAAATCTATTGGCTAATAAATTTATTTCAATTAGAGTTTACTAATCAAAAAAATAGTTAAGACTAAGTGTAAGGTTTTTGTTTGGTTGATTTTCCATCGAATCATGTATGAATAAAGTTGTTTATGTTGATTAACTTATCTGTGTAGATTTAAAAGATTTTTGTTTAAGATAATTTTTTCATAGATGGATGTAACACGTTTTTTAATTGGATGAGAAAAGTTTGAAAAAAAAAATTGATTTTATACATAAAACTTTTTCAAGAAACTTAACGAATAATACCTACTTTAGTACTTTCAATATCATTAAATCATTACCAAACAATCATATATAACTAACCACGTACGTTGTAAGTCACGTTAAACTCTTCAAACTCGTTAAGTTGCAAAAAGAGATAATGAAAACATTAAAATCTAAAATTAAAATTATCAATTATCATTTACAAATTATAACGAATAGGTTTTTATTTTTTAATACGTATTTATATAATTGAATGATGTTAAATTATAGAATTTTCAGATGTTAAATATTCACGAATCACGACATAATGGTATGGACTATGAAGAACTTGAAATTATTTGACTAAAAAGTTCATTGTTAAAAGATAGTCCATTTTAATTTTTAAAAAGTAGAAGGCCAAACGAACCTTTGGCCCATCTAACAAATGGGCTCGTAATCCTTCATAAACGGGCTCATGTTTCTCTTCACCTATACTTATATACATCAATTATCGGGTTTCTTGATTTACAAAATTTAAAAACCTTTTCTTTCTTAAAATTATCTTTTATCTATTCCACACGTTCTCAATTATGACATAAATGAAATGTGAAATTCTTGAGTAGCCTCCTACAAAGAGCATCCCATGTTAATCCAGTAAATTATCACTATAAGAAATAAACGCTGATAAACTCAGTGACCGTAATTGTTGTATACGTCTAGATTCTAACCCTAGATGGAATATTTCACAACATCTTATAAGGCTTCAACCACTACGTTACAACCCTTGTGGTTATGGTTTTGCTTGTTTGGTTGGTTGGTTTATCGGATTTTATATCAAGAGTGCATACACATAAAAGACCAGAACGAGCATCATACAATCGTTTTCGACCAATCCAATTGTCATTAGTAACATATCCATAAAACATGATACAATAGTTGTAACCAAACAACATTACACATGGTCAATACAAAAAAGTCAACCTTCTATATATGCATACAACTATAACAAAAAAACAATCTTTTCATTTTTCCAATATTTACAAACGCTACTAGTAGTACACAAAAGACGATAATGCCCTTGGACATCTTTGATATTTTTACCATCACTCAAATACTCCAAAGTTTGGTTCCATTCCATCTAAAAGCTCCTAAACGTCTGATGAGCTTTCAAATCGTTTGTTCACCGAATTTTTCGACCCACCGGAACCGTTGTCGTTCATATTTGAGTTGACCTGTCTAACTTCTTGTTCAGCATCAGTTGACCGGAGTTGACCATCGGCGGTGGGGTCCGTCCTACGGCCGTCATCGGCTCGTGACGAGAATCTAACCGCCGAACTGAACATCGGCTGCATCAAACATCGCCTCTCGAAGATCTCACGTAACGAGACTCGACAAACCGGACACGTGCAGTGTTGCTGCAGCCATATATCGATACACGATGAATGGAAAAAGTGTCCACAAAATGGCAGAATGCGGAGCGTATCATCTGCCTGATAGTCCGAAAGACAAACTACGCATCTATAAGAATAAAATAAAGCATTAATTAGCATTAAACGAAACGATCTAAAAGTCAAATGGTCAAAAAGTCAACAAGGCAAGATTGCAAACCCATTGACTAAAATTTCTTTAAGATGGGATCTGTTTTGATAATATGCTATTAATAACTTCTAATAGAAGACAATTAAGTAATAATCTGACTTTTGATGTTGATATAATACACAACATTAATCCCTTTAAGCAACAGCAATAGTTCAAGAAAACAAGTGTTGACCTCTCTCCATTCGAAAAGTGTTGACCTTTCTAAGTCAAACCGATCATTTTTCATTTTGTAACCACAAAAAATTTTGTGGGAACGTAAGTTCTTGTGAAAAAAGATCGATGCCCAGATTGATTTTTCCATAAAAAGCAGAATTGAAGCGCTATACGTTATAAAAATGGATCTTGTACTTAAAGATTATGCACAAGGCCATAAAGATAGATTTTTTTAGTCAATTAAGCCAATAAAATGAAAACAAATAAACCATCTCACTAATCGCGACTTGCAGTACGTTCTTATAACAGTCCTAAAAGCATATGAAAAACCCAAATCAGAAATGCAATTTTCCGCAAGCATTATGAACTTATCTTTACAGAAAGTCTACTTACTGAGCATCTTTTGCACACGAAAAGAACGGATCGCTGTACTTCTTTGTAGGAAAGTTGGCTGCAACTAAAGGTTCAGCACCACGTACCCCACGTTCCAACTGTATCATAGAAAACATCAAAAATCATCGTAAGAAAACAAACGAGCGATTGATCAAAACCAAGAAAACACAATGGTTGGATCATAAACCAATCTGTTGAAAAGACAACAAGAATCAAAGAAACAACATGAGTGAAAACACCAAGAACCTAACAACAATCTAGTTTAAGTTCCACACACAACTGTTTGGTATACAGTCTTTTAGTTATAAAGTTGCTAAAGTTGTATAGAAACAAAATTTGATGCCTAATCTGATAATATTCTTGGACCCCAATATATCTTATCTTTACCAGCATAAGTACCACTTCAAGAACAATCACAAGACTGAAAGTTGCAAAATTAATGCCCTTTTTAAGTGCTCCTTTTTTTTTTGCTTTTCAATATCAGCCATTCACAGAAAAGATATCTTGAAACCACTTTCCACATACCCAAATTCAGAATACCAAAATTGATAAAGGGAAATTAGGAATTTTGCTATTTAACACTGTTTTGGAAGAAACTTGAACTCCTAAATTTGGAAGAAACTTGAACTCAATTGATTCAGTAATGGAGTTGAATGTGAGAAGAGTTTTCTGAAGCAATTGATTAGAAAACATACAATAATATACAGATCAAATATAAAGTTATAAAAAATGAACAGATAGACTTACAGAGTTGAGATCAGATCTAGAAGATAAACGAAAAGATCGTCTTGATGATATGTAATGAATACGAGCACAGATGAGTCTGGTACACACGAAGACGATGAACATAGTACTCACAGTAAATCCGATTACAGTCATCACCAAATTGACCCCAGGAGTCATCATTTATTTTCGCAAAAATTTCTCTAATTCCACTTCAAATTTCTAAATTAAAAACCGAAAATCAAAACATCAACTGTGAAGAAACTAACGATTGAAGGTCACGCCATCATCAAACTATTCTACTTGAGCAGAAGAAGAAGAAAATTAAAACCCTAAAATTTCAACTCAGCTTAAAATCATGTGCTTCTTTTCTGTCTTTCTCTCTCTAGAACCTGTCGACACTCTGTATTTATCTGTTGTTCTCATATCGTTGTAAATATCTCCTCGAAATCGCATTGTTTGTCTCATAGACAAACCTAGAATCAAGAAAAAATCGAAATTCTCCTAATGTTGGATCGAATTTGTTTGAAAAAACGATCGAAGATCTTTGTGGGTTTTGATGAATTTCGAAGAATTTACGAGAAAAAAAAATGGTGGGTTTGTGATTTTGAGGGGGATTGGAAGAGGCAGAACAGTGTAGACAATGAATGAAAGGGATTTAGAAGGGACAGAAGATTTTTATAGGGGAGTTTCGATAGACCCTTAATTATGGGTTTATTACAAAAATAACCCTTGTATTATCAAATACTTAATTAGCCCCCTAAGGTTTACATTGGATGGCAATTTTGACCCATGAAATTTGATTTGCATCTCAACTTGCTAGACTTTCGTCTCTGTTAAACGGTTACACGTTGGGGTTTTCAATACAATCAAATAGAAATCTTTAAGGGCGTCAGAGTATGATTAACTTTCCGATTGAAAATCATTGCTTGCATACTTGGTACTGAAAATAATTATTACAGTTCGATCCATGAAAACAGTAATATTTTAAAACCCGGGTTTTTAGTTGACCCAGTGTGGTGACCGGGTCTCAGGTTAACTGGTTCAACCAACGGGTTAACCGGTTTTAATAATTCCCTTAATCCCTTGTATTTTTTTCATTTCCTACGTACATAAATATATATATCTGAAGTAATAATTTTATGTCCACAACCAACATTAAAAATATACAAACAACAAGTTTTACATCAATTCAAACACATTAAAAAACACACATAACACACACTTTTTTAAAAAATTTAATATAAAAACGGGTTAACCGGGTTTGAGAAACATGTTTACCACCAGTTTAACCGAGTTTTTGAGAAACCCGACCAGGTTGAAATAGGCTGGGTCATATGCATTAACTCGGCGTTAACCCGGTCACTACCCCGGGTCCCGGTCCAACCGGTTCGACTGATCGGGTTAACCTGGGTTTTAAAACATTGGAAAACAGTAACAATGTTTTTTGTTATGTCGACTTATGAATCTCGAGTTACTATTTTGTTGCAAATAAGATGATGATATTAATTATGTGAACAAAAACTATTTAATTTTTATTAATAAGATTTAAACAAATAATAATAATACATAGATCGTTATAATTATAATAGAAAGACAGGAAATACATTATGTTATAAAAATAATAAATAATATTTTGGAATCCGTAAATACTGCTTTTAAGATTGATGATTTCAAAAACAAGTTTGCAAAAGTCAACTTGATTTTCACAAACAAGCCTCCATAAGTCAACTTTATTTTCAGAAAACATTAATTATCACATAAAGTTATATTCATAAATACACTATTACTCATGCTTTATATTTTATGTTTTGTCTTGATATATTATATTTCACGTTTTGTCTTAAAATATCAAGTAAATAAACATAGACAAAATTTTCTAAATAATTACGTATATCTTTGAGACATACAAGATTTTTTCCAAACTAATGGAATATTTGGTTGATGAACTCGATAATAAAGAAATAATAGTTGGCTAATATTATTACACGTCTAGCCTAATTTGAAATAAGATATAATAAACTAGTATGGTAGTAGACTGTCACTGTTGGGTCTACTTGTTTTTTTTTTTAATATTTTAATTTTTAGATAGTCGTCAAAGTTTAAATCATGGACTTGAATGGAAATCGAAACCTAATTGAAACGCTATATTGTTCAAGTTTGGTCAACCAAACTGAGAAAGAGATCAATTCATTTTAACTTTTTATGTATATGATGCGTATTAATCAATTTTTTATTTCAACTTCATAAACACGCAACTAAGCGTTGTAACATCGCTTTTTTATATTGATTATTTTATATTGAAAATGAATTATAACACCATCTAATAAATATGATACCTAACATAAAACGACTACAAACTAGAAATGTCAAATTTCATACTTGATCCCACTTATTTACGTCTAGATTAAAAACGATCATTTTTCTAATCAAGACATATAAAAGGGTACAAAGCATAACAAAAGATAAACTACATGACAACTTATTTGTGCAATTAAGTTGTGACATTCGACATAAAACCATTTTTTATAAGCATCATTTTCGTGTAAATAAGAACAATACGTGTTTTAAATGGTTGTATCATATTTGTAATGTTATATATGGTATATGTTAATTTAAATTCCAACTGTCACATTTCGTTATAAAATGTTTGATAGTACTAATTTTAGGTCAAAGGATTTGAACTAATTTAAAATCAATGTATCAACCTTTTAACTTAAATTGAGATAATTTGGACATGTCTAAGTATTTTGTTTTGCCAGTTTGAATTCACTTTTTAACGAGGGTTGATATAGAACGAGAAACAAATATAAGAAAAATATTTTTCACATAACATATGTTTTACTCATAAATAAAATCAATGTTATCAACGTCTTATCATAATATACTAATAGATCTACATAGATACGTTGTGAAAAGAATATTTACTATTTAAATAATTAAATGAAAAGTTATATATTTATTTAGAAAAAACAAAGACCAAATATTTATGATTTGATTGACACCTAATAAAAAAAACCTTCCCATGTGAAGCATGAAGTGGACGGAATTTTGAAATAAATCAAATCAAATGTATTCGTTAATTTCATTTGTAATTAAGTTTAATGTACAGTTTGGTTTAATTTGGAGTATGAAAATAAAACGATAGTAAATGAATGTGGGATTGACTTCTCACTCTACCACTTTAACTTGAAATAAAAATATAGGTTTTTTTGTAAAAATAGACCCATTAAATTATATAAAATCAACTAGTTTATTTTATTATCATTTCTATTGATTATTTTTTTAATACATATAATCAAACATCTCATAAGAGTATGATGTATTACTGTATTACAGTATTAGAATACATTTGATTTGCTAAATGCACTATGATTTCGTAAATACCCTTATTTTTAGATCGAAGTTTTGAAAAATCATAAAAAACAGAAAGATAGGCTAAGGGGCCGTTTACCAAATCTTACTCGGGAAAATGCTTACTGGCAAAATTCAACACTATCACTTACTTACTGGGTAAGATTTTAGTCCACCAAAAACGGCATCGTATGCAACAATTTACACGGTAAGCGCTTACCGTGGTAATAGTTTTCGCCATCACTTACTGGGTAAGACTCTTGGTCCTTGTTTTTCTTGTCTTCGCTCTTACCGGGTAAGATTTTTGGTACTTGTCATACTCCTTCAGTAAGATAATAAGACTTGCTAAGCGCTTACCTGAATAAGCATTTGATAAACGACCCCTAAGTACATATTAATATGTTGTTACATACATCCCCGCCTATTGATTTTCTTCATAAACACATCAATACCGAAAGTTACATTTTATACAAATCACAAAAATAATTGGATATTTTTTATAAAAAGTTCCAAGATTTTAAAAAGGGGTTGAAATTTTAGGAATGGTCCAAAATACAAGGATACAACCTTCTTTTACTCCACGTTCCATGTTTGATTCTTACCAACTTTCTTTTTCTCCCTCAAGTCACTTTCATCTTTCTTCCTCCATTATTTGTTCATTATTTTCTTTGTTTTTCTTTTTTTTATCTTGACTTTTATTGACTTTTCTCTCTAATAAGTAAAAAATTTACGGTTGCGTTATAATCATAGTGAGAAATAAAATATAATTGTAATCATGCTTTTTTTGAAAAATAAAGATAATGGTTTCAAAGAACCTATTTCTTAGATCCAATGGTTGATAGAGGTTTGTCGCCACATTCTGTATTTTTTAGGTTGTATTAAGGGATTTGATACCATCTCTTTAAGACATATTAAGTTCAAGTGTGTGGACAAAACAGACAATATCTGGTACGGTTGGCCTATGATATTATAGATGATATCAGAGCCAGGAACGAGACTGGTATGATAGCGAGGACGGCGGGCTCCCAATGGGGGTGAATTGTAATATCCACATTGATTGAGGAGGGGAACAAAACTTGCCTTATAAGGACTTGATACCTCCTCTATCAGACGCATGTTAAGACCGAAAATTCAAGTGTGTGGACAAAGCAAACAATATCTGGTATGGTTGGCTTGATATGTTACAGGGGGCGAGATAAAAAGTGATCAAAAGTCCATATCTCTTCTAACGCTTCGCACCTTTACTTTTATTCTCACACGATCCTTCACGTGTGTGTGTGTGTATATATATATATATAGGGTTAGGTTCAAATGTGAACTCATTTTTGGTTGTGAACGTGAGAACGAATCTCAGCCATACATCTTCGGTTATGGTGGACGCGATCACGGAGGATTGACGCGATTCATGGGAGGGTGGAGATTATTAAAAGAGGGGAACCAGGTAAAAGCCGCCTTTATTGACCGGATAAGTGGCTGAGATTCGTCCTCACGTTCACAACCAAAAATGAGTTCACATTTGAACTTTCCTATATATATATATATAATTTTAAGGTATATGTGTATATATATATGTGCAAAGGTAAAGGGCTGCCCATAGCTCCATGTTGGTCCGATTACAACCAAAATTGTTGTGATTTTTGCCATCATTTATTTTGGGAAAAGTTGCATTTGAGCCTCAAACTTTGCCATAATGGCATGAAAGGCCTTAAGCTTTGGCTTAAAGACTTAAAGAGCCATCCAAACAAATTTCTTGAACTCAAAAATATAAATTATCATATATGTGTAGTAACTTCCATTATTAGGCTGACTTAACTAACATGCAAACCGGGATCAATAAAATCTAATATGTAATATGTTAAGTCAATAATTTGATTAACTTGTGAAAATACTGAGTTATATATCTACACAAAAAAGTATGGTTTGTATAGATCAAAACAGTTAGGAAGGATGCATGAGTGAAACCAGAAGTTTAAAAAAGTAATTAAATATATAGAATGGAATATTTCGTAGGAATTGCATGTATTAGATGCAGATGTATACTAAGGCCTTGTTTGTTTTTTCAAAATAAGCTCTTAATAGCCTCTTATGTCTGATTTGTTAAGAGGTAGGGTCATTCATACTGTTTGTTTTTTCCAGTTTTTCAGAGGCACTTATGTCTTATTGTCCTCTTATCTAACAAGAGGTAAACTAACCTCTTATTTGCCTCTTATCGTTCTCCAAACTTTCGGCAACGATGTTTCTCAATCGATTAACCTTAATCGATCATTTCTCTCGATTGATCATCATCAAATAGATCATTACCTCTCTCAAAATCATGTATTCAAAGCCTACTTTACCACTTACCTCCATATAAAAATATTTCCACATCATAAACTATCATATATATCTAACTCGATTATACTTTAATAACCTGTACCGTATATAATAAAAATGATATAAAATAAATTCAAAATTAGAAAAAATATATATTTTTACATTATATTGCCTTTCTTGGCTTGATAAATATCTCAAATGTAGTTGTTTGTGTGGTCAAATAAGTGGATGTCTTAGTCATGGTTATGTACAAGCATGAACTACACAATATGATGATAAAGCCTAGTTGTGAATTGTGATCCTATTTTCAGTTACCAATTGTTTTAGCAATCATTTCATCTTGAAGAGTTGATACCAATTGGGAGACATAAAACTAATTAATGCATTTCTTTTGTCTATTCAATCTTATCAACTATTACTAAATATCTCATAAATAAAAACATGATATTATGGTCCAAAATCGTCAATAAAAAGGATCCTATTTTTATTGTTCATCAAAATAGGATTTTTGATTATCATTGTTTGTATGTTTTTCTGAGTTAATTTATAAATAGTTGAAAAAGTTCCGTTTTGAAACTTTAGTCTCATCTTGTCATGAGGATATTGACAAAATGGTGAAATCTATTTAGTTGAACTTAGAGATTTTGAGTAAATGTTTTGTGAATGGTCAAAACTAAACCGAAAGTCATATTTGTGAGTGGGAAAAGAAAGTTTGAGGAGCCAACTCACAATAGTTGAGTTTTTGAGGGAAGTGTTTAGAGAATTTGAAGCTCGAGAAAACAAAGGGAATGCAATGATTGCCTTTGGACGGCTTTGGTGATAGTTACTGAATGATGGGACCAATTTCCAACTGGTTCGTCCAAAATGGGATATCAAGTACGATCCATATGTCATTATTAAGTTGACCCTTAAAGAAAATCAGAGTGAAACGAGGTTTTAGGTGCAAAAATCGATGGCAACATGTTCTTCGAAAGTTTGGAACTTTGAAGCTGAATTAGGGGTATTGCTGGTGCCCAAGTCATTTGGGTAAACATTAGTTATCACAACTCATTTCCTAATTAGAATGTTTGATTGATAGAATCATCATCACACATATATTTTTAAGTCTGTAATCACGCTAAGAAAATGATAAAATATAGAAAGCTTGGATGTAAAATTAAATAAAATTTTGTTTTTTCAGATTTAACACCATGTTAATTTTAAAGAAAGTCTATTATTACTTTGCAACATGGCCACAATTTAGCCCTAGGTTTACAAATATTTCTACAATAATAGTATTGAATAGTTAGAGGTTACAGTAAATTACAATACTAACTATTTGGGCGTTAAATATAATGAATTTTATATTGTAATATAGTATTTTAAACTTATACTATAGTGATAAAATATAGGGATTCGGTAAATTTATGAAGATAAAGTCTTGTTCTATAAAGAAAAAGTTGGTTTTTTTTAGCACGAACACCAAGTTGATTACAAGCAATTTTGGTTGAACCAATTTACTTTTTACATCACATTTTTTTCTATTCGACCAAAATAGTCGAGATTTTGCAAATGTTCGTTTCCCTACTTGTTTGTGGGCTGGCTTGCAAAGTGGGGGTAACATTTGTCGACTTGTAAAAGGGGTTCATCAACTTGTAAAATGTCCTTTTGGTTTATGAAATCTTCTTTGTGGCTTACCCATTAGAATCATATTTTATTTATAAAAAAGTTTGTAAAATAAGCATTTACTAAATCTTGGTTATTTAATTTTGTACAAGAAGAAAAGGCTAAAAAGTGAAAAGATTCAGGGAATTTTGGTGAAAGAGTCACTATAGCCATTTTCTCCTTAAAATTGACAAAATAGCCACTAGGATCGCCATATGTAGAGTCTCCATGGCAACCTCATTAAAAAACTCAATATTAATTGCAATTTAGTCCATAAGTCGCCATATATAGGGTCTCTTTGACGACCTTAGGGGTTAAGGTCGCCATGGCGACCTAAGTGTTTGGCGACACAGGGACCAAATTGTAATTAATATTGTGTTTTTTAATGAGGTCGTCATGAAAACCTTATATATGACGACCTAAGTGGTTGTTTCGTTAATTTTAAGAAGAAAATGGACATAAGATGAAAAAATTTAGCTGAAATGACTATTTCATCAAAAATCCCAAAGATTCATTCAAAATAACTAATAAAATTCCCTTACGTGTTGATAGAATTAGCCTTCTATTAGTTTATAAATTCAAATGACTTTTGAAATTAAATAAAGAAATGTATTAAATAAATAAAAGTAGTCAAATTTGAGCCCAAAAATGGTGGATAAGCATGTTTTTTTTTTCTTTTTTTCCAATTAGTGGGTAAACAAGGGTATGCTTCATTGATTGTTAGTAACGAACAAAATCAGATTAAATTATACAAAAGTTAAAATTATACAATATTTTTTTATTAAAAATATTTTAAAAAATTAAAAGAATGCAAGACTTGACATTTTGGTCATTTTCCTAGAGATTCTTTTGGTAAGGAGATCCAGTGTTCCAAATATAAAGTGTTTGTAGACATAAATTATCATTTATGGGTGAATTATTTTTCATAAATTTTTATTTTATTTAAAAAATTAAATACTAAAACTAAAAAGTGCAAGTTTATTTAAATCCATGGCTTTATTTAAGCTAGTAAGTAGTTATATTATTGTCTTAATGCCTAAAAAAGGAAAATTTATTTGTTTTTAACTTGATGTATGCTTGTAAGTTGTAACCAAGAAAAACTGTTATTTATTATTGAACATGTTTTTAATCATTTCATTAAACCCAACTATATATCATTTTGTTTTTAGAATTGTATCAATGTTCATATTACATTATGAAGTTTTAAAGAAGAAATCAAATATATAAGTGAAATAAATACCAAAATTGTGAACTCGTTTTTTTTATTATGTTAGAAAGAATTAACGCTTTAATATTGAAATTGTAAGACGTTAAAGAAGTCAGAAAATAAGAACAATAAAAATTTGTAACTTTAACGTGATAATTGCAAGTTTGGTGGATAAATAATAATTTTAAAGGATAGAAAAAAAAATTATCAAAAGACTTTCACAACACCAAAATATGTGATGATTTATAATATAAAAAGGCAAATAAAAGCGAAATCACGTTTTTAAATTTCTAAATACGTATTGTTACAAAAATATTAATTTTATACATGTAATTTCTACTAATATTATAAACAATAATTAACGGTTAATATTTGCTTAAGGGTGTTAACATTTACATCATAGTCTACATATTAAACCATATTCTACACATATGTCCTTCAATTAAAATAGATAAAATAAATATGAGGGTTAGTATGTCCCCCAATTTAAAATAGATAAAATAATAGACTAAGGTGTAAATGGGAATTAAATTAGGTATAAAAGAAAAAACCCTTAAATAAGCATATAATTTTTTATTTATTTTTTCTATAAACATTAACAAAACAAATTTCGACTCCCCGAAGCTATGGAGGAATCCTACCTTGTTTTTCCTAATTCCGTGGGCACAGAAAGGAGAATTGCAAGTGGATTGGTCATAAAATACTACGTAGAAACAAGATTTGACCTTTTGGTCAAATTTAGTTTTTTATATATAGAGTTAAATTCAAATTTGGTCCCTGTGGTTTACAAATTATAACGGATAAGGTCTCTCGATGAATTTTTTAACGAATAACGTCCCTGTGGTTTTCATTTTATAACACATAAGGTCCCTCTATCTAACTTTTCTGTTAAATATAACATTTTTAACATATTTTCTTTATTTTTCATTTTACAAATCACATGGACCAAATATGTAATTTACTCTAAATTATATACATATATTTATATTTTATGTATTGTATAATTATATTTTTAGTTTATTAATTATATAAATTGCCTATTTTATTAATTATATAATTTTTATATTTTATAAATTATATTATATTTATATTTTATAAATTATTTTTATTTTGTATATTCATATAATATATTACATTTATATTTTATAAAATGTTAATAATTTAATAAAATATGTGAAAGGTCCAATTTATACTATAAACATTAAATCATGTCAATATACAAATTACATGCATGGAATATTTAAAATACATAAAATATAAATATAATTTTTTTTATAAAATATAGATGTAATATAATTTTAAATATACAAATAATTAATAATTCATAGATATACATATATGAAGTGAATAGAGATGGTAACGAAGGTTAGACGTTAGATTTTCAGGAGAATCATCTTGATGACATCGATGTTGTACGTGTTTGAATTTAATTTTTATATTATATTTACTGTGTATATTTATATCTATAGATTAATAATTTTTTGTATATTTAAGATTATATTATATTATAGATCTCAGTTCATTCATTTACAAATTGGATAAAGGATACAAACTCACAAACCAATATAAAAATAATTTTTTCATTATTTTTTCCATCAAATGCTATGATTTAAGCTGTTATTATACATATGTTTGTTTCATCTTATGAAAAAGTTACATGTGAAAAATGCATGTAAAACTTTTACATTATGAAACAAATATATGATAAATTTTTAACTTATGAAAATAAATACATGTGAAACTTTACATTATGAAACAAACATATGTGTAATAACATCTTAAATCATAGCATATGATGAAAAAAAAATTATTTTTACATTGCCTTGTACGAGTTTGTACTCTTCATCCAGTTTGTAAATGAACCAACATCTTATATTATATTTATATTTTATAGAATTTGCTTTGTACTTGTATTTATATTTTATATTTGTATTTATTTTATTTATTTGAATCTTTCATATATGTATATAATTTGTATAATGAACTGATTTAGTGTTTTTAACATAAACTGAACATTCGATACATTTTATAAAATTATTTATATTTTATATATAAATATAAATACAAAATAAATTTTATAAAAGATAAGTATAATATATAATAAATATATAAAGTAAAACTATTTTTTAAATAAAATTATAAGGTGCCTATAAATATGTAATATAATTTATAAAATAAGAAAATTATACAATTAACAAAATATGTAATTTATATAATTAATGAAATGCAAATATAATTATACAATACATAAAATATAAATATATGTATATAGTTTAGAGTAAATTACAGATTTGGTCCATATGGTTTGAAAAATGGAAAAATAAAGAAATTATGTTAAAAATGTTATATTTAACGAAAAAATTAGATGGAGGGACCTTACGTGTTATAAAATGGAAACACAGGGACGTTATTCGTTATAAAAATCATTCAGGGACCTTATCCGTTATAATTTGTAAACCACAGGGACCAAATTTGAATTTAACTCTATTTTATAATATAGTATAAATACAGAATGCTGTTAAGAATTTAACTCTATTTTATAATATACCTTAATCACGAGGATCTATAACGTCCACGATTACCTTTGAAGTAGGACTGCAGTACTGCACCATCGTTTACTCTTGATGGTCACACAGTTATTTAATTGATTCCTTTTGAAGGCTGTTAAGAATAATTGGTTAATTTCCATATGACAAGACATCCAAACAACCTTTTATTGTTTAATCTTACAAGCCAAAAAACGACAACGACGTTTGTGATAATAAAAGAAAGAAGATTAGTAAATTAAGGTTAAAGCTCTATAATAAACAAATACTGCATCGAGCATCCTTAAAAAGTCTTTGCTATTTCCGTAATGCCCTCCATCTTCTACTCAACATTCAATATTATTCTCATTACAAGACATCCTCTATCGTAATCAAGTGCAAATGGTTGCTGAACTAAAAATTAAGTTGGATCGTTGAACTGAATAAGTTTAACGTTTATAATATTTTATTGTTACGATAATAATAGTAAGTTGGAATAATTATTAGTGTTGTTGGTACTCTTTTTTTTTTCTTTTAATAGTATTGTTTTACCTTTAAAAAGATGGTGTTTTTGATATTTATATATTTGTAGATAAAAAGTATGTGAACTTTGATATACTTTTTTATATCTTAACTTCATATTTCAACTTTTTCCTTTATGTTTCGATCGTCCACTTCTTGCTTCATTGATCCATTGTGTTGGAATCTTGAATAAAAATGGCATCAATGGCTTATAATGCATCATTTATGATGCAAGTGGGGGCATATTATGTTTAAACAAGGTTAAGTGGACAAAGTCATGCTTCAAATTCTCAAATACAACAATTATACATATAGAGGCTGGTTCATTTAGAATTAGACGAATGGTAGAAAATATGAAAACTTTGGCAAATCAATATAAAATATAATTTTTTTCATGATTTTTTTTCATCAAATGCTATAATTTAAGATATTATTGCACATATGTTTGTTTCATCTTGTGAAAAAATTACATATGAAACTTTTACACTAGGAAAACAAAAACATATGAAACTTTTCATAAAAAAATACATGAGAAACTTTCAACTTATGAAAAACAAATACACGTGAAACTTTTACATTATGAAACAAACATGTGTGCAATAATAAATTATTTTTTATATTGATTTGCCAAAATTTCTATAGTTTCTACCCTTCGTCTAGTTTCTAAATGAACCAACATCTATATATATATATATATATATATTTCGATATGATATAAATATACAATGTAAATACTTATTTGTCTTACTTAGAAAGCTTAGGTTGGTTGAAAAGATATATTTGATGATAAAAAACTTAATTAATCCCAATGTGCCTTTTGTTATTATTTTATAGGGGGTTGGTTGATCAGATTTAAAAAAAAATGAGGTTAAATTGGTTAATCAATTGTTATACACTTATGGTCGTTAAGTTAACGCTTATAACTCGATACCGGCTTTCTTTAGTTAACCTAGTTTCATATCCTCACATTATCATTTCTTGAAAACATGTGATTGTCATCTTGATTAGTTGGTTGGTGATCACTAATCGCTAGTGTTTATTTTCTTATTTTAAAAGGTATGTTTTTATTATAAATGAAATTGTTAGTTCCGTGACATTCATATTTTTAAATATCTTATTTGGAGGTATACCCTAAAAAAAAATTATTTTGTCATGGATAGTAGATGTGAAAAAATGAATGATAATTGCACATTGAATTTTATGGCTACAAGGTACTTTAATTTGTCATTGTTTGTTATATTATACCAGCGTTACGTTGGGAAAAAAAATCAAATTCACAAGACATTTATAAATTTCAATTAAACAATATTTGAAGTTAACGATCAAATAGAAAACTAAATAAAGGTTTAAAATGGCGATGATAAATGGCTATAAAACCCGTGTGCTTTGCACATGGTTTACTTTAGTTCCGGATATTGTTAAGCACACAGATTAAAATGATATATAACTAATTGTTTAAAATTTAGAAAGAATAGTTCCTTAATTTGAGAGTAAATTGTGTTTTTTGTCCTTGAAGTTTGTTGAAAACTGTAATTTTCGTCTTAGGGTTTTGAAAATTATGATTTTTGTTTCTTCATTATCATTTAAAATTATTTTTATTTTCGTCTTTATAATTCACAATTCACTGTTGTTTTTGTTATTCATGCTTAAAAGGAAAAAGAAACAACGAATAGGTATTAAAATTGTAATTTTAAAACCACAAAGATGAAAATCATAATTTTTAACCAACCATAAGGGGAAAAAATGTAATTTTATTTTACTTTAAATAATACCAATTATCCTTATCTAAGTAATCATTACTTGTAATTTATAGAAGCTTTAATTCTCTCTCTTCCCAGCATTGAATTGACCAGATGTAAATTGTGTGTGCTATATTAAACATACATCATGCATAAACATTTGTACATTACTTTAAAATTAGGTATATTTGATTTTGGAAATAAAGATAATTAGTGTTAAAAGTTAATCAAATAAAGTCAAACCATACTTTAATAAACCTTTTGTCTTAGCCTTATCACTTAATAAACCTTTTCATCCGAAATGGAACATGATGATTAATTACTTTAATCTATTTAAATATTTAAGATAAAGTTTGGTTGGTAAAACTTCTTAATAGTTAGAATATGTACAATTGTTTAAAAAGATAGTCCTTAAAATATTTTAAAGTCTTGTATAATTTGTAGAATTGAATTGAAAGGATTTGAAATTAAATATATAAGATTTCGAAATTTCATGAGGATGGTTGGTATTTCATGGGTTTTTTAAATAATGCTTTAAAATATGTCAACAACATTTATTTTATAATAGTCAATTAATAAAAAAATATATATATATTTTTATAAACTATTTACAATTTGGTTTTATTAAACTATTTACAAAGAATACCATTCAATTACATTTCACATTGTATAAACCAAACATCCTATAAATTCCAAATCCTATAATATATCCTTGAAAAAGAAATGCACCATAAAAGTTTATTCATTTACTCTAAAATGTAGAAGTAATACATAAATTTATTGGGCAATATGTAGTGTAGCGAATTTTCTTTTAATTCAAGTTTAAGTTAATCATGGATTTTTTTACTTAGTAACAAACTTTTAAAACTTTCAATTTAAAATATTTTTATCCATAACTGGTTAAACAAGCTAACCGTGTGAATTTGGAAATGTGTTTTTATGTTCTAGGTGTCATGGTAATGACATGTAAATGAAATGAAGCACAATGTAACAAATTTATGTTAATTCTTATTTAATGTAACTACAAATAGTCAAAGTAGCATGCATACATGATGATCCGTAACTGGTTATAACTTAAAAGTTATATAAAAGTTCATGACTGGGTCCTAGACTGGGACTCGTTTTTATGATTGACATTAACAAAAAAAGTTTTTATAAATTATAATGCTAGTTTTTCTGGAGTTTTTAGTTATTTTTTTCAAATAAATATATTATTTAAAGTGCATTTCAAAATATTTTAGCAAGGCCCAAAACAAAATTTGAACCCGGCCCAATTAGTCGCATGATTTTTTTATTGGACCGATTTTCAAATAGTCCACCCGGCCCAGTTGACCGTGTTTTGACCATCTCTAAATTTAATATAATCTTTTTTTTTCGTTAATATAACAAACTTTCAAATTAATAACTATAATTTTAATCAATAACTGGTTTAAAAAGCGGAGTAATTTAGTATTATAGAGAGAAGAAATCCAACGAAAATCTTTGGAGGATGCAAATTCAAATTAATTATGCTATAGTAAGCAAACACTGTGCAGGTAGGAAGATGAAATTAATATTTTTTTTCGAACTTTTAATTTATTTATGTATTAAAAATCAAGTGTTACCTTTATATCTAAAAAGGGAATATAAAATAGAAAACTTAATTAAAATAGACGTTTTCAACTTGTGATTTCACCTTCTAACAATCTTTCTTAGAATTATCAAATAGTCATAGGTCAATAAAAAGTCAGGTTCTTAATTACGAAGGGCTGAAAGTTTGTTATTAAATATGAAAAAAATAATTAATACCTCCCAGAGTAAATTCGCTATAATAAGTTTTCAATTCAAATTGCTTTCCAACAAATTAATTATCTGATACATTTATTTATATTTATTAAAAATATTTTAGATATTTAGTAAACCCGCAAAAATAAAGAGCTTTAGTTAAGAAAATGTTCAAATGCAACATTTTAGTTAAGTTATATATCAGATTTAACATTATATTTTTTTTACAATACAAGTTGCATAAAAAATTCATATTTTAGTTCAATTTATATTTTTAAAAGCATATTTAAAAAAAATTCAATTTAAGCTTTTTACAGTTAAAAAAAAAAGTTTATTGAAGCATCCATAGTTTAAAAAAAATCTATATACCATAATTTACAAATTACCTCGAGTTTTACTTACGCCATGTAATGATATGTCATCATTATGTACTAAAATAAATATTTTGTAGACTATACATGTATTTTAAATTTAGATTTATCAACTAAAATAATGAATTAAAAGGCTGTTTGGTTGATTTTCGTTAAATTTTGTATGAATAAAGTTGTCTATATACAGTTATACATTGATAATGTTTTTGATTTGAATGATTTTTCATAAATAAAAGAACTGTGTTTTTTAATTTAGGAGAGACAAGTTTATAAAAAAGCTTTGTTGTTTGCATAAAAGTTTTCCCTAGATAACCCAGTTTTTATATTTATATTACTACCAAACAGTAATATATATATTTGATTAACTAAGTTATAAATCGATCCTAATAAACATGTTTTAAAATACACTAGTAATTATTTCATATTGGGTTGTAACTTGTAAGTAAAAGCATAATACTTCTAATATGAGCATGGTCTGGACTAACTTACGGAATTTTTCTTTAAGCTCAAAGTGCAATAATCTCCTAATAACGCCTTTAAAATTCTTATAAATTTAATCAATATATGTATTATTTTACGTAATGCAACAAAATATATTTTTATTTCGAATTTTTCGATTTTATTTTATGAGTGTGAGTGATTTTTAAACTGCGAGAGTGGTTTTTGTATTAATTGATATAAATGAAATGTTGTTGTAAGATCCTTTTTATCACACAAAAATAAACCTCGACGTAAGTATACACCTCGGAATACTGTCGTATAAAAACAAGTAATAATGGTACAAAGTACCGGATATCGTTCCCACAGAGATGGTATTTAAAGCTTGTAGAGATGAAAAACTTAACTTCTAAAAGATTGATTTCAGAGGATGAAAACAAGAGGATTTTTGTTGATTAACTAAAATTGGTTGGTTGGTAACCCTGGGGTGTAAGGATAAATTGAGATTAGTTAATAATTTCATAAAAAAATATTTTATAATAGTAATTGTTGTCTTAGAAATTTAATACTTTTTATAACCTCATTGAGGTTAAGACGTTTAAATACGATAGTTAGTTGTCAATTAACTTTAGGGGCATTACCACGAAATATTAAAGATCCAATTATGACAAGTTTGTCAACTATTATTACAAATTCGATACATTTCTTTATTTTATTACTAACGTTAAATCTCAATTTGGGAACTTACACCCCAAACTTAAGGGTTTTAGTCTTCCATTAAAAATGGGGTTTTATAGAGTACTTTTGACAAATAATAAAGATGACAATAATTAACTAAATTAAACGTAACGAAACAACAAACTATGATTATAAAAACAATTAAAGAAAGCGTTAAAATGCAGAAAAGTAAAAGTAGGCCAAGTTTGTGTTAACAAACTTGAATAAGAAATCTAGGACAAGGTAACCATTAGTAATCTTGAATAAAAAATCTAGGACAAGTATGTTACTAACAATCTTGATAAAGTGAACATGGACAAGTTTATAGGTAATGATCTTGAGTAGAGTGCTTGGGACAAGTTTACCACTGGTAATCTTGAAGCACACTTTAGGACAAGAATACCTTGAATAATCTTGATGTTCAAAAGTGAAAAAGTACAATAATTAAAATTAACTTAAATATAATACGGTAATGAAATAATGAATAGATCGAACCACAAGCTCAAAGAAACTAAAACTTACTAATGTAAAGGCATGAAAAGTGAAAGATGATGAGAGCTTCTTGAATAAGACATGCTTAATATATAACTTGTAGCCAAAGGTTGCTTCTTACTTTACTTCTTGAAGATGAGATGAGATGAGATGAAAACAAAAACCACTAACAAACTTTATATAAAAATTGAGATCACTTGTAAACTAATACCATATATTGATTTCTTGGAACTACAAAGATAAATTATAGCCAACAACTATTAAGAAGTTGTTATTCATAAACACCAACTAAGCTTCTCCACAAAACCCACCAAAGTGTGTTTCCACACTTTCAAGTGAGAGATGTGAAGAATGGAATGAGATTTCTATCATCACCCAACCATCCTATATATATATGAGAGCTTAATGGATAAGGCTTTTTGCTAAGCCACAAATATCATCTAACCTTACAAAGGCCAAGCCCACCAAATATTAACAAAACTAAACAAACAAGTAGCCCAAATGTATCAAGAGTTTGATCAACAAAATAACACAATTGTTTAACACCATTATATGTGGTTTCGGCCTATCTTTTGGTCATTTCCGACGTATTGTATTGGCTCTTGTAAAAAGGTTTCAGCTACATATCTGAAAAAGACGAGAATGAAAATCATGAGTTATTATATCAATTTATAACATTTTATAGCCAAAAACTCAAGTTTCTTATTTCCTAGGCAATACATTAAAAAAACTAACAACTAACACTATTAACTAAAAATACTAATTAAAAGTAGCTAAAAATGACTTAAAATAATACCAAAGTGAGTGTAAATACGGTTAATAAATTAACCGTATCAAATGTCATTTGTTTGATATCCACCAACTTCAAGTCGAGTTTGGACACGATAAAGTGGAATTCAAGCTCGTGCATAAATGAACTTGATTTTATTACCATTAATTTCCAAAACCTTACCCTATTTCCTTCCAAAAAGTAGATGATATTGAATGGGTCATCATCTATCTTACTTTTGAAGCAAACCAAAAGCCTTCAAACACAATTCACAATTTTATATGACATGATTGTTTTCTTTTCCGACAAATAAATGACATTTTTGTTGCATTCTAAGTTTACAATCGTCGATTAATGAATTTGATCTAAAGCTGACCTTAATGTACTGGTCCCTCAATCATCACCGATAGTGTCTGGGTTCTGACCCAAGACTTCACACAAATAGATTACACCCACATATTTGCTGGTGTGACAAATTGCATCGACCATTTTCTTTATAATTAAAGAAAAGCCAAATCGAACCAAACCAGTAAATCTCATATATATCCAACCCGAAGGTAGATTGACTGTGTGAGGGTGAGATATATGCATACTTGATGTACATTCCAAAGAGTATATGAACTGTCCTCACAAAATCCATCAACCGAGACATGATTATTTGATATTTAATAGTTTAAATTTCAGTTTTTTTTTATTAACCTGAATATCTAAATTGATATTTAATTTTGATTAAATTTCAACTTTTCTTAGTTTATTTATGGATTTCATAAAAGCACCAAAGTCCATAATTATGGGATGAGGCCCCACTCATCCTAAAACATTGATAGAAACAGCATGCCTTTCTCAAAAACTAAGTAACAACCACACTCATCATCATGTTCTTTCTCCAATGTCTTTCACTCTGCACCATTTTTTTTAATTCTAACCTCTTAACTCATCAACTGAATGCTTTTACGTTTCTCTCCAAATTAAGCTTGTAACTTACCACAAACAGATGGCCAATATTACATCTGATGAAGACCAGCTGTGTGATTACTTATTCAAGACCATTTTAATCGGCGATTCAGCTGTCGGAAAATCAAATCTCTTATCGAGGTTCGCCAAAGACGAGTTTTATCTCGATTCAAAGCCAACGATTGGCGTAGAATTCGCTTATCGGAATACCAAAGTTGGTGATAAGATCGTCAAGGCTCAGATTTGGGACACTGCTGGCCAAGAAAGGTAGTACAAAAACTTTTTATAACTTCATTCTTTGATATATATATATATATATATATATATATATATATATATATAGGGTTGGGTTCACGTGAGAGCAGCCTGTTTTCGTGAGACCCGTGAGACCAGATTTTTACACTTGAAACTTCACAGCAAATTACTGTGAATGTAAAAAAAATCTATGTTTTCGTGAGATAACTTTTTTACACTTGAAACTTCACAGCAAAACACTGTGAAGGTAACATTCATAGTGTTTTTGCTGTGAATATTCAATTTTTTTTTACCTGTGAAATTTCAAGTGTAAAAATGTGGTCTCACGAAAACAGGTTGCTCTCACGTGAACCCAAGCCAACCCTATATATATATATATAATCCCTTGTCCTTTTTATTGATTTGAGATTTGTTGATCATAGGTTTCGAGCAATAACGAGTTCATATTACCGTGGAGCACTTGGTGCGATGCTGGTTTACGATATAACGAGAAATGGAACCTTTGAGAATCTAAAGAAATGGTTACACGAGCTTCGAGAGTTTGGGGATCGCGATATGGTGATCGTTCTTGTGGGAAACAAGTCGGATTTGGCTGATTTGAGGGAAGTCGATATCGAAGACGGGAAAAAGCTTGCAGAAATCGAGAACTTGTGTTTCATGGAGACATCCGCAAAGGAAAATTTGAACGTAGAAGATGCATTTCTTCAAATGATTACAAAAATATATGAAATTGCAGGTCAAAAAAAGAGTCTTGAAGCCAAAAAGAATGAAGAAAATATAAATCTTGATGGAATGAAAGAAATTATTGTTGTTGTTGAAGAAGAAGTGGTTCCTACGAAAAATAATGGTTGTTGTACGAGGTGAATCGATGGTTGGTATTTTGGAAATTAAAAATAATTGGTTTTTTACTTTTTAGGGTGTTATACGACGTCGGATTAGGGTTTTGATTACGTGTTATTAATTTTTTAGGAGTTATGTTTACGAATCGAGAAAAGGAGAAATTAAGGTTATCTGGTTATGTGATTCAGGGTGGTTTTTTTTTTTTCTTTTTAATATAAACAACGGTCTATTTTATTGGATATTGTTGTGTTTATGTAAAATTTGACGAATGTTTTGATATATTTCGTTTCGATTTGAACATAACAGTATTTGATTTTTCTTATTATAAGGAAAAAATAAACTTTTTTAAAGCAACAGAAACAAATGGTAATTTGACTCAAATGACCAAAGTACACTTTTGATTTGTCGTTCTAACAATTTCTCTCCTAATTTTACACAAATGTCCTTGGGTCCATAAGTATTCTACCCACATCCTTTATATTACGCCAAATCTAAATATGAAATGAAACCTGGTTTTTGGGTCAAGTCTGTAACTATTACGGATCTGGTTTACCGAGCTAGCAAAAAACAAAGTTATTTTGGCTGGTTCGCAATACTTATGTACTTGAGTTATGGATCCAGTGATATTTAGGTAAAAATGGAAGAGATTTGGTTAGAATTAGAAGGATAAATCAAATGTGTATTTTAATCTTTTAAGTTAATTTTCCTAAATTAAAAACTAAAAACAAGCATGACAAAGAAACAAGCTAAGAATGCAAGGTGGATCAGGCTACAAAATATCAAAAGAGAAAAATTAAAGGAAACAAATGTTTGGAGTTTACAAACGGCCATGAAGATGCTTTAAAATACTAGAGGCAAAGCTCCACTCCCAAAGGAGCATCTTGATAAAAATAACGACTAAGACCATTTCCGATCCATCCTTATTAACATAAAAAAACATAAAAATTGAGATAATTTTACCTCCAATCTATCACTAAAACACAAAAATAAATGGAGGGGTAAAATATTGACCTCCATATTTGGAGGTCAAAAAAGCAGGCCACTAAATTTTTTATTAATATTTTATCTGATTTTTCTAGTTATACATATACATATATAGATTAATAGGTATTCTATAAATAGTATAATAATAAGTATGGAGTATTATTTTATTGTTAAAAATGTTTTCAGTGTTGTGTGTCTAGTGTGTGATTGGAGATAAATTTTATTAGTGTTTAAAGGACCCACCATTTTTAGTGTTTTTAGTGTGTGATTGGGTTAGAGATGCCCTAATAAGGGCCTTCTATTACTTATTAAGGTGTAAGTGAGATTGGATTATCAGTTCACAATTATCATAAAGTGGTTTACAATTATCATTGAGACGGAAGATGCTGTTTTTTTATAATATATTGTTATTCTGTTTTAAAAAAGTTAAATCTTTTTGTTAACAAATTGTTATATATTTGTATAATCATTATTGATTAAGTCATCATCCATAATTTTATTATTTTGATTAAACTTTATACCCGAAGAAAATGTTGTATATGTATTTATTTCATTACAATTGGTAACTTCAAGTTTCCAACTCAAGTCTTCTGGTGTTCTATGAATATCACTTGTTCTAAACTTACATGTTTATAAAATTGATACAGTGATAATTTTTTACTAATTTTAAATTTATTTAATGAATATTTAAATTTTCTTTTCAGTAACATGTACTAATATAATTTGTGGACATGTATGAAACATAAAAATTTGGTCATCTGATTTTTATTCAATGTTATCTAGATTCAAACTGTAAACTTCTTTTTTATAGTATTTTAATTTGTTTTTTAGTACAAAATATGTATAATTTATTTTTAATTAAATATAATTATAAACGCTTCTATTTAATTAAGATCATTTCTAAAAGATGCTCTATAGTTCTCTAAAATAAATTAATTAAAAATAAAAAAAAATCAAAAAAAAATTAAATAAAAATTACATTAATTTCAATTAATTATATTATTGAAAAATTCAATATATTTAATAAAATAATATTTTATATCTGCTAACATTTATTTTAATGTTTGGTATAGGTGAACAATAATTAAATAATATTAACATCTCTTAAATTTGAAATTTAATGATTTCCATCGTATCTCTTTTTTTCCCTATTTTATTATAAATTATAACATATATGTTAAAGTAAAAATATTTTCTAATCTTCAAAACCTCTATCTCATAACTATTGATAGGGGTGGGCACGAAAATCAATCGATCTGATTGGAATCAACTTATCCAATTAAAATTGATCGACTATAATTTGACATCTAATTATAATTTGGTTGGATCGAATTGAAAATTTCAACATCCAGTTTAGATCGTTCGGTTCTTGGATGACAATCCAGAACCGACCAAAACCAAGAACCGAACCGAGCAACATCTAATTAACCATCTGATGACCATCCAGTTATCCATCCAACCATCATCCAACTATCATTAAATTAGTTTGTCTTCAATTTGCTTAAATCAAAATTTGTTTTTGTGTTGGGCTTTTGAATTTTTAGTTTCACTTGTGTTGGTTTTAATACACATTAAAAGTGATTAATTAATTTATTTTATTGTTAAAAAATTGAACTGAATTAACACATTGAATGGATCTAATCAAATTGAATCATCCATATCCAATGGATGGAACCGAACATATGCAATCATCTATTTAATTAGATCGGTTCGGTTCCCGTCATATCCAATGGATGTCTACCAACGAACAATCCTGTCTGTTGGAGATGCTAATGGTTTTATTTAAATGATCAAAACAAACTAAAATTGTTTAATACGAATCATTAAGTTTATTAATCGAAATCGAACCTACCACATATGACACATTCTATTTGTTTTATTTAAACAACATTTGATTAATGCATTATTTGATTGAAAAGTATAATTATTAATTAAATTGCAAAATTAGTTATATCATGATCATATTTAAGAAGACGCGTGTTTATGTAAAGCCATTTTTAGGGTGTCTCGTGGGCTCGTGGCCCATAAAAAAGAGTGTGCATGGAATGATGTCTTTGACTAGTCATACAATTGATGTATTAGCGGTGGATCCAGAAATTTATGAAAAAAGGGTCTAAAAGTATAAAAAGATTTAAAACAACATAACTTAATTGAACAAACATAGTTTATGGGTTAAATGGTTCGGTTAACCAAATAAGATAAATATTCCGACTTTTTTACCATATCGATTAAACGAATAGCAAAGTATACTCTTATTTAAATTATTTCTAAATAAATTGGTTTGAACGTGTATAAAACTAAAAGAATTTCTATTGAGATGTATTTAATAAAATCGTCAATCAACGTCGTCACTGTAGCATGATTGCAATAAACGACGGTAACAATATACGGAAAGAACGACTGTCAAACAAGAGAGTGAACGATTTCGTTAAGACGAACAAGGCCACTAGAGAGAACCGTTGAAAATAATTGGGGAGCAAGTGAGCGGGAGTATGTCCCTTAGAGCATCTCCAACAACATCTTCAAATTTTTTCCAAAATAGAGACACAAAAGTCAAAATCTCTAAAAAAATTGCATTAATCTCCAACAGCATCTCCATTTTGAAGAGTCCAATATTAATTATATTATTAAAATATTCAATATATTTAAAAAAAAATTAAACTAACTATATTATTGGTGGAAAAGTGAGAGTATGAATAAAATATTATTTATCTCACTTGATAATCATTTTTGGGGTAATCTCCAAATTTGGAGAAAAAAACATTTTTTCTCATGTTTTCTCCATTTTGGAGAAACTTTTAGAGATGTTGTTGGAATACAAATTTAGTCCAAAATCTCTATTTTTCTCATTTTTTCTATTTTAGAGATGCTCACTAACCTTTAGTATCATGTATTAATAAATAGATTAATATAAATTTATTGATTATTTTAGTAATATAGTCCATGTAAGAAATTTTCTAAAATTGAAAAATTGATGGAATGTAATTCTTTTTAAATGTTTAAATTTTTTCTTCTCCATTCTGAAGAAAGAAGAAACCAGAAAGGTATATGTGCAAGGGTGTTACCTTTTGTAACATAATCTATATCATATCCACCAATGGGATTAGGTGTTCATTCCTACTTTGTCTTTTTTTTAGTGTTACCATACATATTATAAACTACAGTATCATAGATTATGGTGTAAAAGTAAAAACCCTATGTACAATATATTACGATGATACATCTTGATTCCAAAAGCGAGACCTCGAACCGTCAATACTAATTCATTATTTGTTCTATTATCTGTCTCTCCAAAATTTATTTTATGGTTTTATGTAGTTATGAGATTGTGACGTATGAAATGTTGATCATCATTTTAATGGAACATTATGTTGTATTAGGATAACTCATTTTGTATCTTATAATTGAAGGTGATTATTAGTTGGTTATGAGTTGATTTTATCAAAGATCAAACACAAATGAAAATTTATACATACACAATAATAAATTGGAAACATATATTTTATGCGATTTTAAAAGCATGAGAAGTATGTTTATAATATAGGTAAAATATATTCATAATACTTGACAAACTTTAAAACATGATGATATTAAAAACCGAATTTCATATATAGGTTATGTTTGGCAAACTAGCATAATTCAAAGATTATTTTATTGGATGAAGACTTTAGGCCTTATTTGTTTTTTCATTTTAAGCTTTTAATCACCACTTATCTCTTATTCGTTTAGACGTTTCATAACCATTTCAGAACTGAAATCAGACTTCACACTTTAGCACCTCTTAAAAAACAAATGTCGCCTTATTAGATGAAGAATTGTAACTAGGCTTGGTTCGAGTTTGAAATGATGTTCTGTTCTAACTTCTAACTACTTCTAATTTTTCATCGATTGCAAGCTATTGCAAATCCCGTCTAATAAGACTAGTTGAGGCATGTATGTAACACCCCAAAGCCTAGAGCAACAATCTAGCCCAATAACTTTGAATCCAACTTAAAACCATGGTGCACAGGGGCAGAGCTAGAAATTTTAGTTGGGGGGGGGGGGCGACAGTCGTACTGAACGATAAATATTGTTATTTCCATTAGTCTTTTAAAATCATTTTCCGATACGGAAGTATTTTAAGGCAGCGGTTTATTTGTTCTGTGAAAAAAAAATCGAATAACATTTTCATCGAATGTTGGGTGAAAATCGAGTTGCATCTTGGCAGGATAACACCAAGCTATGTCCTCTATCGGGATATGCAACTGGTGTTTGCAATTTGGGAGCTAGTTTATCCCCTTTCGTCGAAATTAATCTACATATCCAAGTCTTTCTTGCAACAACACACCGTCTGATGCCTCGAATTATGTGATCCGATTCTATCATCTTAATTAGTTGTACTTTTATGTTTCACTTTACTATATCATGATTTATTTGTTTTGGAAAAAATTGAAAAACAATTATACATGTTTTCATAAATAGAAAGTTCCTAAATCGCATCCAATGAATATAATTATCAGAAAGTTCATTTTTTCATGAACATGGGAGAGAAAAATGGCTAACCAAGTGTTTTACATATTGAATTCTTAAGATCAAACACTTGACCAGTAAAGAAATAAAATAAATAAGGACAAAAAATATACCTTGAAATATACATGAAATTGGAAGGACTTGTTTTGTTGATTTTGAAAATTCAAGTTAATGGGACGGTGGATTTTAGGATTTAGGCTCATGGTTGTATAGAACATATGCATAATATATTAATATAAATGCAACACATAAAGGAAGTTTCATGGAGTGTTAGGGGGGGCTAAGCATAGGCTGGTCCCCCTACTCCTTCCGCCATTGATGGTGCATGTTATTGGTAGCATAATACTCCTCCCAAACCCTTTTTCTATCAACGTGGGACGAGTTGTTACAAAACAAACTCCCCCACTTAAACTCCTGACGTCCTCGTCAAGCCTGCCCATAATCTTACTTCTTGTTGTCAGCGATGTGGGATTCGCCTAAAATGTTATAAACACCCCTCCCTTCGAAGACTCATCATACTCGATAGTACAAGGATCGACACTGAGACCATTTGTAACACCCCAAAGCCCAGAGCAACAAGTTATCCCAATAACTTGAATCCAACTAAAAACCATGGTGGAAGTTATTAATAGTCCACTACTTTGAGCGTTATAAGGAGCTCCCAAATCCCATTTTCTATCAATGTGAGGCGAGTTGTTACAATGTAAAATGGTCGGTCGAAAAGGAACAAAAATCTTTTATTTTCATATATTTTTTCCTTTTTTCATTGTAAAAAACATTCTTCGTATAACGGCTACTTAGAGGGACATTTTAGAAACTTTAGATTGTTAGGGTTCATTAGGACTAAGGATCAAACGATTGGTTCAAAGACCAAATTTTAGGACCAAAGCCAGTTAAAGCCCAATACATATATTTCAAAACCGGTTATGTCAGTTTTGTTCTTAAACCGAGTTAACGCCTAACAGGACGCATACATCTCTATTTGATACCGGTTGTTTGCACTATTTTTTTTTCATTTCGTATATGAATAGAGTTTTGTATTAATCTTATAATTAATTTAATAAAATGTACAAAGTACGTTAAATATTATAGCGAGAAAGACCACCATATGGCATATGGTATGTCAATATTTCAAACATGATGTTGATGCATCTTTTGCTTTTGTACAAAAAAAAGGCAAATTATAAACTCATTGTTAACCGTAAAAATATAAAATAGTAAGCAATCATACATTTCAAACATCACAATCTATAATTTTTTTAAGATAGAGAATAAAAGGCCAAA
Source organism: Silybum marianum (assembly GCA_036898165.1). Taxonomy (NCBI): domain Eukaryota; kingdom Viridiplantae; phylum Streptophyta; class Magnoliopsida; order Asterales; family Asteraceae; genus Silybum; species Silybum marianum. The sequence goes on from CM072532.1 coordinate 7,098,063, forward strand.
ATCGCTCAAATAAATTACATTCTAACTTCAACTACAACTTCAACAAATTATCTACTTAAAGACTTTATCATTAATTATTTTATTTAAATATTTCTATAGTTTTGTGATCTCGGTACATTTTGAATTTTTTTTTTATATAAAATAATATTAATTCTATCTTATCGGTGGAATGAATAACACTTATTTTTCTCTCCTTTAGAGAGAGTTTTAGAATTTCTTTATATATTTTTTCTATATTTCTCTATTAAGATGAAGAATTTGATGGAACATTGGGAGAGAGGGAGACCTCTATTTTCTTTATATTTTAGTATTTGTATTTGTATTTGTATTAATCTATTAAATTCTTAGAAGATGAAAAAATTTATTAAATGTACAAAATATTTAATATTTTAATTAATCTTATAATTTTTAAAATAAAAAATTTATTAAAAATTAAATGTAACTTTTTAAAGATTTTAAATTTTAAATTGTGGGTGGACAAGTCTACTCCTGGGATACAAGCAAGTTGAACATTTTTAAAAAAAAAAAGACTTTACTTTATATGCTTTATGTTGACGTCTCATTTTAATTAGGGGTGCTCAAAATAGTAACCAACCCGACGAACCCGGCCAACCCAACCCAAAAAAACCAAAAAAACTCAAACCAAGGTAACCCTACGTATGGTTGATACAAAAATAGGTCAAACCGCATCTATTGGGTTGAAAACGGGTTGAGATATTTTAAACCCAACCCCATTAACCCGATGACTTTATATATTACGGATTTATTACGAATATTAAGTCTTTGAATAATATATCTACGTTAAACCAACACATAGTTATGTATATTTAAAATTATATTACAATTTCAACCGTAATTTACTTTCTTATTATATGTTCTCATTTTAATTATATTTCGTTTATACAAAACGCTTAATAAGATCGTAAAATGATGTACCAAAGTGTTAATCCGATCAACCCGGCCAACCTGCACGGTTTGGGTTGGGTTGGGTTGGGTTGTAGTTTTATTTGGGTTGGGTTGAGATTTTTTCAAACCGTAAACATTGTGTCGGGTTGCTCAAATGAGTTCAACCCAATCAACCCAACCTATAAGCACCCCTAATTTAATCGGTCATTTTATTCATCAATTCACGACTTTTGGTGATAACTAAATTTGGTAATTTTTTTTTTTGAGATTTTATCATTTCAGTTATCATGTGCATAATAGTGTTTTAACTTAACGACATGACTCTTTTTTGTATTGCATATCAATGAATATATACTTTTACAATTTAAGATTCCGTTTTTTACTTTTTCCTTGTTTTACTCTTATTTTAGACAACACATTACATCGGCATGAGATCATATGAAAAGTGAAATTAACGTAAAAACTGTAAGAAGAGATCTTGATCCTTGATCACTTTTAATCTCAAACTTACGATCACCCAGTGCATCTTCGTGTATCTTGTTTCTGTACAACTTATCCTAATGTGTATCCAATGGTAGAGATTTTTTCTTACTTTTATCATCATAACTTCACTTCTAATCAACAAAAAAAAATTAAATCTAAATTAGATATCATCTTATAGAAGTCATACGGTGGCCTCAACAAATCATATAGATTATCTTCAATAGATTAAGGTTCTTATAAGAACCTTTTTTTTAAGGGGATTGTTATTTATACCCCCATCCACTCACATATCTATAAGATTTATGTGAGTAAGTAGAGGGGTATACAATATAAGATATGTGAGTAAGGAGGGGATATAGATAGAATTCACATTCTTTTTTAATTATATCATTAAACAAAACAACTAGTATAATAATAATAATAATACAGCCATATAGGTTCGATTTTCCTGAATTTAAAAAAAATGAATTCAATGATAATTTATATTGACGAAACGAACAAAGATACAAATCTACACACGTTTAGATTCAAAATACAAAATCTGAAGAAAAAAGAAATTCTAACAAAATTTTATACTACGTCGTTTTATCTAAAAGAAATCCTAGAAACAAGGGGGAGGAGCTAACAGGTATTTTTACACGGCAGAGAAGGACGGCCGGAGAAGAAAGAAGATCGACAGAAAGGGCAGTTTAACTCTTTCCGATGGATCAATTTTCCGACGCATTCGGTGTGGAAGACGTGGCCGCAGCGGCTGAGTTGACTCACAACATCATCGTTATCGTAATTAGAGGAGCAGATGAAACACATTTGTTCCATATCTGTATGCCGTCGTCGATCCTGCAGATCCTGAAATCGAATGATCGGAAGATCCGCCATGTCCGCTTTAAATTCGTGGTGATGGAGATCTGATCGGAAGACGCGTGAGAAGGATTCTTTGAGTAATTTGAGCAGTTCGGTTCTTATTCGAAATATAAGAAAAAGCACAAAGAAGAAGAAGGTGAGATCGATCGCCATTTTTCTAAAGCTTTTTTGAGGTTGAATTTTGGGTTTAACGGAAAGGGGAACCAGGTGGGGTATTATTTATAGATCCAAAAAACTGAATGTTTACTGTTCAGGTACGGTGGGGCCCATGGATTGGGACACGCTATTTCCGCAGGGTGGTTTCTTTTTTTATTTCAGCTGCAGGCTTTCCACCCATTTGGTTATTATGGAGTAAATTACATATTTGAAACCTGTTCATATTGTAGTTTTAATCCATAAAGTTTGTATTTTGTCAATTACTTTCCATATCCCACAATTTCATTAACACCTTCCTTTCTAGTAAAAAAGTAAAAAGTAAAAAGTAAAGACAATAAAACTCTAGGCATGTTTAACAAATACTTACCGGCAAAAGTTGTCATTCTCACTTACCTTATAGGATAACATTGTAGGACATCAAAATGGATTGATGATGATAATTTATAACTATTATCTGGTAAGACTATGGATCATTGCATTACCTTTTATTGAATAAGATTTTCGATCTTTGTTATATTCATTGGGTAAGGTAATTGAACTGGTAAAAGTTTATCAATGTAAGTGTTTAGTAAATGACCCCTGAAAAGGTGTGACTTTTGTCGATAAGCATTTGGTAAATAACTCCTTACTTGAGTGTTTTATGTCTCGTTTTACTTGTTTTAATGATTATCATTTAACTCGTAAAAAATAAATTTTATAATCGTAATACTCATTTCCATTCGAGTCTACTGTGAAACACACATTCAAATGCAAGAATGATTAAATATCCCTTTGTGGCACGAAGATTTAAATACGGTGACTTCGGGCTACCCGCAAAGTGGATAGTGGCGCTAGTATTAGTCGGCTCACATAGCGGGTTGGATATCCAGGTCAATTAAAAAAAACCACATTCAAGCTCATGCCTAGACAACAAACCATATGTCACTAAGTAATAGAAGCTTGTGTTGCCCAAAATCCAAACCCTTATAAATTAGTAAGATAAGCATATACACGATGTTCGGTGTTTGAACAACGGCTTGGTATAGGATCAATGGAGGTGAGTCGTGACTCTGGTTGGAAGGGATGGCAAACGAAGACATGTCTTTTTGAGTGAGCTAAACAATTGTAATGTACATTGATGAGGCTGAGAGATGGTGGCGAACTTTGGCATCAACGGATTAATACTGACGTTGTTAGGTAGAAATTGGATTCACATTTTGGGATGATTTCAATTTTTTTTCATCAATAAAACCTTTAAAAGAAACGCAACGTTTTAATGCCATTCTCTTTCTTACATTTGCAAACCTTAAGAGTTAACACCTGAATAAAAACTTAGGTTACAACTATGAGTAAGCCGTGTACTACACTTGCTAATTGAACATAACTCCAGGGACCAAATCTATAACTTCCCCATAATCCTTGGTTATCCTAACATAAAGGATCTATGGATAGATTTGCATGTGACATTGTATTTACTTTTCAAGAAATTCAGGGTATTTGTCAGGGCTTTTCTCTTTAGTTTATTTACTCTTTTCGATGTCATTTATATCTATACGGTTATTCGGTTATGCGTTTTCTTAAATTGTTTGTTTCTGTACTGTGATTTTTAGAGGGGAGGCTAATGGCACCATTAAGATATACTTATGACACTCCTAAGAGTGAATGTCATTTTTAAGTTAATTTCAACACCTATTAAAGTACTAAAAATTCCGTACACACCCCTATAAGATGCATGAAATTCCGTGCACACGCTATATTAGTGGTGCCATTAGCACTCCTCTTTTTAAATGGAGGATAATGGTACTCCTGAGGTGAATATCTTTCCATATATATATTTATATTAAAACTAATTTTTATATTTTTAACGTTATAATAATATAAAAAATTATGTACACATCTCTACTAAAAGGATACCATTAACACTCCACCTCTAAAATATGTACCATATTTAGTCCTTGTATGCCTTTAAAAACCAAAATCTATAACTTTCAGGATAAGAGACAGATTTGTATACAATAACATCATACTAGAATTCCATAGGGCGTTAAAAAAACATGAACATCAAAAACCCGTGTCAAACCGTTTGATCCGGAACTAAAAAACGAAAAACAGAAAACCTAAAAAACCGAGTATTCAAGGGTCGGTTTCGGCTTTGAATTTTAGGTACCCGTGGGTAACCTAACCGAACCGGATATAATGTATATATAATATGAAATATATTATATTATTATGTATATATTAATTAAACCAAAGTTAAACGGTTAAAGTCTTTTACGTTTTAGTGTTAGTAATTACGGTAGATAATTAAATTTGGTGGAGTGAAATCGTGAAAATAATCGATATTAACTGAAAATTTGATGTTTTTTAAAACATTTAAACTTATTTTAATACTTAGCGCTTTGATAGTTTTCGTTTATTTGTTGTATAATGGTTTTAAATTTAGTGTTTTGGTAATATTTTTATATTTTAAGTGATATTTTTTTTATAAATTCAGGTAACATTGAACCAAAACGCAGTTAACCGCCTTATTTTGGTTCGTTTCGATTTAATTTGTAATTCGGTTTCGGTTTGGATAGCCAAGTATCCGCCTGATGAGGTTAAGTTCATATTTTTCTACTAATCAAACTGAACCGAACCATAAACACTTTTATAAAAAATGAGATAAGATCAAAAGACAAGTTGAATGAATTTATTTTATTTAATCGTGAATCAGGTACCCACTTGATGAACCACTTGTGTTTTACTCCAAAGGCTTCATTTGTCTTATTGTCGTGTACTTATATGGGTAAAAGCATCTTTGCTGTTTTCAAAAACAATAATTGAATTAATATTTGTATTATAATCTACTGATATTATTATACTGAAGGTCATCTGGTCATAAATGGAGCTAAGAAGGGTGATCATTTCTATTTTTGTAATTAAAATATGTGTCTAAAAATGTACTATTTTCATAAAATTATAAATTAAATAAAATTTCTTTATACACCATTATTAGACCTACCTGTTATTTGAAGACCCTCGAGATGCTCTCTCACACGTTCATTACCTTTAAAAATGAACACCATTGTTAGTTCACTTTCAAAGTTCAACTGAACAAGAAATATATTAATGTAATTATTTTCAATATTGTTTTTTCAAAACTTTCTTTAAAATAAATCATTAAAATTTACAATCTTTAAAGGTTTCCCTCGAATCCCAACAAATTATCTATTTTAATAATGATAACAGTTACTATGAGGTTGTTTAGTAATTACTGAATGATTTGGTACAAAATAATTAAGTGATCAGAATGATTAAGAGATTCTTATAATATAGTGTAAAATGAAAAATAATTGCTTGGTAATTGTTCGGGATGAAATCAGGGCTCTTAATGATTAAGATAGGTCCATGATACAAAATGATTCAGAGAGTTTTGGATTTTTTATGAGACAAACTTATTTTTTTTAAACAAGATTAACCTGTTAATGATTCAAATGTTGTCTCATAATGGAACTGTTAAAAGGTACTTTATGAGACAAACTTATTTTTTTTAAACAAGATTAACCTCTTAATAATTCAAATGTTGTCTCATAATGAAACTGTTAAAAGGTAAACAAATAGCCCCTATATTATCAAAACTTTCAGATATTTAATAAAATATTATTTTTTATTAAATATATAATAAAAAAATATTTTCTTTTGTGATAATATTTTTGGGAAATTTCCAAAGTTGGATAATTTCAAATCATCTCTCATGCTTCCTCTCCTTTGTAAAAAAGTTTTCAAACATACATTGGAACAAAAAACTTACTTAAAAGAGTTAAAATACCAAAAATCTTTATTTTAGATAATTTATAAGATATAAAATAATTTTTTTTTATCTAAGTTATATTCATCTAAATTTTCTCAAATTACCAAGAACATGTTTTAAAATAATCGGCAAATAAAAAATATAAATGTTAAAGAATCGAGATCTAAACTTTTTTAATGAACGTATTTGTAGTTTTATTTAAAATTAATTATTATATTTGTTTCAAAAAAAATACATGGCATGATGTACAAAAAGTAAACGGTTTGAAACAAGTCAAACAACTTTTGATAATTATTTGTGAACAGAAATGAGAAAACTACTTATTTTGATCTTTGCTGGTTTTGATTTTTATAATCTAAAAATATGATTTAAATTGTAATATAGATAAATATATTTTAGAATCATATATTTTGACTTATTTGACCAAATTGAATGTTTCGTGACTTCTGATTTTATTTTCTAGAAGTTGAAGTTTCCATTCGGGTTTGAGACGAACAATGGTCTTCGATTTGTATTTTTAATTTTAATGTGTATTTAAGGGCGTAGATTTTTTTTTTTACATTTCTCACTTTATCTCTCATTCTTATTATAACCCAACCCTTAAAAGAGATTCGTCATATGGTTTTTTCAAAGGTTATTGTGAGATTTCTGGAAGGTTTTTAAAAAAAGCAAAAACCACTTTTTGAGGGTTTTCACATGGTTGAGAGGTTTTCGCATGAGGTTTTTCATTATAGGTCGTAACTGAATGATATGTTTTTATGAGGTTTTTGTATTTTATCGATATAAATAAATATGTATGTGTATAAATGTTAATATATTTATAAATATGAACATAAATGATATATTAAGCGGCTTTCATCGTTGACGGACACCTGCGCTAATAAGACAAAGAGGGAGTCTATGCCTTGAATGAATCAGTAAAGTAACAACAAATTAGTGGAATGAGGTTCGAAGTGCCTTTTGGGCCTGGCCCGGTCAATACTCAGCCGGGGCTTTTTTTGTTCCAACAAATTACCTTTATTTATATGCAATATAAATAAGATACCCAATTGGGTATCTGTGTAAGTTAAAAAGGTTAGACCCTGAAAAGTTTAGGTGAGGTTTTCATATAGTGGAGGTATGTAAAGGTTTTTTAGTTGTTGAGGTGGTGATAATATCTTAAAAATGTTGTAAAAACCCTTTCTAAAAGACCTTAACACAATGGATTGATTAGTCATTTTATTTTCTTTATTTATGACACTTTAGTTATGGCTTTTATATATAATTTTTTTTACTGACTTTTAATTGATAACTATATCTGTAATGTTTGATAAGTTTTGGTTTTTAGATTGTTGGTAATTGACTAAGGATCGAGGCAGTCTATTTTGTTATGAAATTAACAATTACAATCATGGTCGTCCAAGCTTGATTACCAGGGTCTGAAATCAACGAATCATAACCGATGTCTTTCTCTTATTTTTGAACCCGACCCATACTTCAAACGCTTCAATCATGCACATTTAACTTATATCAGTAACAACCTCCATGACTCCACGTGGGTTGTATTGACAAGCCATTTCATCTAACTGAACACAAGTTTTCATGTGTCGTCTTGACTTTAAATTAAATTTTATATCAGTTTCAAATATAAAGTGAATTTTAAAAAATCCTATCCATGTTTCTTGTTCTTTATTTTTAAATAACCAATATATCTTTTATATAAAAAAAAATATGGTTCAACAATAGAAAAGATATATGTGATTTGTTTATAAAATATTCTATGCCTTGAAAAAATATTGTCTACAAGCTGTTTCACTTAGTTGTTTTGGCCATTTGTATTAATTAATACAAAAAATAAATAAATGTTAGACCCGTTAATATGTAATATTCAACTTATGACTCTTGAGTTCAACTTTTTTTATTATACTTCTTGTAGAATTGTGCTCAGATTTTGACATCTTTAGTCAATTTCGTTATCGGATAAAAAATATTATATTAACTTCTAGAAGTTTACATTCTTAGTTTCTTACCAGGATGGTCTAAACACGGGGGTATTGACTAAAATAGTCCAAGTATGTTTTTTTAGCTACTTTTAAAGTTTTAAATAGAGTATCATTTATCTAAGTCCTGTTTTCAGATTTTAAGAAAAAAGAACAATTTTTTTATGCAATTACTTTACGCAGACGGAGGACCTTAAGCAAATATATTTACTTAAATATGGATCATTACGTAAATTTACGTTTTTCTTTTTAATTTGAAAAGCAAGTTTATGTAAATGCGTAAGATATTTGCATAAACTCTGACTAAAGAGAATTCAATTCAAAAAGTGGTTAAAAATTGAATATAATTGAAAAGATTGGCTATGCTGATTAATTTCTCATCTAAACACCCGTACAACACAACTTTGTCACATAGGGGCTAAATTATTTTAGAAATTCGAAAATATGCAAGATCTTTGAGATTTATTTTAGGGAAATTAATTATTTTAACCATTTTAGAAAACCATGTTACCAAAATGACCATTTTCTCTCCATAATTATCAAAATGATCAAAATTGGGTATTTCGGTTGACTTTTGATCATTTTAGTAATTATGGAGAGAAAATGATCATTTTGGTAACATTGTTTTCTAAAATGATTAAAATAATTAATTTCCCTTCGTTTTAAGCCGCTAATTTTAGATTATTAATGTTATTAATTAATAAAATAATTAAAAAGATAGTCATCGATAATTAGTAGGTGTGTCTCATTCACATGAGGGTGTGGATTGTGGAACATTGAAGTGACGTGTTTCAATAATTAATTGGTTGTTATTTATTAAGTAAAAATGAATGCATTTTTTTAAAATAATTTCACATTTATTTCTTTCTCTCTCATATTTCCACATTAACATGCGCATTGTCTACACAAGATTTTATAAAGAGTCTTAATACTTTTTTACTATGTTGTTCACAACACAAGGTTCACAAGTGTGATGTTTATTTTTGTGTTTACAATATGCTCTTAAATGATACAAAATCTCGTAGATTTAAAATGTGTTTACAAACTGTAATAATATATGTAAGAAAATATTTATAACGTGTTCACCTTGAGTTTATATTCAATTATATGTGTACATGTATTTTACAGAAATTAAGAAAAAAAATAGGAGAGAAAAAAAATATGAAATATGAGAGTAGAGCAAAGATATATGTACTTAATTTACACAGAAATTTATTTAAGTATTGGAAGATTCACAAAACCAATGTTTTAAAACTTGGGTTAACCCAACCGATTGGACCGGGGTAGTGACCGGGTTAACTAATGTTGGGTTAATGCATATGACCGACCCGTTTTAACCCCGTCGGGTTTCTCAAAAACCCTGTTAAACCGGTGGTAAACCCGTTTCTCAAACCTGATTAACCCGTTTTTATGTCAAAATTAAAAAAAATGTGTGTTATGTATGTTTTTTAATGTATTTGGATTGATGTAAAACTTGTTGTTTGTGTATTTCTAATGTTGGAACTTGTGGACATCAAATTATTACTTTATATATATGTATGTACGCAGGAAAATGAAAAAAAATACATGGGATTAAGGAATTACTGAAACCGATTAACCCGATGGTTAAACCGGTTAATTTGGGACCCGATCACCATACCGAATCAACTAAAAATCTGGGTTTTAAAACATTATACAAAACATACATCATTTTCATTGTATAAACACGTAGAGAATACTATATACCGGAATGACGCATTAGAAAGAATCTTTAAATAGATTTGAGCGATTGACTTTCTTCTTTCTAGATATTTACAATTTCCGATCGTCATATTATTAAAGCTTGACATCAGAAAAATCATGTTTTTCGGTTTTTAATTTCTATAATTTAATAAATACACTTTTATTTATATATATTATGTGCAAATGACTTTCTTTGACCTTTTGGTCAAATATTTTGACTTCTTTCACTTATTCTGACAATTGAGTTAACGCAGCTTTATTTTCTTGAAGTAAAAATTTCCATTTAAGTTCAATTAATGACTATTTTTTTATAATAAATTTTTAAATATAACCGTTATTTAGATAGTACTTTTCTGTTGGTTTCTCAATTACTTGTGATTGAAGTTAAAGTTAGAGCAAATTTGATATTAGTTTTTGAAAACAAAAATCCAACAAGGATTGGAACATGAAATCTAATGTTTTTTTTTTCTTTTCTTTCTGATCATCATAAGCATCGACATTAGGATTGCAGCCACGACTCCCGGTGAACCAGACCGTGGTCCGTCGCTAAGAACCGCGAATCTTGATTCGGGATCCAACAACTTCACCACTTCGCTTCTTTTGATTTCTTGAACATCTGAATCGTTAATCGAAACATAAAAGCTACGACTTTCTAAAGATTCACCTCCTTTTAACTGATGGGTTAGATTCATAACCGTTTTAGCTTCATCCAACATCCAAATCGCACAATTATGAAAATCCAACGTCTCCGAAAGCTTATCGAGAGTCGTGTAAAGAATCGTGTGACCATCAAGAGACTTCCGAATCTCTTGGGTCAACATGCCAAACTCGCTTATTTTTGTTTATTGATCATATCCATTTCTCTTCCAAGATCCCAAAACTTCTGTAAAATATATATATATATATATATATATATAATTCTATGAGTCTGCGTGTATTTATCTATATATACACATACATATGGTCTGTGTGTATGTGCTATTCGAGAGAGAGAGAGAGAGAGAGAGAGAGGTGATTTGAGGGTAATGGTGGGGACAATGTATTGATAAATTACATTATTGGTCATTGTGGTTTTAATAGAAAATAATAAAAGTAATAAAAAGACTATAATATCCTTAATTAATATAGCTTTTCGTTTTTATTAATAAATTCAATATACGTAAATACCATAAAATCCTACGCGAACATTATAAATTACTTTAAGAAAAGAGTAAACTACGATTTTGGTCCCTGTGGTTTAAAAACTGTTTTTTTTATCCCTGTGGTTTCATTTTTACTTCTATTTTGGTCCTTACTACTAACCCAGTTAAAAGTAACCGTTAAAAACTTTTGAAAAGTTACATATTTAGTCCCTGTGTTGTTAAAAATTTAAAATATTTAGTCTTCGTGTTATAAAAAGTTTAAAATATTTATCCTTCAATTTTATTTATTATATTAAATATTAATAAACTATAAATTTGATATTTATATATTATAATTTTTTTACTTTTTCTTTAAGAAAAATGTGTTTAATAAAAACATTTGGTTGGATGTAAATAAAATTATTTTTCTCATATCCAATTAAACTTTTTTCGGATATAATTTAAAATAAATGTAAAACTTAAAAAAAAAAGTGTAATTTATTCATCAACAATTTAATGGAAAAATATTACGAACCATTAAGATTGTTGATAAATAAGTTATATATATTTTTAAAAGTTTTACATTTATCTTAAATTATTATTTGAAAAGGTTTAATACATATTTTAAATATTTGTACATATTTTTAAAGTTTAACACAAAGACTAAATATTTTAAACTTTTATAACATAGAAAGACCTTAATGATTCGTAATATTTTTCCGTTAAATTGTTGATAAATAAATTACACATTTTTTTCAAAGTTTTAAATTTGTTTTACATTATATCCGAAAAAGTTTAATAGGAATTGAGAGAAAAAATAGTTTTATTTACATCCAATCGGTTGTTTTTATTAAATACATTCTCCATTCACTATTTTATATTTCATTTAAACTTTATCTTTTATTAATTAATACAATTTTGTTTGATATTTAAATTAAAAATAATATATATATATATATATGTGTGTGTGTGTATTAAAATGTAATAAAGAAAGAAAAAAAATATAACATATAAATATCAAATTTATAGTTTATTAATATTTAATATAACAAATAAAATTGGAGGATAAAAGTCTGGATATCTCAGAAATGTCTGGATATCTCAGAAATGTCAACCGCAGGAATCAAACCTTGGTAATATGGCTTTCACTCCACACCCCTCAGGAATGTTACCTATCCAACTGAGCTATAACACCCTTTGATGGTATGTAATATATTTTATTTACATTGTAATATTAATCATGTATAATTTTTTAATGTTAAAGTATAATTTAATAAATTAAAAAATTATTTATCAATATTAATTGATGATCAAACTATTTGTATTTTTTTTAAACAATTTATTAGTAATTTATTTATACTTTTTTTTACAAACATAAGTTTCATAAACTTCCAAAAAATCTTGTGACATAAAACAATTTTTTATATTATTCACTGACAAATCAGCAAAAAAATGTTAATGTTATATTAACGATTACCAATTTCAACTAAGAAATCAAACTCACAACCAGGGATGGCCAAAATAGACCATGCTTGTCTTAGGACCTGGCCTGGGAACAGACCAACGGGTCGGGATCGATTACGATTTTTATGGAAATTCAATACCTGAACCTTGCCTGAGACCGGTTATGGGGTTGGGAACGGTTATATATAGATCCAACTTTTTTTTTATTTTTAAAATCATCTTTATATATTTTTAAATGTTCCAATACTAATGTCAGAAATCGTAATTATAGACCCAGCTAGAGATTTTAAAATGCATTTCAATAAGATAGTATTAAAAAAAATCTTCGAATACAATCTTTATATGTTTAAAATTGATTTTTAGGATGAAAAAAAGTTAGGACCCATTTGGGCCAGCCTCTGGGGCTGATTCTAGGACTGGGATTTTTACATGGAATGGACCGGGACTCTTTGGTCGGGATCAGTTACAAAAGAGATCTCAAACCGAGACTGATTTGGGCCCTGCCCTAGACCGGGTTTCAGCCATCTCTACTCACAACCATCATAAGTTTTAATTAAGAAATAACCTTTGAGTAGATCGAGTGATTGATTTTTCTTTCTCAAGATGTTTACAACTTTCAGTTATCATATTATTTTAGTTTGAGATCGAACAATAATGTTTTTTTGATGGTGGTGGTTTTTAATTTATATAATTTAATAAATACGGTCTTATTTACATATCATGTGCAAACATTTTTCTTGACTTTAAGATCAAATAATTTGACTTCTTTCGTCGAATTATGACAAATTGGTTAACGTTGTTTTTATTTTCTAGAAGTTAAAATTTCCATTTTTAGGTTCGGTTAAATTTATTTTAAAAAGAACCCTAGACAAGATATCCAAATCCTATCATAACCACTCCAAAAGCATCCTTGAAATCGGGTTTCACCGTTATCTAACTATAGGAAAGTACCTAAGAAGTTTGTTATCTAGCAGACTTCTTGGATACTTTTATGTACTGTGATAATGGTGAAACATATTTAAAAAAAGTATCCTAGACAATTACCCAAATCCCATCATAGCCACTCCAAAAGTACCCTTGAAATAGGGTTTCACCATTATCTGATTATAGAAAGGACTTTAAAAAGTCTCCTATTGATTAATGCATATGGATTTAATATAATTGTTACGTAGATAATTAATTAAATTGGTTACTTGGTTTCTCATGATTGAGGTTAGGAAAAATTTGATATAAGTTTTTTAAAACAAAAATCCAATTACGATTGAAATACGAAATCTCTTGTTTTTTTCTCTCTCGATAATCATAAAACCCAACTAGTTCAACTTATGCCTTACACAATAACTATAATTTTGTAATTTTATCAAACATAAGTTTTATATTTTTTCTTTTTAATGGGAAAGTGTACTGATTTTTTTATTCCTAGTTTACAATAAAGTTTTACATCCCGCTCGATTACACACCTTGACAACTACTTTTATTAATAAAGTATATTTTAATTTCTTATACTATCCGTTATCACATTAATACTTTTAATAAAAATCAATTTTCTATTTAGAAATCATACTCACAAAGTTGTATAATAAACAAAAAATTCATTTTTTAAAATTAGTTTTATAGTGCAACCGGTCAATAACCTAATTCTTGTCTATCTTTTGGGATTTGGCTAAGATCAAAGATGAAGGTTTGGATAGCCGTTGACTTGAATTAAGTATATTTTCATAAATTATTTTATGGTTTATTAGAATATTATTTATGTAATTGTGGTTAAGATAAAATACAATTTAATATTTTAATCCCGTCCTTTTCCTATTGAATTTAATCTTATAAACAGAAAAATTATCTCAATCCGTGTGTTTGACTTGACCCACGCGATCTTGAAGACAAGTCATAAATGTGTTGGATTTGATACACCTATACGTAAGATGTTTTGTTTTTAAAAAATTATTATAAAATGGTCTAATTTAAATCATAACAAATTAGTTCAGAAAAAAAAAATCTAATATCAATTAAAATTTTATAATTTTCTGTTGAGGATTTTGTTCAAATAGTCATTTCACCCCCAAAACTTCGCCTTCTAGACAATTTCTTCTAAAAATTGACAAAATAGTCATTAGGGTATCAATTCCGATCTCATTAAAAAAATTTATTGCAATTTGGTTCTTGGTCGCGAAACACTTAGATCGCCATTGCGACCCTAACCCTGTAAAGTACTTGTGGGAGATGGGAAACACCTTCAGAAGTTAGGGTCGCCATGGCGACCTAATTGTTTGGCAACCAGGGACCAAATTGCAATTAAATTTTTTGATTTTTAATGAGGTCGCAATGGACACCTTATCAATGGCGACACTAGTAACTATTTTGTCAATTTTGGGTAGAGAATAGCTTAGGAGACGAAAAAATTCAACTAAAATAACTATTTAACCAAAATTCCCCTTTTTCTTTATGTTCTCTTTCTTCTATGATATGTCCTATTATTCTCTCTCTCTCTATGTGTGTGTGTGTGTGTCTCCATATCATACGTGTACGCATATAACTGAATATGAACTCAAGATAAATATATTATGAACATTTTCTTATTATTATAATAGCTTATGAATATATTGTGAATACACTTTAAATTTACAGAATTTGGCATAGTTTATGAAGATATTGTAAAAACAAACTAAATTTAAACATACCATTTGTGAACATCTAGTAATTTTTTATTTATTAAAAATGTTTATATTGTGTTCATCTTATGTGTGCAATACGTTTGTTAACAAGGAGATAAGAAAGAGAAGAGGAGAAAGAGAAAGTGATAAAGTATGAAATTTCTTAAAAATTAAGCGGCATTAATTTTTACTTAATAACTAATGATATTTTTCTTCTTAATTATATCATTAGTTAATAACAATAATTATTTTAATTTAGCAGCTTAAAATGGATCTCTCGAATCTCATATATTTTAAAGTTTGTTAAATGATTAAACCCATCCACATATTTTAGCAGACTTTTTTAATAAAAAAAAATAAAGAATCAAAATTTAAACTCTTTACATTTAATTTTAATAATTTTTTATTTTATTTTAAAGATTACAAGTTTGATTATATTTTAAAATGTTATTTTTTTTCTTGTTAAAATCTAATAAATAACAGCATTAACTTTTCATAACCTGTAAATCATCCATTCAGTACCCCGAAAAAAAAGAACTTATAAAAAACTATTTACAGAAGAAAAATATGAAAAGGACTTTTTACTATAACCGTTTGGTAAAGAAAAATATAAAGCTTCCCTTCCAAAAATTTGATGACATTGAGACAATCTGGAAGGTCTGTTGATTTCTTTAATGGTCACTGATAGCAACTTATGTTATGTGATGACTTATTTAAACTGATTTGGTCATTTTATAACAAATGCATTGTTTGGCAAAAATAAGCTAGCTTATAAGCTAGCTTATTTTCTGAGTAATCGTTTGGATGCACATAAGCTAGCTTATAAGTCAGCTTATAAGCTAGCTTATCGATAAGCTACTTGGAGTAGCTTATGAGAAGTTTTTTGACACTTTTTCCAATTAACTAATATTATTTATTTACTTTCAACATGTCCTTTTTGGTCATTTCACATGCTCATAAGCTAGTTTTTGCCAAACATAATTTATTCATCAGCTAGCTTATCAGCTACCAGCTAGCTTATAAGTCATCAGCTACCTTATAAGTCATACGCTAGCTTATCAGTCATAAGCTAGCTTATCAGCTAGTTTGCCAAACATAGCCAAAACACATGGTTTGAAAACTTACCCAAACCAACTTTTTCCAATTTGGATGATAAAATAATGTTTTTTAATTCGTTGTTATTATTTTTGGGATGTTCTTAAATTTAGGGAGAAATTGTTGAAACATAAATATATCTGAAATCTTCATTTTAATGAATCTGTTGGAGATGCACAAAGAGATCTTTCAAAATGAATATTTTGAACATGAGAAATGATGTAAATTTCTCCAAATTTGAGAACATCCCAAAAATTATTACAACAAAAGATTTTTAAAAAAAATTATATTTGGAGATGTAGCACACAAATCAAATCAGGAATACCCCCAATAAATCCAACGATTATTTAACTAGAAATTTAAAAATCCAACGTTCAAAAATTGAATATAATTTAAACCGATACCTTCACAAAGGGTGGTGATCGGAATTTGTACATGTGCATGGCAGTTAAGGATCCCCGGAGAAGAGAGGAGATCGACAGAAAGGGCAGTTAGATTGTTTCCGGCAAAGCAATTTGCCGATGCAATCGGAGTGAAAGACGTGTCCACAGTGGTTGAGTTGACACACGATGTCACACATTTCGTAATTGGCGAAGCAAATAAAGCACGTTTCATCAATGGCTCCATGCCACCGGTGCTGTAGATCTTCGCACACAATTATCGGAAGATCCACCGTACATTTGTCCATTTCTTGGTATCGGAAATGGAAGTCATGATGTCGAAATACATAAAAGACGAAATGTTTGAGGGTTTTGAGCAAATCATGTTTGATTCGAAAGATCAGAAATAATACACACAAGCAGAAGATGATATTTATCACCATTATCATTTATCTTAAACGTTTTCGGGTTGAATTTGGTTGGTTAGGGTTTATATAAAGAAGAAAAGACTAGTGTTAACTTGGAGACGTTTTA
Source organism: Silybum marianum (assembly GCA_036898165.1). Classification (NCBI taxonomy): domain Eukaryota; kingdom Viridiplantae; phylum Streptophyta; class Magnoliopsida; order Asterales; family Asteraceae; genus Silybum; species Silybum marianum. The sequence goes on from CM072532.1 coordinate 7,115,184, forward strand.
TCAAAAGGTATCAGGAACAATAAAGTCATAACAAGTCGTCAGTCACGAGGGTAGTATATTACTAGTATACCCATTGAATTTTTAGTTCAAATTAAAAATAAAGTAAAATTAAGTGCTATCTACCAAATGTTGTTTACTTTTCTAGCGCTTACCTGCAGGTAGAGATGGCAAAATAGACCCGAAGGAGGATCGTGAGTCATGACCGGCCTGGGGACTGGTTATAGATTTGAACGATTTTCAGGGTCTGGTTCGGCCTAACCCGAGACCGGTTATGGGACCGGACCGGGACTGAATTTTTAAAATAAATGTATTTTTATATGTAATTCTAATTTTTTAAGCGTATTTGATTGAAAACCAATTATGAAACTATAATAAATGTATTTTTTAAGTATATTTGGTTGAAAACCAAATATAAAACTATAATAAAACGTATTTGAGTGACCCAATTACATATATTAAAGTATTATTAAAAATTTCTCAATTTTTTTAACATAGGACCGGTTTGGCCCGGCCCTGGACCGTGACCGGTCAGAACCCAAGCTTAACTGGGCCTTACCTTCACGATGGGGACGATTATGGTGAATAGTGTTTGGGACCGGGGCCGTCCCTGCCCGGCCCCGACTGACTTTTTTTGCCATCTCTACCTGCAAGCTAGCAGCGGCGGAAGCCCGTCCTTTGCATCCGCTCAACCGATTTTTATAACCGCAACTAGAAATTATTGTGGCGGGTCCCTACGATATTAGAAAATACGATAGATATCAACCAAAATTTTGGAAAAATTTAGATCATCCAAAAAAAGCTTTTGAAATCAACTAAAAATTATAAAAATCTCTTGAAATAGTGGAATTCAGCTAAAAACACACCAGACGACTTTGTAGGCATTTGATTCACCTTACAGAAGTGTACCCGCTCAACAAAAATCATGGTTGCCGCAAAAGTGACCATCTTCACTTAGTTAGTTACATTATCGGGTAACATTTTTCGATTATCAAAATAATTTGTCAATAAACATTTACCTGTCAGCTCTTACTAGATAAGATTTTTCTCTCTTACTTACAATCCAAATTCTATTCGACTTTTTGTGTACTCTAGTATCTTCCATAAATACAATATATTTAATATTAGAGTCAGGTTCAATGGATAACCCAATAATTATATATTTTCTTTTTACTTAGTTACATCGAGTTGGGAAATCCAAGTCTTTGCCTTCATTCACACTACATTTCATAGAGGGATATATGTAGGCCTCACATGGCCTTAATTTTCGTAGTCAATGCCTTCTTCTTCGCTTTAGAAACTTATTTTTGTTGTTAACATAATTGTTTTAATGATATTTATAGAATCATAAGCTTATGAGACAAAAAAAATCATAAATTGTCGTATGACTGAATGTAAAATTCAATTCAACGTTCATAACCAAGTTAATAACTACACATACCATTGGATAACATTCAATGGAATCTCCTTTATCAGGCTATTTTGAATTATAATCTGATGGGATTTCATATATCGAAACAATCAAAAAAAAAATTCTTGAAGAAAACTATTTCTAAAATGTAAGAAATATATTACTTACAAAATTAGAATGAAATTGAAAAGCTATAATTTTATGTACCAAAAAGTTCGATGACACGATGTTAATTCAAGTTCGGCATTTCGACCCGTTTATTAAAAACCAACAAATTTGACCTACAAAGAGGACAAGTGAACTGATCCCGATCGAGCCAGCCTTCAATGCAGCACGAATGGAACACATGACGACACCTACTGAGTTGACTCACCGTGTCATCATCCCGGAACTCAGCCAGACAAATCGAGCAACTTTCGTCCACACGTCTGATCATAGCCACCTCATCTCTACTAATCACATTTAGAAGATCACTGAATTGAAGATCTGAACGGTGGTAAATGTTGGGAAAGATTTGATTCAGATCTTGATTTTGTGTGTAATAAGAATTAAAGAAAATGGATAAAAAGTGGAGAAATGCATGCTTGATTTGAAGAAATGGAAACCATATGCATGTAATGAATATAAGAGTAGGTATGGAACCTCCATATCCTTCATACACAACACAAATCATCCTTTAATTTCACTTAATTCTCTCTTAATTTGGTTTAATCACAACTGAAGAAGCTTTAACCCTTTATATATGTATATAATTAATCAGACTACTTGCAGAGTCAATCTGCTATTATTAATTAATTTATTATTAATCGCCGCCCTTAATGTTATTGTAATCCAAGGGGGGCTGAATAATCAATTCATAAATATTATTGAATTAAATAGTTTATATAAAAAAGGACGATTAAGAGGCTAATTAGAAACACTAATTGGTATTGTTTCCTGCCGGTGCGGCCGGGAGGCCGGTGCCGACCCCCCGCCACCAAAATCTTTTTCTTAAATTCTACTCATTAAAAATAAAAGTAATTAAATAATGAGTATACTAGCTAGGGTAACAGAATACCAGAACAGGACACGGTATTAATCCCAATTCTCCTGGTATTATTATTACGAGTGTTAAACCTTATACTACACATATGTCTCCCAATTAAAATAAATAAATAAATATGAGTGTTAGTGTGTCCCCCAATCAAAATAAATAAAACAATAGATTAGGGTGCAAATGAGAATTAGACTAGGATGTAAAAGGAAAAACCTTATTATAACATATCTTATTAATTAATGAATATACGTGAGGGGTACATGTCTCATTTAATTTGTTTTTATAAAATTTCAAGACTCAAATAGAAATGTAATTTATAACTTGTTATCTCCCAAAACAGATAATAAGTGTGGGTTAAGAAAATTTTCAAACCATATAGTTTTCATTAAGTGATTAAACCATACTTTTTTGTGGCTTGGATCACATAGTTTGGCTTATTATGAGTTTTAAACTTAGGGGTCGTTTACCAAATGGTTATCTGGGCAAGCATTTACCAAGTCATATTACCTACCGAAAGAACGCGATAAGAGCGAATACAAGAAAAACAATGACCAAAAGTCTTATCCGGTAAGTGATGACGACGACTTTTACCATGGTAAGCATTTACCGGGTAAATTGTTGCATACGATATCGTTTTTGTGAACTAAATTGTTGATAAGCACTTACCCGGATAAGATTTGGTAAACTGCCCCTTAGTTTTATTAATTAAATGTTTTTAGACAATCATAGTTTATGATATTATCCTTCATAATCTTATGTCATTAAAAACATATTTTATTTATGACAAATAATAATTTAAATATGAACTACTATTTATTGTCCCATCCAGATCAATCGTGCCTATAAACCGTCCAAACTTTTGGTTTGACCAATTCTTTTAATTTGTTTCGATGTCAAATACTAATTTTTTAAGTTTTAAAATAGAAACAACGGCTACATTAATGCGTTATGATGATAAAACCAAAAAAGCGAGCTCTTTCTAACTAAACTTTGTACATATATATGTAGACCTGGCAAAAACTGACACGACACGCTAACCCGACACGAACTCGACACGAATTAAACGGGTTTGGGTAATACATTTCAACCCGTTTAAGTAAACGGGTTGACACGACACAAAAATTAAACGGGTAAGGTCAGGGTCCAAATTTTCAACCAGTTTATTTAAACGGGTTGACACGAAAATGACACGAAAACGACACGAAAGTTAAATGGGTTGACACGATACGACACGAAAATTAAACGGACCGGGTTAGGGTTAGGCACTCTCAACCCGTTTAACCCTTGAACCCGACACGACACGACACGTTTGCCAGGTCTACATATATGTTTATGAATTATGATGACACCTGTATTACACCTATGTTTAGAAGTAAGATATTATATCAACTTTGATATATTTTTTTATCTGTTCTCATTCGTTATCTGATTTTTTTTTCAATTTTCTCTCTGAATGTTTTACTTGTGATACCGTGACCAATAAATAATATCGAAATACAATTCAAAGTTCTGTTTCTTCTTCTGAATCTCTCTACGCTGATCAACAGGAGAATGTACGAAATTGCCGGAGGAATTGAAGATCTCACAAATATTTCAACCATGTGGTTTGATTTTGATGTGCACATATCTGTATAACATGATTGCATTTTGTTGTTTTTTGGATTATTTGGTTATTAAATTGCTTGGTTCGATAGTTAGGGTTTGTTTATTTGTCTAATTACTTGCAATTTTGTTAACCGTCGTAATGTCCATGGATGCCAGTTGATTTCGATATGCATATTTGTTTGTGAATCAATGATTTGAAAACAAAAAAAATGGAGGATTGAAGAATACATATTTTCCATTATTCTATAATGCATTTAAAGTGTTCGACGATTTGTCTATCTTCGTTGGTAGTTCAGAAACTTGATACCGTAGGCAAAGACGAAGCAGAAGAGAACAGCCCAACCAACATGAGCCAAAGCAACGTATCCGAGAAAATCATACTCAAACCCTAGAGCTTCTTTAATGAATTCCTTCACTGTGACGGAATTCTGGCCTGGAACCACAACCAGGCTTTCGTTTTCACCAAGCTGAGATGTGATCAAGCCGTATAGAGTCCATGCCACCGGTGAACCCCAGTAATACCACCTCCACCAGATTGGGATTTGCTGCAAAGATTAGGTAAGTTTTGTTAGTAATGCAATTTATTTTAATTAGAAATTAGATTAGTGACAAATCATGTCTAGCGCAGTTGGTTTCCCTAAAGGCGGTAACATCCCGGGAGGATTGTGGATGGTATCCCAATCTACCCGGGTTCGAATCCAAGGGGGAGTCAATTTAAGGTAATGAGGAGTACCCAGTCCTTGGGCTCGTCCAGTCTTTCACTGGGCTGCCCCAGCCCAGTCATAGAATGTGGTTGGGCCCTAGGTCCAGCGTTAGCTGGACCGGGACAGCGGCGGATTAGTGGGCTGCCCTTGGATGCCTAATACTGGTCCAGTCTTTGACTGGGCCGCCCCTAAGCCCAGTCATAGACTGTGGTTGGGCTCTAGGTCCAGCGTAAGCTGGGCCGGGATAGCGGCGGATTAGTGGGCTGCCCTTGGATGTCCGATACCGCCGGGGAGGCGTGTTTGTGGGTTCGATGCTGCTATGCCTTTCAAAAAAAAAAAAAAATCAGATTAGTGTGCTTTTTAGGGCATTATACCGTTCTGGGGATCATGAAACCAGAGAATAAGTTCCAGAAATTGAGGAAGAATGACATAGTAATGGCTGCAATCTGATAATTTGGTGTGAGGGCTACAAGCATCATCCCGTATAATGTGAAATAGACAAAGCACATGAATATGTAGAAGTAGAACCACAAGAACTTATCGGCTGACCAATGGTATCCAATCATCGAGTAAATCAGAAGACTGTATATCAACGTTTGTATGCCTACATATGCCACCTCAATTACCACCTACAGGAAAAATTAGTGATCTAGTTTTTTAGTTAACTCTAATAAGTAATAGAAACAGAAAAGTTAACAAATTTTTATCGTACCTGCGCAAATGCATACGGGATTGCTGAATACATCCCTGCTGCTTTCTCACGGTAGAAAACTGTTCGTTCTACAGACACCACAGACTGCACGGCTGAAGTGTTGGTTCCACCAAGAAACATGACGGCTGCATACATAGCTCCCATCAAATTCATTACATCTTGTTGTTGGTCCCTGTCATAATGACACCAAATCTTTAAAAGTTACACGCCAAAGATCAAAAACAAATTAACCACAAGGCTTGTGGCGTACTGGTTAAGGCTTGTGAGGGATGAAGCTAGATAACCCATCTACCCCAGGTTCGAATCCAGGCGCAAACAACTTGTGGCCACTGGGGAATTATCTCAGGGTTGCATGGTTTAGCAGTCTTAAAATTGCCAGGGATTAGTCTAGGAAAATGCCTAGGTTACCCTTTCCAAAAAAAAAGATTAAAAACAAAATGTTAGATTTCTTACGTTTTTTGGCCTTTGTTCCAGAAAATCACTCCAAAGAGAACGCCAATCACTGTCGTCATCAAGAATCGAACAGCGTTGTACTGTGGATGTCTCCAGTAAGACCAGTGCTGTTTCCATAAGCAAGCTTTGCATTGTGTCCAAAAGGATTTGGAGTATTTTGTGGGAAAGTAAAGGTCATGGGACCCTTGTACCGGTGTACTAAGCTCTTTAATACGCTCCTGGTTCCTCCTGTTAGAGAGAAGAGAACCCATCTTAGTAGAAATAGAATCTTGGAAAAAGAATGTTAAAGGGCTGAATGAATAATAGGAGGTTTTCATACTTATACAGATCAGAGTTGGCATAGATCTCTGCAAAATCTACACCGAGTTGAGCTTCGACTGCTGGAGAACTAACGTCAAGCATCCATGTGGCCGGATTTTGACCTTCTTTTATTCTGTTGATCCCTGGAATGGACTGAGAAGTTTGTTCGTTGGTTTAGCTTCTTGATGTTTGTTAAAATGGGAGAACGAAAAAAAGAAAAAAGGATGTACTCACTTCAAAATATTCGATTAGCAAGTGAGAATGGTGACCAAGAGGTCCTGTGTAAATGACCTGCCCTCCTCTTTTCATCAACAATAGCTGCAAGAAAGTAAGGAGTAAGTTTTGAAGAACAAATGAGAACTGACACTACAACAAAAATGATTTTATAGGAAGCTTAAAATGAAAAGACGTCCTAAAAGAATACTTTATAAGACACAAGTTTATAGGACCAAACCAAAAAACTTCCTATCTAAAAGCGTTACAGGACGCTTTTAGGCGTTTCAACAAGTTTTTTACGACATTTCTTAAAATTAAGTGTCCTATTAGCTGTTTTATAGGTCACTTTTGAAAAGTGTCCTATAAACCCGTATTTTCATAGCACTCTTTTCAAAAGTGTCATATAAAATAGCCTAATAGGACACTTTATTTTAAAAGCGTCGTAAAAAACTTGTTAAAACGTCTAAAAGCGTCCAATAAACCTATTATAACGCTTTTATATAGGACACTTTTTGATTTGGTCCTATAAACTTGTGTCCTATAAAGTATTCTTTCAGGACGCCCCTTTTCATTTTAAGTGTCCTATAAAATATTTTTTTTTGTAGTGTGAGTGCTTGATTTCAGATAACTTGCCTCATCAAAAGCTTCGAAAATGTCGATACTTGGTTGGTGAATCGTGCAGACGACCGTCCGACCCGTATCAACCGTATTTCTAACGGTACGCATCACAATGGCAGCAGCCCTTGCGTCAAGTCCTGATGTGGGTTCGTCCATAAAGATAATCGATGGATTTGCAACCAATTCTACTGCAATCGTAAGTCTCTTTCGTTGTTCAGTAGAGAGACCATCTACTCCCGGAAAGCCAACTAATGCATTCCTTAACGGGTTCAATTCGACCAAATCCATAACTTCCTCCACAAACATCTAAACCATAAAAAGGGAAATGTAGTTAGGCGATGTTTGGCAAACTAGCCGATAAGCTAGCCGATAAGCTAGCTGATGAAAAAATCATGTTTGCCAAAACTAGCGTATAAGAATCTAAAATGACCAAAAAGGACATATTGAAAAATAATAATAATTAATGATTAATATTAATGAGGGTTATAATTGGAAAAAATGACAATAAGCTCCCAAAACACTACTCCAAGTAGCGTTTCAATAAGCTATATAAGCTATCTTATAAGCTGGCTTATGGTTTAGCAAACGTGTACACTGAAAATAAACTAGCTTATTTTTGCCAAACATAGCCTTATTGCTGGTAACTTACAAGTTAAATTACAACTAATGATAAATGTTGTGAAATTTACACAAGTTTTTTTTACCTGGCATGTTTGTGTGGTTATATCCGGAGAAAGACGCAGCCACGCAGAGTACACAAGCGACTCATAAACCGTCACATGTGGAGAATGGATGTCGTTTTGTTCACAATATCCGCTAACACGAGCAAAAGTTTCTTGGTTTTTAAGGTAACCGGAGATGCTGACACTTCCTGTGACGTACCCACCGGTCTTTCTTCCGGCTAGCACATCCATCAGAGTAGTCTTCCCGGCACCACTTACACCAACCAACGCTGTGAGAATTCCCGGCCTGAATGCACCACTAACATCTTGTAGCAGTTGCAGCCGATCCTGATCGATTCCTTGAGCTTTCATTTCCTGATAAATTTGAACAATTTTTTAACGTCATCTTTTCGTAAATTATCCGGCAAAATTAAGTATCTTATCTTGGTAATAATTAGGACTTACAGCAGGCATGTCTACAAAGTAATCAACATGATCAAATGCAAGTGATAATGGTTGAAATGGAAGCACCATTCCTTTCTTATTACTGCTGTTTCTTGCTGCCATTTCTGTTCCTGCTTGTGGGTGCTTCTGATTCTGTTCGTCTTCTGTGGGAAGAACAGTCTTTGAATCTCCGAGAGCTGGATATTTTTAGATCAAAATGGGTTTATAAGATGAAAGAAAATTGTGTAAATTATAAAGATTACGTTACACAAATAACCGAAATCATGATCTTACGGTTCAAGTATGTTAGAGCTACCACAAAAAAGACGTTAAACAGAACCGAAAACCCGAAGAGTGCAACGACACAAACCCAAAACATATACTCGCTTGTGAACATCCCCCTGGACTTGAGAAGAACCTTCCCTACAGTCGGTTCGTTGATTCTTGAATCGGGGTTTGGCTGTGAAAATGAGGGAAAGAAATCGATTTAATTCGAGAAATAAGTAAAAAATATGGAATTTTGTGAGTAAAATGAGCATCAGTTTAGCTTACGGTACTCCATCTTTCGTCTAGAAACTCATTAATCACGATGGCATTTTGTCCATACATCATCGGGGAGATATAATATCCCCATATCATCCATGGCTCAATATCGTCTGCAAGAAATGCAAAATACGTTATACAAACACAGTCAATCAGTCTTCAGTTATGCAGGCTAGTACTAAGAGTCGGGATTACCGGATACAGACCTTTTGCAACGATGAATCCACCGAGCACAAAAACAATTAGCAACGTAAAGGTGCCAAGAGCATTTGCAACAACCTGCGTTCTTCCAAGTGCAGCAATGAAACGAAAAAGAGATAAAGCCATTTGATGTAAGCCGATATAAGCCAAAAGCTGCCGGAAAAACCTGATAAATATTTATAAATTATAACCAGTTATCCAAGTTCTACTACCTCATTAGTTTTAAAAAAGATGCAACTATTTAATTTACCTGCTAGCTGAAGGGGCAAAGCCGATAGTGTAATAGGTTAAGACGATCCATATTACTGATTCCATTATCGATATAGGAATCTTCATGATCCATATCGGTAGCGCAAATGCCCACGCTGGGTAGAACAACGAATCCCTTTGTTTGAAGAACACGGGAAGCCTCATAATCGTTAAGGCAAGCTCGGCTGCTCCATTAAACATCACATTTAAAAGACTGAAGAACAATGCACCGAAATACTTCCCGCCATCTTCAAGCCGACCACTTTTCATTTCGGTTCTAAAGAACACCGTGAAAGCAATAACGGACATGATAGTGATCTGGGTGGTTTTGAATATATACAAGAAAGCGTTTCTTTTCATTAATAGCCATTCTCTAGCTAAGTTTGCTTTAAGGAGTTCCATATTTGATATACCGTATTTTTCAGTCACTAAAGCAGCTGGATGGACGTCGGTTTTGTTATAAGGAACCGCAAGATCGTCATAAAGCCGCTCACCAACTTGAAACCGGCCGAAAATCTGACCAAATTCAGCCACGGAAACGAACTGGTAAGGTTCGTTTTTATTAAACCAGTATTGTTCTTGGTCTTTTTTAGAAGTAACTTCTTGCAAAAAGTCAGCAACTCCTTTCCTTTCTGGGCATTTGAACCCTGCGCTTTCGAAGAAATCAAGAATATCGGCACGCGGGCCTTGGTAGACGATTTGACCCTCGGAAAGGAGTATAATATCGTCAAATAGTTCGAATGTTTCAGGTGCAGGTTGAAGAAGCGAAATGATCATGGTTACATCCATGATGTGAACCATCTGTTTCATATATTTAACGATCTGAAAAGTGGTCGAACTATCCAAACCCGTTGAGATTTCATCCATAAAGAAAACTTTCGCAGGCCCAACCAACATTTCACCTGAAGTTACAAAAAAAACAAAAACAAATAATCGTTCATCAAAACATTTAAAACCTTAAGAAACCCGAAAGAAACATAGGATCATCGAACAATACCAGTAGTGGCGCGTTTTTTCTGCCCACCGGATATCCCTCTTCTCATTTCGTCACCCACCATGATAGCAGCGCATATATCTAATCCGAGAATCTGTTTACAGTTTTACGTTCGGTTTCTATTAACTCGAGATACTAGAAACTAGAAGAAGAAAAAAAACTCGAATGAAAACCGAGATAAACCTTTAGAACATAGTCTGTAACCAAACTAGATTCTTGACCAGCCACAGCTATGGCTTTCATGAAAGCATCGATTTCTGGGTCTGGTTTGATGCCTTGGTTTTTCTCACGTCGTGCCAGTTCAGCCAGGAGGTCGTATCTGGTTCCTACTCCTAGACAACGGCCGGCAAAATCGAAGGTCTCTCTAACGGTCATCTCACCGTGGTGGATGTCATGTTGACTAATATACGCACAAGTTCTTTGAGGTATGAATTCTGACATCTTATGACCGCAATACGTAACTTCTCCGGTGACTCGTAGATCTGAATCTAGAATTCCGGCAAGTGACCGTAGAAATGTAGTCTTCCCGGAACCAGGAGGTCCTAGAAGTAGCGTCATCCTGAAAACGTAAAACTCGGAAACTATGAGTGAATATATATATATATATATGTATATATATACACATACATATATATATATATATGTATGGGTTGATTTCCGTTATAAACCACGTCAATTCGTAAAAACCATACAAACCGCATGCAACCAATATTTTTTTTTTTAAAATTTTCACTTTTTTTTAATTATTAAGGTTGATTAGTCAATAATATATGAAAACATTTCATCAAGAATACATGAAGGTTAGTGAATCAAGAATATGTGAAACAAGATTCATCAAATTGAGAGTTTCATGAAACAATTCATTTTCGTGTAAAAAGAAAAATAATTTCATGAAGAAAAGAATTATATGAAACAAATTCATCATATTAAACACTTTCATGAAAAAAAAATTATTCAAAAAAACAATGAAGCACGCGGTTTGTACGAATTGACGTGGTTTATATTTGAAATCTTCCCTATATATATATATATATGTATGTATGGAGGAAGTTCAAATACAAACCAGTTGAAAGGTACAAACTATACAAACTGGCTTAAATCAATATAAAGATAAAAATTTTCATGATTTTTTTTTCATCAAATGCTAATATTTAAGATATTATTACACATATGTTTGTTTTATAATATAAAAATTTTACATGTATTTGTTTTCATAAGTTAAAAGTTTCTGATATATATTTTCTTGTGAAAAAGTTTCACATGTATTTGTTTCATAATGTAAAAGTTTCTCATATATATTTTCACATGTATTTGTTTCATAATGTAAAAGTTTCACATGTAATTTTTTCACAAGGTGAAACAATCATATTAACAATAATATCTTAAATCATAGTATTTGAGGAAAAAAAAGATGAAAAAAATTATTTTTATATTGATTTCAACCGGTTTATATAGTTTGTACTCTTCAACTGGTTTGTATTTGAACCAACCTCTGTATATCTCTCTCTATATTATATATATATATATATATGGTTTCCGAGACGTTAGAAATGGCGTAAAACATACCGTGATGGCCTCACAATCCCACTCACTTCCCGCAAAATTTTAACGACTTTTTTCTTGGATGGAACAAGCCTGATGGATTGAAGAAATCCCTTTCGATAATAATTCAGTAGAAAAATGTTAGAAAATGTAGATTTGGACGGTAGAATTTTCTAATTTTTTCATGTAGTTTTATGATTAGAAATCGACAAACCTCTATAGTGTTAAGGGTTGCATTTAGCAAAGTAGGAAGAGATCTAGAACCAACATGAACATCTCCTTCAATCGACATATTCTTGTAGCGTATTTCGATCTTTGGAATATCAATCCCGACCCTGTTTAATAACCCATAAAAAATATTACGAAATTAATAACACTTGAAAAAAATGAATAGAAACCGATAAAAGGATTAGTGAACCACAAGGGTTGTGGCGTACTGGTTAAGACTTGTGGGGAATGAGGCTAGATAACCCATCTACCCCAGGTTCGAATCCAGGCACAAACAATTTGTGGCCACTGGAGAATTATCTCAGGGCTGCAGCTTTAACAGTCTTAAAATTTGCCAGAGATTTCTAGAAAAATGCCTAGGATACCCTTTAAAAAAAAGGATTAGTAGTGTAGGTTCACCTATCGGTTCTAGCTCGAACTCTAATTAGAAACTTTTCGTTATCTTCTTCTACAACTTTCAGTATACTCTCCATTAACTGCTTCTTATCCTGAGGTCCAAGATGTGCGATATCGGTTTGTTCATGAACGATTTGCCCATTATCGAGAACTTGCTTCAAGATTCCTTTTCTTAATCTATCGTACGTAGGGAGCCTTTCGATTGCAGCCCATTTGAGTTCTTCTTCATCGTCATCCTGTTTTCCGCTGCTTTTAGCGAAAACATCACCGCCACTAGGTGCCGCCGAGAAGGCCTCCTTGATACTGGCGGTAGCCCAACTTCTCCGGGATGATGAGAGACTCATCCGCCGGCTCGTCGACCTCGCCAGATCATCTCCGGCGAGTGTTGCTGCCATCTAACAAATATTAAGTTAGAGATAAGGTAGTAGAATTGAGTTTGATGATGAAGCTGTAATTAGATCTGATATGGGAAGAGGGTGTTGGTTTTTATTTAGTGCTAGTTTTAAATCTAACAGAAAATCTGGGTTCACATTTGATCCCACTTTAATCCCATTCACATTTGCTTCCACTTTAATGCGGTAAGACTTATGAATAACACTAAACTTTTACAGTTGAACATTGTGAAGGTAACTTTTACAGTGTTCTGTTGTAAAAGTTTGTTGTGGTAAACTTTCACAGTGTTCTGTTGTGAAAGTTTGTTGTTTTATATATTTTATGATGTTTTGTTGGAAAATTTCGATATTGTTTTATATATATATATATATATATATATATTTATTAACAATAATAATAAATATAAACTTTATAATAATAAAAATAATATATATAGAAATAAGGAGAATATATTTATATATGTGTGTATATATATATATAAGGAAGGGTTCAAACGAAAACACCTTCATTTTACGAGAACGCGAGAACACCCTTTTCCTATAGACAAATCACATGTGATACTATTATTTGATCACATATGATACACATGTGATACTAAATCACAGACACGGGTGACTTTTTGACGCGATCAAGGTTGCGGCCCAAGTCGCCGTTACACCGCTAAGCTCCGTCACATGTATTATCACATGTGATAAGGGTGTTCTTGATATGATACTATAATCCATCAAGACGATCAACATGTGATAGTAAACCATAGACACAAACGACCTTTGGAGCGACCTAAGTCGCAAGACACATTGTCCGTACACCACCAAGTCTCCTTATGTGTATTATCACATGTGATAAGAGTGTTCTCGCGTTTTCGTAAAATGGAGGTGTTCTCGTTTGAACATCCACCTATATATATTATTTAAATATAAAATAATAATATGATATAATATAATATATAAGAATATTTATATCTTTAAAATGTAAAAAAGATAATGAACTTGGGATCACGTGAGATCAACATGTTTCTGTGAGACCATCTTTTTACACTAGAAACTTCACATCAAAAACATTGTGAAGGTAAAATAAACGAACCTTCACAGTGTTTTTATTAAATATAAAATAATAATAATAATATAATACTTTTTTTTTTGAAAACATATAATAATATATTACTTATATATTTAAAATGTAAAATGTAAAAAACATAATGTGTACGGAGGATGGGGAGTGGGCGGGAAGGGGTGGGGACTGGGGTGTTAGAGTGGGGGGTGGTGGGGGATTGTACTTGGTGCTTAATTGTAGAAATTACAGTTTGGTCTTTAAAATTTTTCTTTTTATTTTTTAGTCCCTTTGTTCATTAAAAAGGTACATGATGCGTAAAAAAATGTTCAAAATTAAAACATCAAAAAATTATGATTATTTCTGAAATTATATATTTTAGAAGGGTTATTTTTGTTAAAATCCCTTAAAGATGTTACCAATGGTCAACGAAGTGGGAATAATGCAAGAGATATGGGTCCATTGGTATCACTTTTTTGCCAAAACTTTTAACCAACTCAATATACCTAATAAATATAACTTTAATAGAATTGTAAATGCACACAACCTACTAATAGCAACATCTTAGAGCATCCAGAATTCATAACCTATCCAATAATTCATCATTCCAATAATTCATTATTTTTATTGTGTCAGCTTTCCATTAATTTATTTTAACAAAAAACTTATTCTTAAAAACCTTCTCCAATGCATTAATCTGTTAAAAAACTTTTTATCATTTAAAATTTAGCATTCATCTTCTTCTATTTAAATTGTATTATACAACCCCCTCTTAAAAAACTATCATAAATGTATTGTATATAAATGTCACACAACATTATATTATATGTTAGTTATCCATTTGTCATGCTTATGACCATTATTTACTTGTTAAATATGTAATTTAAATTTTAGGTTTATTTTTACATTGTTTAGGGTCTTTCATAAACGAAAGATGATAAAAATATAATGATAAAGATACAATATATTAATCGTCTTGATGAGAATTTTTTAATAATGTATTTTGTTATAAAATATATTTTGTTTTATTATAAATACTTAATGAATTAGAGTAATTAATCAAAATTTATTAAGGTTTAAAATGAAAATTATTTTGACAAAGGGGATAAAATGAAAATTAGTTGAATACAATAATGGTTAGAGTTTTATGAGTCTTTGTATTAAAAGCCTTTAATTATCTATTATCTTCAATGGTAACCTATGATAACCAATGCATTGAAGATGCTCTTATTTAATAAAATTTGACTTGTTTAATTTTCTTTTTATATTAACATTAATACTTACCTTTTATATTTCTAATGTTTGGTTAGCTTTATTTTGACATAAATAAGAATGTATATAGCAACGTATGTAAATGTATATTTCAAACTTTAATTTTGTTAATGTCAACATTTTTTTCCTATAGGAATCATAATAAAGTCATGGGTAGGCCACTAGGAATCATAATAAAGTAAACGGTGGATTCAAGTCATTTTATTGTAATGTGATGGGTTCAATTGAGATATTTATATAAGTTATATTACTTTTACATAAAATATTTCGTTTTTTTTATATATTTTTTTTTTGGTGTTCTAACTAAAAATGTTTATAGTTTAATCGATAATGATTAAACCGACAACCAAAACAAATTGGTTGAGTTAGCTCTCTATTACTTGGATTGGATGGATTAAGAAGTTATGTAAATAATTCTTGTGGTCTGAATATGATTTGAAGAGTCAATGTTATGTATTATTTTTGATATTTTTATGCTTATATCACTTTTCACATTATATTCATGTTTCTTTATTTTTCGTTGACTTATTATTTCCACCTTTCTTCCTTCTCCTCACTAATTCCCCTCATTTCGTCTCAATGAACATGTAACACTCTGCCTTACCACGACACAATATCGTCGCTTTCGGCCTGCTCGCACGGATTTGTTTCGGCGACCCGGCGAGACTTCCTGGGGTCACCCATCCCGATACTACTCCCACCCAAGACGCTTAACCACGTAGTTCCAAGAACTCGCCAGGTGTGGCCCCAAAACGCGTCGTGTTTGGTGGCGCCAGCGTTTACTTGGCGAACCCAACATCACTCCCCGTCCACCGGCCGATATGGGATCCTCGCCTCGTGTGTTACACCTCTCGGCAATGTTTTAAAACACGGGTTTTTAGTTGATTCAGTATGGTGACTGGGTCCCGGGTTAACTGGTTCAACCGCCGGGTTAACCGGTTTCAATAATTCCCTTGTATTTTTTTAAATTTCATGCATACATACATACATATATATATATATATATATAAAGTAATAATTTAATGTCCACATGTTCCAATATTAAAAATACACAAACAACAAGTTTTACATCAATCCAAATACATTAAAAACACACATAACACATTTTTTTGAATTTTAATATAAAAGCGGGTTAACCGGGTTTGAGAAACGGGTTTACCACCGGTTTAACCGGGTTTTTGAGAAACCCGGTCGAGTTGAAACGGGACGGTCATAAGCATTAACCCGACGTTAGTTAACCCGGTCACTGCCCCGGTCCCGATCTAACCGGTTCGACCGGCCGGGTAAACCCAAGTTTTAAAACATTGCCTCCCGGTTCCTCTTAGATTGGCCAAATTTGACCACAAACGTCCTTAGTTTGTTAATTTAGACTATAATTACAAAAAAGGTGATGCATTAAGTTTTATGATTATAGGATATAAATATTTGATCGATATAAAAGGGTTAGAAAACTAACAAAAATTGAAAATTGATCATTATTTTATATGTTAAATTCTTTAACTAATTATTAATACAGATATCATTGATTTGTGTTGAGTAAGGAAATAATAACGTAATGATTAAAGATAACATACAATCAATAGTTCAGTTAAGAAAATTTTGAGTTATTACCTTTTGTTTTAAAACTATATGAGGTTGATGATCCCACTTGGTATAAAGAAGGAAAGACTTGTTGAATGTTATTAAGAACCATAGATGCTATTTATACACACATTTACATCTTATTTAGAGGAAACAAATTAACCTAATTAAGACTATGAAATATAAAATATTGATAAGATAAATTATAAACAAAAGAGATGTTACAACAATAATGTAGAGGATCAAAATCACATATTGTTATCATGATTAAATCATGAATTTGGGTTTTTTCTTTTATTAACCTGAATATCCAACTCGTTATGCGAGTCGACTAATTCCAAGGTGACCATCCGCTTTGTGGATAGCCCCGAGTCACCCATTTGAACCTCCGTGGTCACAAAGAGATTTTTACCCTCCCTGGATTCGGACCTGGAATCTTCAGGTACTTTCGACCTTTGGAGCTCAAACTCAAACCATTAAGGCAACACCCTTGTAGTTTTGGATTCAATATATCTAAAATGGTTGAAGAATATCAGTGGTCCATAATCAAATGTTTCCATTGTTTTTATTGGACCCTGTTCCTTTCAAGATAGTTGTATTTTTCACTATCTGAATGCATCGTTGACCGGAAAATGTTTATTTGGTAAAAGTCAGCACTCTCATTTTCTTTATCAGGTAAGATTTCCAGCCACTAAAATTACAGAGTGAAATCGTTGGTAAGCATCTCTTATCAGATAAGTGCTAACCAATTTACATCCTTGGTCCTTGTCATGTTTTTTACCAAATAAGATTATGAGTCTTTATTATGCTCACTTGTTAAGGTAAATGATCTTATAAACACTTATTTGATTAGCATTTATCGAACGACTAATCTCCAAATGATCGGTTAGAGGACAAAGTTTTAGACCAAGATTTAATAGGATTTTTAGATTTAAAACACCTTGCAAAATCTAAGTGGGCGAACCCAGCAAAAATTCAGTAGTATACAACATGGAATTCTAACTCCAATTCTGCTAACAATAATTACAACTTAAATATAAGTTTTAATTATCAATCATTTTTTGATCTGTTTTCGAAATTTGTAATTACTTATTTTTATTTGGAACGGTTTTCCTTAGATGGGAGAACAT
Source organism: Silybum marianum (assembly GCA_036898165.1). Lineage (NCBI taxonomy): Eukaryota > Viridiplantae > Streptophyta > Magnoliopsida > Asterales > Asteraceae > Silybum > Silybum marianum. The sequence goes on from CM072532.1 coordinate 7,132,921, forward strand.
GTCTTCTTAATTGGGAGTGGTAAAATTGACCTTTTATATTAACAAACCCCCCCCCCCCCCCCCCCCCTTTTTCAAGAAGCTTATTGAATAAGTCATTTTTCTACGTCATTAACTCCAGGGGCAAGAGTTAGAAATTTAAGTTAGAGGGGGCCTACCGTCTGAGGTCACATTTTGTTGTACCTAGTTATGTATCCGTGCAATATAAAACCAAGATTTTTAGTGTAAATTGGAAATAAAATTTAGTGTAATTTTTCATCTAAAAAACAAAAATCTGAAAGTTGTTTAAATAAAATATAAATTATAAGTGACGCTTGAATATATGCTACTAATTTGAAAACACGATAAAAGAATAAGAAAAAATGTCTAAAAGAATAAGAAAAAATGTCAACATTTGTATCAGTTTAAAAATAAAGATTTGTAATTTGTTTTAGATTTCATATAATTTGTTGGAATCTAAATTATATTATACTTTAAATATTTTAGATTTACGAAAAAACAAAAATGTCATTTGTTTTAGTTTTGATGATAGAAATAGTCTTTACTAATGATGAAGATTGGGTATTTTGTGCTCAATAATTATCTCACAATTAAATGTATTTATCAATCCATTATTAGTAGGGTTTTTGGAGTTCCAAAGGTTTTAAAAACTGTACAATACATTACTTATATACTTAAATTTAATCGGAAATTTAAGGGATTATGTATTACTAAATTTATCCTAACATTGAATATGTCGTTTTAACAATTTAACCTAAATACTTTGTTTTAAATATATGTATTAAAAAATTAATATTGTAAAAGAAATTTTAAAATTGAATTTCTGTTAATAATTAGAAAAAAATCATAAAGAAAATATGATTGGTTAGGGGTGGCAATCCCCATTATGCTAACCAAACATGCAAAGTCTAATTCCTATGGAAGATATTATTCCGATATCTGCCAATTAAACACATGATCAAACTTTATCGAATTCCATTCAAATTTCAATTCCATCAAAAGATTTCATCCTAAAAACCATCAAAGATTTTGAAAGTTGATTATATTTTGATTCAATTTACTACTATTGACCACCATCTCCCAAAAAAAACCCTGCATCTTATTTCTTTTTTCACATTTTTAGCAGAAACCAAACCCAGTGAGTGCAAGGTTCTACCATTGATACAGTTCCAATAAGCTCTACAACATTCAACTCTAATAAATCTACAATCAATCTATACTTACTGATCCACCACCACCACCACCACCAGTTGCTGCTACTTCCGCTGCAATTTTAAGCGCCATGGCTGCTCTATAAGCAGCCAAATCTGCAGTCTCCATAGCAGCCTGAGCTTCTTGTCGTTTAACAATGGCTGCCGCTTCTGCCCTCCTTGCACTTTCCTCTGCTTCATGAACTTCCACTATCACCTTTGCCAACTTGTTTTCATCATTCAATATTCCTGCTGTTCACATTTTCATATCAATTTCCCTTATTCAGATCAATCATGAATGATCAAGTGATCAGAATGATATAGTGCAAAATGAAATATAATTGTTTTGGTAATTGTTCAGGATGTAATTAGGGCTCTTAATGATTAAGGGAGGTCCCGGATACAAAATGATTCTAAGGATTTTGGAACCCTTAAGAGCAGACTTATTTTTTGCCAAACAGGATTCACCTCTTAGCGATTAAGTTACAGATTCGGTCAAGAAGAAGAAACTTATAATATCGTAGCCGCTCATGGTTATTTTGACCGATTAATCTTAGACTGCCTCTTAATAGAACTGTTAAGTGGTAAACAAACAGCCCCTATTCGGATTTGCTATAAGAAAATAGAGTAAAGGGACTTGAAAGATGCACACACCTTTGAAGAAATCAAGTTGTTTTCCTACACAATGTTGGCTTGCCCGTCTTCTGGATGATCGTTTCTTGCGCAAAACAGCGGCGTTTGTGGGATATCGTCTAACTCTTTTACGGGGATAACACTGCTATCAAGATCCTTGTGTTAAAAAAATCTCACTTTATATGATATACAAGTATAGTAAAAGTTCATTTAGAAGCTGTAAAAAAAACAAATATTCATAATGAATGTGCATAATATACATGAATATTCATCATGAATTATTCCTGATATTCATTATGAATATTTGATTCTCATGCTTCTCAACAAATTTTATGGTTCTCAAATGATCCTACCCTATATGAGTGTGTGTGTATATATATAGGGTCAGGTACAGGGGGAAACTTCAAAAAAAAAAAACTGAAGAACACTTTGAAAGCCGTCCATCTGGACGGTATGCATTAGTGCATATACACAAATGCATGTTACAAATTATAAGTATGCATTAGTGCATATACACAAATGCATGTTACGAATTATCAGTATGCATTTGTGCATACCGTCCTGATGGAGGGCTTCCTAGGGTATTTTTCAGTTCTCTTTTTTTTGAAGTTTTTCCCTATATATATATATATATCTTTAATGAGAGAATTTTTACCTGAAATACTCTAATAAGATGGGATCGTTTCTTCTTCCGTTTAGTCATCCAATAACTATACACAGCTTCTAGATTTTCCTTTGACGCCAAACTTGAACACCGATCAATAGATGATGCAGCATCAGAGAAATAATACGGAGTACAATAGCTTCCTCTTTCAAAAGCATCTACTATTTTCTCAAAAATATCTTCTGAAACAGGGTCGTTATCCCCAAAACGCTCACTATTCAACTCCTTTAACCACCGCTCATCATCAGAATCCATATCATAAATCGGACAACTCTTCTCCAAACTTCTAGAAACTTCATCACTTCTAGAACAAATATACAAATCCGGTAGCTTAAAGGGTACATATTCATCTTCTTCATACCCTTCTATTTCCCTCACACCAGGCACCGGCACTATCGTTTCTACATGGGCCCACACGTTTCTTTGGAAAGATTTCTTGAAAAGCACCACCCTTGGCACCGTTTTTCTTGCAGATCTTGCTTTTCGAATAATCATAGGTTTATCTAAAGAGTGATCCCTTTTGATAGTGACGATTAGTGGCAATTTAACATTATCGTCATTATCATCATTCGTAACATTATCGTTTACTGAATGCATTATGAATGCATACGACAAGAATGAAGATTTTAAAAGTAGGGTTGAGTGCAAATATAAGAAGCAAAATGGAAGCAAATTGATGTCCACAGTAAAGAATGGTATAAAATCCTGAAAGATAGCAAAAAAAAGAAGATAAATATGTGATCGCTTCTAAACACAAAGGGATGGCTGAAATTGGAGTAAATACCATAAACTTATATGTATGCTATAAACATCATCAGAAAAGCATTCTTTTGAATGTATAATGGATATTGGATTATACATGAAAAACGTAAAAATTGTAACATACCTGCGGAAACCGGACGCCATTAGAGCTCATGAAACAAGAAAACTGATGAATTTTGCTACTACAATGGCTGAATGAAACAGCTGGCTGTCTCAATGAAACATCTTTTCCATCAAAACCCAACTTTGAATTGCAACAATCGGATCGTAAACTAGTTTTAACCTTCTTAAAGTACTTCTTTTCATACCTCTTATCTGAACCACAATTTTCCTCAAAACTACTGAATTTTAAAATCGAGTCTCTTGGTAATGTCCTCTTTCTTTTTCTTGTATAAACAACTCCAAATTGCTTACTACCATTCACATTATGATCAACCAAATTCATTTTCTTGAATTCCCCCAATTTGATTTTGAATTTTCTTTCTTGTTCTTCATCATCAATTTCCATTGGCTTATTAGATCCCTCCACGTGTCCATCTTCTTTCCCCAAATTATGCAGCAAATGTTCATCACCACCATGATCAAAGAGCTTTATCTTGTTTTCTTGTGTATCTAAAACAGCAACAGGTGATAGTCTTGCTCGCTTTACTTCTTCCTCAAATCTAGTAGCAAACAATCGTCTTCCTGATCTTAAAACCCTAGCCCCAAAAACCCTAGTGCTCCTCTTCATCTCCAATGATTTCAATTTTCAACGGCAGCTTTCGAAAAATTTCGTGAAGCGGTTTTCCAACACTAGCCCTAAAATCTTTACTATTCCTACTCATCCCCAAAGACGACACAGAAACCCATTTTTTATTTCTCAAAAGTTCTCTCAGAACATCCAATTGAAGAACCCTTACTAAAATCTTCCTTAACAGACCTCGATAATGTAATTAGATGATGGAATAGAAAAGAAAACTGGAAATTTAAAAGGGAAAACGATAATCTGGAGAAGATAAAACCTGGGTTTTTTCCTCCGAACCGATGAGTTCTTGAGAGATTTGGAGTAAAGAAGCTTCTGGGTTTCTGTGAAAGATTTTAGTGCTGTGTGTACCTGATGACAGTGGTTTCGGTTTCAAGAACGCATGAGTGTGAGAGGGAGAGAGACGGTCGTAAAAATGGAGAATCGGGCGGGGAAAGGCGGAGGGCGGGAAAACGAAAAGGTGCGTCTGGCGGTGAGATGGAAGAGAGAGAGGTAGGAGAAGAGGTGGTGACCGTTGGATCTTGGAACCCTAGGGTAAGTCCGCTGTTGCTGCGTCGCATGTTATATTTGTTTATAAAATATGATGAGTAAATTACAAGTTTGGTCCCTATAGTTTGCCAAAAAATTTGGATTAGGATCCTGAATGGTTTTAATTGTATTGGCCGTAGAGATGGCAAAAAACCGGGCTCCGGTCAGAACGGACCGGGTCTTAATAGTAATTTTTGGACCTGGTTTTTTGTAACCGGTCCCGTTCCCCAGCCCAAACCGGGTCTTCAATGAAAAAATTTTATTTTTAAATTTTTTGTAAAACATTAATTTTATTTATTAATTTAATAGATCATATATGTAATTGTAATGTAATTATGTATAACTTAATTGAGATTTGAGAGTTTGAGACACTAAAATACGTTTTATTATAAATATTAAAATTACAATTATTAATGTAATTAGAGTTTGAGACATTAAAATATAATTTAAAAATACGTTTTTATTATAAATATTAGAAAATACGGTTTATTATAAATTTATAATTAATTTATACTCAAATACACCTAGAAAGTTAGAAATATATTTCAAAATACATATAAAAGTTTACATAAAAATACATTTTTTGTGTAAAAATCGGGCCGGGGAATAACCGGTCCCGTAACCGGTTCCGGGTCGAGCCGCTAAATCCCTCCAAATATATAATTGGTCCCGTATTTTGGGCCTATAACCGGTCTCTATCGGTCCCGGGCCTCCGTCAGGCTGGGCTCAAATGGCCATCTCTAATTGGCCGTAGCATTGTGGTCCCACCTAGTTTGCCAAAAAATTGTTCATTAGTTGCACAAAGTCATTGTTGTCTAGAGGACCGAAAATAATAATGCATAACCCCAAGTTACCAAAACTTTGATTGTTTTCGAATAAGGTTCGTGTTTGCCGCATGAATTCGGACTAGTTTTGCTGCCTTTTCGCACGCAAACAATGTTATACGAGTCACATATAAATATAGGTCTAGGATCGTGTGAGTATGAGAGTTAAGGTGAGAAGCGTAATAAGAGATCTGAACCACTGATCACTTTTAATCTCATACCCATCTATGAATTGCGTCTTAGAAGGGAGTTGATCCGGTGCATCTCGTCACACCTCATTTTGGTGCATCTCGTTCTAATGTGCATCCGAGGGTGGAGATCTTTTCTTACGCTTCTTACCATAACCCAACCCTGTAAATATAAAGATATAAGAAAACCCCTACCAACATCGTCATGTAATAAGAGATAAATCCGTTATTAGAAGTTCAGTTAAGTTTTCAAATTCTTACGTTGATTAAGGTACACAAATTTTAGTGTCTCTTATTTGATCATATGTGTCGTATGCAATGGTGGGATAATCCAAGCATGGTTAAACTCAGTGATCTGAACTTAATACCTCAAGTTATACATTTTTTTGTGCCTAATATTATAGTAACTTGTATATACGAGCTATTATGAAAATGAAAAGTTATTTTGGTGGGAAAAGAATCAAGCTGGACAATTTGTTGAATATTGTTGATTGTGTTCATACCCGATTTGGGTAATGGGTCCAATAATCAATTAGTCAAACTTCATCCCAGTATAAAGTTGGACAATGGCAATTGAACTATGTTGTTAGAGGGTCGTAGCTAGTGTTAAGATGCAATTACTACTAGGCCCTGGGTATTGGGTCATGTGTGTGATGTGTCGAGACAAGGCTGAGGGACCGACAACTTTGAAGCCCCATCGATCCATGTTATTTAGTTAATTCTTATTGTGTTTATTAAATACATGATAATAAAATAAAATCCAACATTTTACAGTTACACCCTTGTGGTTTTGAGAATGCAAATTTAGCCATTTACTTTTTAGTTCTTTTACATTTCTAAAAATGGTCAAAATAACTCAAAAGTGTAAGACTCGTGGTTTTAGGCTTTTAGCCAACGTTGAAGTAGGCATATTCTCAAAAATTATCTGATAAAGTATTAATATTTATCATTTTGATCATGATTACAATTGTTCAAAATTCTTAAAATTATCAATAAGTCGTTCGGGTTATAAAATCATGTTATTGACCAGTTCAATATTATTAACTTTATAGAAATTACGATAAAGACATCAAACATTACAAAATAATAGTTCGATCCCAAGTTTAGATATTTTACATCATAGAGATAAAGTTCCTAAACTATATAAATGGTTGTATGTGAGACATTTCTTTTGAGTTTTGATACCTTATGGTTATTATTTAATGAAGAAACATATAACCATAAAAATACAAGTTCATCATATAAATATAGAATTTGACTCTATCTTGTTAATTAATAGACACGGCTATTGTTGGAATATGGCATGACACCAGAATTAAGGCATTGTTTGGCAAAAATAAGCTAGTTTATAAGCTGACTTATAAGCTAACTTATTTTCTGAGTAATCGTTTGGATGCACATAAACTAGCTTATAAGTCAGCTTATAAGCTAGCTTATCGATAAGCTACTTGGAGTAGCTTATGAGAAGCTTTTTGACACTTTTTCCAATTATACCCCTAACTAATATTATTTATTTATTTTTAACATACCCTTTTTGGTCATTTCACATGCTCATAAGCTAGTTTTTGCCAAACATAACTTAATCATCAGCTAGCTTATCAGCTACCAAATAATTTTATAAGTCATCACTATCTTATGTCATACGCTGCCTTATCGACTACAAACAGTTTATCATTAGTTTGCCAAACATAGCCTAAATATGTTGATATCACTCAAAAAGAAAATGGACGCAGTAAATTATATTATATATTGGACCAACTTATATAACTTGGGGTAAATTTTAAAGAGCTCGATCTAAGCTTATTTACCATGTAATTATTTGGTAAACATGAACTATCTTATTTTATGAGTATATGTTTTGATATATATATATATATATATATAAAAGGTAACTTATAAGTTATCTTACAAAAAGTTTTTTTGTCATTTTTTCCGATTGTACATCTGATTAATATTAATATTAATTGTAATTAATTAATATTAATTTTAATTGTAATTAATTAATATTAATTTTAATTTATTAACTGTTTTTAATTACTACTTGATTCGACTCGACTCAGCTCGTTTATATTTTAACATTATCAAGTCATATCATTGTTAATTATAATATCGTGTTTGATTATTTTATATGATTATTTATTATGTTTTTCCAAATTACAAGAAATTCAACAAGTTACATCTATGATCATTAAATACTCTTGAAAATAATTGGTATTATTGAGAGGAACTGTATAGTATATACATATACATGGTCCATCATTCAAGTTCATATATGTGGATTTCATGAATTTCTGATTATTATTTTTAATTTTTTATTCACATGTTATTGTATACTGAAATAAATTGATTGAATGCGAATAGTAAGTTTTTATAGCAAATTATTCAATTTTATATTTTTTGAATTACTAATTAAAAATAAGTAATATCCAATGACGAATCATTAAAAGAAAACAAACACGTCCTTCGTGCAACATGAGACAACAGAATTATTGAAAAAGGAAAAATGAACAAATTATGATGCAACGCAATTTACAAAATTTGATGGATAATGTACAAGTGATCTTAGCTCGGGATAAAATAAATAAACTTTAACTTTGGTCCTTGTATCTTTTTAATACTCTTGTTTTTGGTCCCTACTTTTGTTTATTAAACTTGTTATCATAGTTTATGATTTTGTTTGGTTTTGGTCCCTCATCGTAGATTCGTATCGGATTGTGTTAACCTAAATAACATATATGACATTATGGTCTTTTTCTTATATATATGTATGTAGGACGATAATCAAATAAAAATCACAAAAATGTCACAAACTTATAAAAACCGATATAAAAATATTTTTTTCATGAATTTTTTTATCAAAACCTATAATTTAAGATATTGTTTCACATATATGTTTGTGTTCATCTTATGAATATAATTACATGTGCAAAAAAAATTGATTCATCTAGTGAAACAAAAAATATGCATAAAAAAGATTCATATGGTGAAACAAATACATGTAAAAATTTCACCTTATGAAACAAATATATGTGAAATAATATCTTAAATCCTAATATTTGATATAAAAAAATCATGAAAAAATTTATTTTTATATCGGTTTTTACGAGTTTGTATCTTTTTTGTGGTTTTTATTTGATTAAGGCCCTATGTATGTGTGTGCATATATATAATAAATTAATAATATAATATTTATAGAGGAAAGATTATGCGATAAATTAAACAATTTGTGAGAAACGAGGATGTTTCAATATCGTATATGATTAAGTTTGTGTATCATGATGTAATCACACAGACACACACACACACATATATATATATATATATATGTGTGTGTGTGTGTGTGTGTTAAAACTTCTTGCATTCTAGCAAAATGTTTAACTTATTGTTTGAACCTGCCATTGTATTAACCATTCACATATACACATGCATCCCCTTCTATCGGCCTCCCTTTCCCTCCCCCTTTATTGCCTTTATCCCGGCCTCCGCCTCCGCCTCTCCCATTCACCACAAACCCTTATCTTTGATAAAACGCGCAATAACCTACCCTAACTCAATCCTTATCACAACACCACCATCACTTCATCTGCCACCATTGTTGCAATTCCTTGAGAATTAATCATAATACGAGAACTTAATTAAGGAGGGTACGGCAAAGAGGTAGTCATGGGTAACTTTTGAAATATTGGAAAAAACACAGGGATGTGAAAATTGAAATGGTGGTTGGGTGGTCTGGAGGTAGGTCGGATTGAGTGAGGTTGTTGTAGGTCACATGGAATCACGATGGGTGAGGTTGATGTGACGACAACGATCATGGCAGTAGGGACATAAGAAGTAGATCATGAATAAGGAAATAAACAAGTGGTTTTAAGGTAGCTTTGAAAGGTAGATAGGGGAAAGAATGAGAAGATTCTAAAACAAGGAGTAACAATCAATGAATATGGCAGGAGAGGCTAACAGAGCTTTACCGAAGTCAGTAAGAGCTAGGTTAAAGAAAATGGAGGAAGGAAAGTAACGAACCAAACACGTATATTATTATTAAATGTTGTAATTCAATTTATAACTTTCTTAGAAAGAACTCGAGAAAATAAATAGATAAAAAACACCCCCAAACTAATAAAAGCTTTTATAAAAGACAGAGGGACGAAAATCAACCCAATTTATAACAAACAAACTATATATAGGACCAAAACCATAAAATTCGAAAAAGAATAGGGGCCCAAAAATGAAACTTAATCTTAAATTTAATAATACAACCGAATCCAGCTCTTTGTGGCATCAATGGGCCCCTTTGTAAATAGCCGGCCCTCATCTGCCGGCCGACGTCCATCTCACCACCACCCTTCATAAATTCACCTTTCTTTCTCTTCATAACCACCCTCAAACCACCACCACCACCACCGCCACCGCCTTCCGCCACCATGCAAATGGCTACAGATCATGACAACATGAGCCCTAGTGCTCGTAGCCTTGGTTCCTCCTCCACCACCACCGATCGGCTGAAGCACAGTTCAAGCTCAAGAAGTGAATCTCCGACATGGGCCGCCGCCGGCAACTTAAGCCGATCATTCTCATCCTCCCACCATGCTCCACCACCGCCCACCACCACCAAGGACGCCATACGGCGGTTGGTGAAGGCTAGTGGCGCCACACTTAACCTTGATGAACTGAGATTCGTACAAAAGCTAGGAAGTGGGGACATCGGAAGTGTGTATCTGGTGGAGCTAAAATGCGCCGAGGGATTGATGATGGCGGCGAAGGTGATGGATAAAGAAGAGCTGATGAAAAGAGATAAAGAAAGTAGAGCAAAGATAGAATTGGAAATACTGGAAATATTGGATCATCCATTTCTGCCATCACTTTATGCCAGCTTGGAAGTTGATCGCTTTTCTTGCTTGTTGACGGAGTTTTGTCCCGGCGGCGATCTGCATATTCTCCGTCAACGACAACCGGAAAGGAGGTTTGATGAAGCCGCCGTCCGGTGAGTATTATATATATATATATATATATATATATATATTTACTAAGTTGTCATTTCAACCTCCCTATATATATATGAATCAATATTCTTCTCTTCGATATCATCAATAAAACCAACTAAATCTCACCAGAACAAATTACCATAGATGTTTAAATGTTATAATAGGTTAATTTACAAAACTTTAACTTTATAGGAACAAACAAACATGAGATTTTTATACAAGTGTAGCAATAAGTTTCGTGAACTTGAAACAAAAATTTAATCAAACTTTTGAAATAAATTGTCATATTAAAGTTCTTTTATGACACTTTTGAGAAAGTGTTATACAAACTGGATGTCATATTTAAATGTGTTAACAAACTGTTTGTTTTATATGACTTATGTTTATAAGATCGAATAATTATTCGTTTTACATAAGTCTTATAATAAGTTGATAGTAAGTTTATGAACCCTAAACAGGTTTTTTACGAAACTCTTGAACTAAAGTGTCGTATTAGAATTTTTATACGACACTTTTAAGAAGTGTAATTAATATAAACAGACTTTTTTCCCTATAAATGCCAATAAAAAAAGACTAATAGACACTTTATTTTGCAAGTATCCTAGAACATTTGTTATGACACCTAACCGTTATATAATTTATAATAATAATTTTATATTGTATTTTATAAATTAAGTCATAAATCAGTCTATTATAACATATAGATATACTTGTCACCAAATTTATTGCATGTGTCTAATGTCTATCATCAAATTTACGTCGAATTCAATATTTTTTCTAAAATATGATGGATCACGCAGGTTTTATGCATCAGAAGTTGTGGTTGCTCTAGAATACCTTCACATGATGAACATAATCTATCGAGATCTAAAACCAGAAAACGTTCTTGTAAGATCCGATGGTCACATAATGCTGACCGACTTTGATTTATGCCTAAAATGCAACGATTCCACGACCCCTAAACTCGTTCATGGTCAAGACGACGTGACCATAACCAGCCCATCAACCTTATGCACCAACGGTTCACGGTCCACATGCATCATTCCAAGATGCACCATGCCAAAGTTCTCATGCTTCCACCCCAAACGTAAACGAAGACCACGGTCCCATTCCCACCGAACCTTCGACATAATGGCTGAACCAATTGAGGCTCGGTCAATGTCCTTTGTTGGTACTCACGAGTATTTGGCACCGGAGGTTGTTTCCGGTGAAGGGCACGGAAATGCGGTTGATTGGTGGACTTTAGGGATATTTGTTTACGAGTTGTTTTATGGGGTGACACCATTTAGGGGTGGTGATAATGAATTTACGCTCACGAGCATTTTGGCTCGAGGGCTACAATTTCCTAAAGAACCGGTGGCATCGACGGCTATGAAGGATTTGATCATGAAGCTTTTGATTAAGGAGCCGGCAAAGCGAATGGGGTCCATGAAGGGTGCACCATCGATCAAGCACCATCCGTTTTTCGATGGGGTGAATTGGGCACTTTTACGTGGGGCTTCACCGCCTTACGTTCCAAAACCCGTATCTTTTCGTGATTTTGGTGCACAAAATGATCGTTGTGACGATCATATAGACTATTATTAGTTATGAAATACTAAGAAATTTTGTTATTTTTGTTCTTTTTACGATTATTTTACTTGTAAAAAAAGACAAGTGTCTCGTGTACGAGTTTATAAAAGTTGCATTGTTTCGGTCCAGGGCGGAGCCAGAAACTTTCATGAGGGGGAGCACAAGGTAAAATATAAATAGCAAAATAATGATATTATAATCATAATATTCAAACCTTTACAAAATCAATAATGACCTCGTCGAGTTTTCATTTTCTGAAACCTATCTATGATATCTTCATTATCAACTTTGATAAAAACGTCTTTTTCATTATCAACCTTGGGAGATAAATATGATTGGATTCTGATTTTGACGACGTGTGGCTAGGGTAAAAATCAGATTTTGGGAGGTAAATATGAGATTACAATTAATTGGTTAGTGCTTTGGTGGGTTTTAGACTTTTAGGAGGTCCAATTAAAAAATAAGATTGAATGAGTTCAAAATAAGAAGGTCCAATTATAAATTAAGTTAAAAAATCTTTTATCTTAAAATGCATTGGATGTAGTTAGAACCCAAAACCACCTCCCTACATATAAGACATGCTAACCAATTGATCCAAAAGGTTGTTTGCATATTAAATTAAATTAAATGATATTGTAGTATAATTTATTAAATTATATCTATATGAAATTAAAAAAATTAAAATTTCAGGGGGTGCCTAGGCCACTTCTAGCTCTATACTGGCTTCCCTGGTTTCAGTGATGAAATTTAGTAATTGTTATTTTCGTCTTTGCCATTGCCGTCGTCACAAAAGGACAACCACAAAGAGTTTTCACTTAAAATCCATATAGAAAAAACGTCTCTTAATCCAAAATTATATATTTTATTCATGTCCCACCAATAAAATCCACTTTGCCTATCTTCCTCTCTGCGCCTTGAACAGAAGCTCAAGTGCACGGGAAGAATCCACTCCCTGAGAAAGAAGGAAGTGCTTGCGCCTTTAGGAATCTTGCGCTGACCAAGATGGCCATCTCACGAATTGGATTCGAACCAATATAAAGCTACTTTCCTTTAGTAGATCTGTCATAAGCCCTAGTAGTAAGCAGAAAATGAAAAGCTTATGAATAAGCTCAAGATAGCCAAGATGGACGGAGTAGGGCAAGTCAAAAAAGTCCTCCTCCTTTATCTTATTCCTACCATCCGGGGCGCCCTTATAGTCCCTAATAATGCCACCACCTGCTGTCATGCCATTCCTTGAAGAACCATCTGTGCCGGAAAAGAACGGGAACTGGGTCGATCTATTCTATGTCGAAGCATCCGAAGCATAAAATAATTATATTTTTATGTTATTTTAAATTAATATAATTAAATTTACATTATATTATTGGTGATACATTGTAACCGAATAAAAACCTAAGAACTAGGACAACATATTTTATTTACGAGAGCCATAAATTTTTTTTAGCTTATTAAGATTTTTTTTTGCTAAACTTAAGCTATGTTTTGAAAATCTACTTCAACTAGCATTTTAAAAATAATTAATGATTTATTTTCTAATTATACTTCTAATATTTTTCAACTTAATTTTTCAAGACATTACTTTTGGATAATATTGTATTGTTAATTTGTTATCTAACTTCAGCCAATAATTTTTAGTAAACATTTATCATATAAAAATATATGATCTGCCAATTGCAACAACTAAAATACTTATCTAAATATTGTTATTTTATTTTAATGCAATCATTGTTTTATATTTATTATTGTAGTGCCAAGATTTATTCCAAATGCTTAATTTTACAATCGCAAGAAGTTCCAAACTTACATAAACAACCACCACAACTACTGACAATAATAAAATCAACTTCCAAACCAAATCCTTAATTAAAGATTACTTAAGCAATAACAGGTTCCACCGGCTTCTCGGATTCAGCCACAGGTTCCACCGGTTTTCCCGCTTCAGAACACGGTGGAGCACCTTGTTCCACCGGCTTTCCGGCTCCACAAGATGGTGCAGCCACAGGCTCCGCCGGCTTTCCGGTTCCACAAGATGGTACTGCAGCCACAGGCTCAACCGGCTTTCCGGTTCCACAAGATGGTACTGCAGCCACAGGCTCCACCGGCTTTGTGGTTTCACAAGATGGTGCAGCCACAGGTTCGGCTGGCTTTTTGCATCCACAACAAGATGGTGCTTCTATTGGCCAAAACTCGGTCTTCTTTCCGGTCTTGGAAACGGTCTGCAAAACTGCATCTGGCTCTACGTTTCCTTTCACCGTTACCTTTTTTTGCTCGAGATCAATGTCGAAACTTTCCACTCCTAATTAACAAAACGATTAATTATATGTTAATTAAAGATTAAAACCAACACCATGTATGACCTAATTAAAGTTTAATTAGCATTCAATTCCTTCTTGAAAAGTGATTCTGATAAAAAAAAGAAAGCAAAAAAATTGTGGTGCACCCAACTTGTAATTTTAGTCTTTCCATCAATGTTTTAAAACCCGGGTTTTTAGTTGATCCGGTGTAGTGACCGGATCCTGGGTTAACTGGTTCAACCATCGGGTTAACCAGTTTCAATAATTCCCTTAATACCTTGTATTTTTTTTATTTTCCTGCATACATACATATATATAAAGTAATAATTTGACGTCCACAATTTCTAATACTAAAAATACATAAACAACAAGTTTTACATCAATCAAAATATATTAAAAAACACAAATAACACACACTTTTTTTTTTTTTTTTTTTTTAATTTTAATATAAAAACGGGTTTGAGAAACGGGTTTACCACCGGTTTAACCGGGTTTTTTGAGAAACCCAGCCGGGTTGAAACGGACCGGTCATATGCATTAACCCGGCGTTAGTTAACCCGGTCACTACCCCAGGTACCCGGTCCAACCGTCCGGGTTAACCCGGGTTTTAAAACATTGCTTTCCATAAAAGGATACGATTCTCAGTTAATGGTATCATATTCATTTGGGAAAAAGCATTTTCAATTCCAACCACTCAAAGTGAAATGCCATATTAGGTCTAGAATCAATACTTTTTAGTTCCACATTGTAAAACGGTAAATCTATGAGGATATGTGAAACCCAAATTATTACTCTCCAAAAGAAATATGGATGAAAGAAGGAAGTTTCAACATATACATGGATAATAATAGTCAGGTCTAGCTGATATGAGACTCAAATACAACCTTTCTCTAACGAATACTAGACGGACACAAATTATACCAAAGTGCACAAGGGATAGACGTTCCATGATTATTTTGTTATTATCTTAAATCGAAATCATGATAAAATTACTTATCTAAACGTCTGAATTAATTGTTTTTTTTCAGAATGCTTAGTATCTATGTAATTGATTACTATATATGGGCAAAGTCTGGAATCAGCGGTTACCAAAAGTTGATGATCGATTACAAGGAGGAATATATATTAGAGAAAAGTAGTATGAAAAAATGAATTACAAACCTTCCATGTTGCCAAGAACCCTCTTCACGGCACCAACACAGCCTCCACATGACATGCCCACCTTCAGCACAACAGTCTAATTTTCCACCCAACATATATAATCATTTTCATTTGTAAGTTTAATTATATATCAATCATACAAATATATACTCATATAAATAATTAATTAGTGAAATAGATCGAAGAACTGGTTAAGTTTTCCCTTTTGATCCATTCTTCTTCATCATACAAAAAATTCTACCAGATCCAAACTCAAGATAAGAAGAAAAACTTATCAAAATCATATAATTAATATGATCAAAAAGCAAAACCAAAAAATGAGTTTCGAACTCAAAATTCAAAATTCAAAATTCAAAATGATCTGGTAAGAAAATAGAGATGAAGTACGTACTTGAGACATTGTTGATTTGTTGAATGGAAGTGAGCAGAAGAAGAAATCTGGGACTTAATTTGGTTGAATGAATGGAATGAAAGGATTAAAAGGAGGGAAAAAGGGGATTCCATTTTACGTTTCAATTTGGAGTCTGAATCAGAGGCATGCCCGCATCAGATCCCATTATGTTTTTAGGATGTTGCCATCTAAAAATTAAATGCATTATTTCACCAAATGAATAAATATGGACATTATATCTTCTACACTTAATGCATATATTAATTACATGTATTATTTAAAGATAATTTCCTAAATTACAAAGTGTCCCCATATAGTTGCGATTTACGAATATGTCCACCATAATAAGCCGATAAAAAATTCAAAATATATAATTCGTAACTTGTAGCTTGCAGCATTACAAGGACATGTGTCAGATGTACAAAAAAACCCTTGGTACGTTGATTTACTGTTTTCTTGATTATTTTGTGATTTTTTAAGGCCGTTAAAAAGAAAATTGTTTTTTCACACCTTAGAGCATCTCCAATGTTAAAATTTAACGCAAATATTTGAAATAATAAAAAATAAAAAAAGGAACATGGTCTTACTATAAACTATTTTTTTTTCTTTTCCTTTCAGTGTATTGTTCAAAGACTTCAAGAACCTAAAGTCTTGATGTCAATCTTTTAATCAAGTCTTTACTTTAATAGTAAAACTATTCATCAAATTTTTTCTAAATCATTCATCGAGTCATTTTTTTTATAGTATCGGAGATCTTTTAGAAAGCGAATGAAAGACAATATTTTAATAAACTAATAGAAATAAAAAGTAAATAATTCGGATAACTTATATGAATGGTCCGTCAACTATATATTTCTAAAAGTTCATTTTCTTGCTTTTAAAAGAAACATTGAGATCTTTTATAATAAATAACTGAAATGGAAAATAAACTAATTATACATATGATGTTGATTAAAAATACTCGTAAAATCATCACCGCCTATGCAATAAAATAATGTTTTATTACTGAAAAATAAATAAAGCTTTATAACTAGTTTATATTTTTCTAATTTAAATGTATGTTTTTACTTTTTACCGTCTTATTCTAGATATTTCAATAGGAATAATTAATGATAAGTGTTATGGTAAATTGGTTAGGTTCGATCTTATGATAAAAATAATCAAACATGAATAATTAGGTAAGTAATTATGATTAAGATAATATAAAACAAATATTACCACTACTTCAAATAATTTAGAATAAAATACAATTTTAGTCCCTAACATTTGCAATTTTCAACGAATATCGTTTCTAAATTTCATATATTCGGATTTGGTACCTAGGGTTTGTCAATTCCTAACGGTTTTTGTCGTGATGTTTAACGGTCGTTGATCTATTTCGTTGAGTTCAATTAAATAAGGGGTATTTAGTCATTTCCACTATTTTATTGGTTTTATACTGAAATTTAAAAAATATATTATATTTTAAATTTTAAATTATTAGATGAAAAAATAATAAGCTTTTCTAAAATTTAAAATATAATATTTTCTTTCACTTTTTTCATTTTACAATTTAAAGTAAATATATAAACTATAATGTCTTTAAAAAAATATTAGTATAAAGTAAGAAAATAATGAAAATGACCAAAATATTTACAATTTAACTGAAGTTAACGAGAAACATTGACGACAATTAAACAACAAGATAAAAACCGTCAAGAAATGACAAACTTGAGACACTAAAACCAAAATTTTAAAGTTTAGGAAAGATATTTGTTAAGAATTGTAAATGTTAAATACTCTATTTATCGAATAGACTTGGTATCACGTGAGACCAGTCTGTTTTTGTGAGACCCGTACGTGAAAGCATATTTTTACACTTGAAACTTCACAGCAGATCACTGTGAAGGTAAAAAAAATCGATGTTTTCGTGAGACCGCGTTTTTACACTTGAAACTTCACAGAAAAGCACTGTACTGAAGGTAACATTCATAGTGTTTTTTGCTGTAAATGTTCGAATTGTTTTTTACATTCACAGTGATTTGTTGTGAAGTTTTAAGTGTAAAAGTGTGGTTTCACGAGTCTCACGAAAACATATTGGTCTCACGTGAACCCAACCCTATCGAATAAGTTGATTATATTATTTATGTTACAATAATTACTTTCGGTAAGATACATTCGACATTTTAGGTGGTTTATTGGACCCACATTCCACTAAATTAATGTGTGCTCTATGCGTGTACGATAAGCCTACTCAATGGTTTCTCCCTATATTTGTTGTCAATCTTTTTTCTATTTTGTTTTTCTTTAGAACAAAAGTTATCATCGTCACGAATTATTATCATGTTTGGTCATGACATATATGCATCAACATGTTGTTTTGTTTAATCAACCGTACGTTTGAGACCGACTCACAAATGCATCAGGAAAAAAAGGAGACACAAAGGCGTGCAAGTGGTGTAGTACGATGCATGCAATTCAGCATTTACAACTGTTTATAACCGTTGGATGACAATCAGGGGGCATGATTACTAGCGGTCGAGAATGTCTTATGCTACTGTTCATTCGATTATTGTTTTAGGAAAAAAAAAATTAGACGCCTAAAAGACCGACTTGATTTTCAGAGGTGCATTGAATTATTTTAAAACCGACTTTATAACATAATTCAAACGCATGAAATGATCTACATAGCTAGATTAAGGATACAATTACAAAAACCGAAGTGACTACTTGAAGTATTGTTACAAACATAAGTACCATTATGATGGGAGACTTTTTGTTAATTTTCCTTTTATTTTGATTTTATTAATTTTGTTCATGATTTATTATTCCTTTTCATTGTCACTTCGCCCTTAAAATTCGTTGTTTTTATCTTGTTTTCAATGGGCAACAAATATTACTTTAGAGATCAAGGTCGATTTCATTTATAAAAATGTATTTTATTTCCTATATTCACATAATTGACTTTTCCTTGAATCAAACCGTGTTAATTGTTAAGTCCCACCCCGAGCTTCAAATCCGCTTTCGTTGGCCATTCATTCACCTTACATGTGTACCACTCAGAAAAGGTGTAATTGTAATATCTCGTATTTTCTTCTGCAACGTATGTGTATAAGTGCAATTATTTAAACCAATTCAGATAATTGAATATCAATCCTAACTCAAAACTAACCAAAATAACGTGGTCAATTAAATGAAAAAAAATTGTATCTTTAATTTTTAGAAACGTAGAAAGTTATTATGTCAAACCTTGACCAATGAACCTACAAAATCATTTCAAATTTTTATTTGATTAAATCCAAATATTGGAGGGAGACCAATTTCCCCATCTTTTCTTTGACCGTTTTCTTTTTTCTCGTTCTACAACTTCTTTGTATAATTTATATTTTTTTCTCCTTTTCCCTAAAAACCGACTCGTTCACGAGTCAAGCATGTTCAATTTCAAACCCGACTCATCTCATCTCAAATCGGCCCGTAAACGAGAGAACTGTCAGTGCGTTTTGAAACTTTCATCCATCATGTTCTAAAAAATAGAGAAACAATCGCAACAATATAATATATTTTAAGGGGGTGTTTGGATTAGCTTATAAAAACAACTTATTCACTTATTCCGGTGTGGCACCGGTAATAAGTCAATTTAAGTGTTTGGGAAAAACAACTTATCCGGTGCCAAATCGGTGATAAGTCATTTTATAGAATTTTTACCTTATCAATTTTTAACAAGAACTATTTCAGGAATAAGTTATAAGTTAATAAGCTAATCCAAAGACCCCTTAAGTTGAATCTATCAATAGAAAGTACTAAAGGAAAAACAGATAGCCATTCTTTATTTATTTATAACAAGTCGACTAATTACAAGCATGATATGTCGTACTGTAAAGGGTCTTGGCAGGGCGATTTCCATGGAAGCTTTGAAGCTGATCGCCACTGCTACATTCATCTTCTTTAATGGTCGGTAACTTTTTCTCCATGGTCGGCCGCCGATCTACCCGAATCAGCCTCGGCGGTGCTGACTCCACCGTTTGCCGACTACCCCCACTACTGGAATGTCTAGACATTGCTTTATTACTTTTTGGCTATGAGTTTCTTTCGTGCATTTTAACAAACACCTGATACGCACAATTTATAAGGCCAAAAACATGCCCCACTTGGGTACTTCATATTATTCAACAAATTGTTGATTCGATTCTGATATCCTGATTTTGAAAATCTTCCCCCAATTTTATTTGGAAAGAATATTATATATATATATATGTATATCTGTTATAAGATTGGTCCAAGAATCTGGTACCCGACTTGTGCTCAAGGTTAAAAGTAATGGAATTTCAAACATATTATTTAAGGGAATTAAAATTGAGTTGGAATTTTGGATTGAAATTGGCAGAAAATGGAACTTTGGTTTCAACCATAAAAGAAGAATCAAAGTATTATTCTCCTCCATGTTTCTTCTTCAAGAATTTCTTGATTCCCACTGAAAATATCAAATAATTTTGTGATTTAATATCTTCTTTATGAGTCTGGATAAAATAGAATAATTTTCAATCACCAGCTGGGTGGTTAAATAATGGAAGCATATGTAATAGTGGTTGAGTATCGAGTCATGATCTAACTTTGAAATCGGAAAATCAAGTTGCAGAAGTTCGTGCTCCAAATGCATCATCGATGGCAGTCGTTGTCTTTCCTTTTGCTTTTAAGGATGTATATATCTATATATATATATATATATATATACTATAGGGTTAGGTTCAAATGTGAACTCATTTTTTGTTGTGAACGTGAGCACGAATCTCAACCACACATCTTCGTTTATGGTGGACGCGATTCATGGGAGGGTGGAGATTATTAAAGAAGGGGAACCAGGTCAAAGCCGTCTTTATTGACCGGATAAGTGGCTGAGATTCGTCCTCACGTTCACAACCAAAAATGAGTTCACATTTAAACTTTCCTCATATACCTATATATATATATATACACAAACCTAGAGGGATGATCAAATACAAACTCATATTTATGTACAAACTATACAAACTGGTTCAAATCAATATAAAAATAAATTTTTTTCATGATTTTTTTTCATTAAATGTTATGGTTTAAGATATTATTGCACATATGTTTGTTTCAACTTGTGAAAAAAATTACATGTGAAAGTTTTACATTATGAAACAAAAACATGTGAAACTTTTTCATAAAAAAATATATGAGAAACTTTCAACCTATGAAAACAAATACATGTGAAACTTTTACATTATGAAACAAACATATGTGTAATAATATCTTAAAACATAGCATTTGATGAAAAAAATCATGAAAAAAATCATGGAAAAAAAATTATTTTTATATTGATTTGAATCAGTTTGTATAGTTTGTATGTAAATATGAGTTTGTATTTGATCTTTTCTCTACAAACCTATTTGTTATAAAATTACTTTCATTCATACTCATATATCGGTTTTTTTTAGCGGCAAACAAGAAATTTATAAAGCAAAAACGTCTAAATAACAAGAGAACAATGATTTTGCATGCCATGTGTAAGAAAAAATAGGTTTATATTCGGGTTAAGGTCGTTTATTTAATTAAAATCTCATTTAAAATTATATACCTAAAAATCTCGACAGAGGATCTACTTGTAGGTTAGCGTAAAAAAATCAATATTTAACGGTGTTGTTTTTATGATTTCTTTTGTGCTACTATTAGACATAGTTGTCGGAAATTGAGAGATTATCGTCTATCGTAACATATCGATATTTAATTTTGAGTTTTAATGGTTAAGAACAGTGGAACACAAAACCCATGCTGTAAAATGTAAATAGTTGGAACTGAAACAAGATTTTTGATGTTTTGTATTGTAATTTGTAACTATAAATTAATTTTTATTTAATTTTATATTATGATGATTGTTTGATTATAGGGAAATTAATAAAAATAGTTATTATGAACCGGATAGAACAACTATTTACATTAATTTCCCCTTTTATTATATAACTGAATTTTTTCCCAACATCCACTATATACCTTCCACCTGCTAATGCTTCAAGTTCTTCTGTAATATTCGATGTGATACAAAAATTTAAGAAAAAGACGCAATTCACGATTTTTTTGAGTGAATTATACTTTTGGTTTCAAAGTTTACCCAAAGAATGATTAGTCCCTTATATAGTTGTTAATTGATAGGATTAAATCCAAAGACTTTGAGTTTTATGAAATGAAGATATTGGAAATAAGTTAAACAAATAATTTAATACGTATTATCATATTTAGTAATATTTTTAAATCCAAAAATATTTGATATTTGACTCATTTTGAAGGTATTGAAGAAACGATTATAAAATATAATTTACTAAAAAAGTAAGCATTTTTTTAATACATTTTAGTTAATATAGCATCATGTATGTTAATATGAAAATATTGCAAAAAGAAAAAAAAAGATATAAATTTAATTAAATTAAATAACAAAGTATAATAATATAAATAGCAATTTAAAAATAAAAATTAATTTTATTTTAATTATAATGTTGAATCGTGGAGGTTAGTGAGCTCGGAAAATTGTACACAAGATATATTATTATATATAAAGATAACTTATCATAATTTGATAACTCTAAATTGGAATTATTACTACTTAATATCTACTAAGTATAGATTTAATTTCTACATGAAAGATTTGAAAGTACCTTTAGACTTGTTATTCATGACCTTCTTCCAAAATACAGTAATAAAAGGAACATAGTAGTTTGTTGCTAGGTATTTGACCAAATAAGACTATCCATGTAGTTGAGAGCCCTCACCCAGGCACCACGACGTAATTATCAGAGTCGCGCTCTACCCACTGAGCTAATAGCTCATCGTACGATCAAAAAAGAAAGCATTCACTCCTATTTTATACCTTACATCTGTAGTATTTTTGCCCTCGTGGATTTCTCTCTCATTTTAAAAAAGTCTGGAATCATGGATTACTAATTGGTGGAGGGCCAATCCTATTTCGTTCCTTATACATGTTGCTAGATGGTAGCAGCGAGAATTTTTCTTGTAGGTCGACTTATGCCTCTTTTCATAGTTATACCTCATATAATGAAATTTATCTATTTGATAGGCATAATAACGGTTTTTTTAGGATCTACTTTAGCTCTTACTCAAAAAGTCATTAAGAGGGGTTTAGCCTATTGCACAATGTCTCAATTAGGTTAAGATCTATAGGGGCAATTACTTAAAAGTACATTTTGTGCTACAACCCTTCTTATATGATAGAAAAGGATCCGAAAGTGGAAGAACCGCTGAAACTACGTGAAACCCTGGCAAGGATTTATGTATGAAGAACGGACAAACCTTTATGAGTTATATCCGAAGACATGAAAAAAGATGTTTTTATGTCAGCAACAAAGGCTCAAAGCTTATGGAGTTGTTGATCTTGTAGCCATGACAACAACCGGGATTTCGCAACAAATAAATCCATAGACTTTTAGAAACCAATTAAATAAATCTTTTTGACAAAAAAAATGACCTGTAACCGGTTTGGATTTTGAACAACGAAATCACCGGACTACTTTTTTTTGAATAAATAAATTATCGACTTTCCGAAACGAACTAAATATAAAAATGACGCAACTATTCCATAATTTACTATCTTCAGACATATGTAAATTATTTAACAAAAAGTAATATTTACGAAAAATGAAACATACAATATAATAGTTTACTAGACCCCTTTTACAGTTTAAAGCTAATGCAATCTCAATTATAGTAGTAAAAAAGTCATAATCTTCATGGACCCTCGTAGTGCTAATAACCATGCAGAAACAATAAAAGGTCTCCTTCAAAAAAAAAAAACAATAAAAAGGTCTCCAAAATATTGCGGAATTTTCCAAATATATATATCTATATACATAAATCCGCGGGTTCCAAAAAAAATTTGGTTCCAAAATTTTTTTGATTCAAATACAAAGCAGTTGAAGAGTACAAACTATACAAACTGGTTAATATCAATATAAAACTAATTTTTTTCATTAAATGCTATGATTTAAGATATTATTGCACATATTATTGAACAAGTTTGTATAGTTTGTACACTTCAACTATATATACATACATACATATATATATATATATATATATATATATAGAGGTTGGTTCATTTAGAAACTAGACGAAGGGTAGAAACTATAAAACTTTGACAAATCAATATAAAAAATAATTTTTTTCATGATTTTTTTCATCAAATGCTATGATTTAAGATATTATTGCACATATGTTTGTTTCACCTTGTGAAACAATTACATGTGAAACTTTTACACTATGAAACAAAAACATATGAAACTTCTCATAAAAAATATATGAGAAACTTTCAACTTATGAAAAAACAAATACACGTGAAACTTTTACATTATGAAACAAACATATGTGCAATAATATCTTAAATCATAGTATTTGATGAAAAAAAATCATGAAAAAAAATATTTTTTATATTGATTTGCCAAAGTTTTTAAATGAACCAACATCTATATATATATATATATAGAGAGAGAGAGAGAGAGGGAGAGAGAGAGAGAGAGGAAAGTTCAAAGGCGAACTCAAATTTGATTGTGAACGTGAGGACAAATGAGAGCGCGACACGCTTCATATTCAGTCTGAATATTTCCTTCATTATTCAGATAGTTGATGACTGATAAGCTAGCTGATTAACAAGTCATGTTTGACAAAAACTAGCTGATAAACATGTAAAGTGACCAAAAAAGACATCTTGAAATATTAGTCACTTATTGGGAATTGGCAGCCTGTGTGGGCCAGTTTGCGTATCCGGAAAATACACGTTTTGCTCCAATAAGTATTTAGTAAAATAATATTTACTTCAAACAAGATAGTAAAAAATAAATAATATAACATGTTTATCTAAAAAAACTAAATTGATTATCATATATATTATAATTTTTGGATTTGTTAAAATAAAGTTTAGAAAAAAATTACATTAGTTTATGATATAAGAATAACTAATCAACCACATTCTAATTAATTAGTAATTTTTCAAAAAGTAATAATTAAATTAATATTAATAAATAATTTAAAAATAAATTAATAATTAATTAATATTAGCAAATAATTTAAAATAATAATTTTAATACTTCAAATTTAATTAATAAAACAAAAATAATGTTAAATCATAATTACAATTAAAATTAATTAATAAAATTCAAAATAATATTAATCAAGTGTATAATTGAAAGAAAATGATAAAAAGCTTAATAGAGTAAACTACAATTTTCGTCCATGTGGTTATTTTAAATATTTATTCTTAAATTTCATGTATCATATTAATAACTATACAATTGGCACTTGTATATAGTATTAGAGCTGTTCAGGGACAGGACAACCCGTTAGGCCCACTAGAAAAACGGGCTGGGACGTCCATTCTCGAAAAAATGGCGGGTCCAAACAGACTTGTTGAAATTAATGGGCGGACATGGACGATGCAGAAAAATATCCACAAATGATCACCTCTATATAGTATAATTTGTACTTTTTATTTCTTTAATATATTTTAATGCTATATATATATATATATATTTTTTTTTTTAATTTAAATATAAACAAAAATTGATTAATTAATAAAAGGTAAAGTGTAAAGAAAAATATGGAATAATGTAGTGAAGTGTACTTATAAAAACAACCACCAATTGATATAAAATAAAACCATTTTTTCTCTAATCATATTAAACTTTTCGGATGACAATTTAAAACAAATAAAAATATTAAGTAAATCAATAAATAAAAAATTATTAATTTTAAGAGATTTCAACCCAAAATTTTAAGCAAAGAATATATGTATTATTTATTTATCAATTATTTTAATTAACTTATTTGATTTTTTATTATAGTTATAATAATTTTGAGAACATACAATATAGTTAACAAAAAAATAAATTTCTTCATATTTCATTAATAATTATTTATTTATTTTAAATAAATAATTATTAATTAAAATATCAAGACATTTATTTATTTTTATTAATCATATTGTATGTTTTCAGAGTTATTATAACCGTAATAGTATAAAATAATATAATTTCACTAAAATTATCGATAAGTAAATGATATCTTTTTTTTTTCACTAAAGTTTTAAGTTGAAATCCCTTAAAATTAATAGTTTTTACTTAAGTTTTTTATTTATTTGAAATTATCTTATGAAGAAGTTTTATAGTACGTATTCGAGATTTTTTTTTTATTTTAATACCGGCTGGTTGTAAGAATTAAATACATTTTACTCCACTATTTTAAATTTTCAATTAAATTTTATTTTATATTAATTAATCAAATTTGTTTGATATTTAAAATAATATTTTATAGCATTAAAATATAATAAATAAATTAAAAAAGTAAAGAAAAACATGATTTATATAAGTGTCACTTTGTAGTTTATAACTAATGTAACAAATAAAGTTTAAGGATAAATATTTAAAATCCATACCACAAGGACTAAATATGTAATTTCTCAAACTTTTTAACGGTTAAACTTAACAGCGTTAGATAGAGGGACGAAAATAGAAGCAAAATAAAAACCACAAGAACCAAAAAAACTGTTTTTAAACCACATGGACTAAAATAGTTATAAACATCAAACCACAAGGATGAAGTTCGTAGTGTACTCTAGAAAATAAGGTAGCTTATTTTTACCAAACAATGCCTTAATAATTATTGTGACAACTCAAAGGGCTGTCACTAATGCCTATATACTAAACACCGTCATACCATATTACCTTAAGGTGTGTGGTGTGTTGTTATAGAAACATATTTATAGGCAAATTGAAATCTCACTAATTCATCCCGAATTATCACCAACCGGTACTAATGTTTTTATTCTTTTCATCTAGCCATTACGCAAAACTAATTAAAGGGCTGTTTGTTTACCTCTTAACAGTTCCATTAAGAGGCAACCTCTGAATCCCTATGATGTGAATCCTATTTGACAAAAAATAAGTATGCATTTTAATGGTTCCAAAACCCTATGAATCATTTTGTATTTTGGACCTCCCTTAACCATTAGGAGTCTTAATTACATCCTGAACAATTACTAAGCGCTCCTAAGTAATAAAAGAAAGAAGAACTTCTCTTCTTTCTTTTTTGATTACCTTCCTTCTATCTATTCCCAATATATTCC
This sequence comes from Silybum marianum, assembly GCA_036898165.1. NCBI lineage: Eukaryota > Viridiplantae > Streptophyta > Magnoliopsida > Asterales > Asteraceae > Silybum > Silybum marianum. Next base: position 7,159,971 of record CM072532.1, read on the forward strand.
TTTACTCCATTACTCGTTATATTCTAGTCAATCCAGTTGGTCCATTTGAATGTAGCAGATAACAGTGGGGCTCGAGAATTGATGTGTATTCAAACAATTATATTTCATTTTGCACTATATCATTCTGACCACTTAATCATTCTGCACCAAACCATTCACCAACACAAAATATGCCTAGACTATACAGCTTTCCACCAAAAAATTCTTACTCGGATAAGTGCTTACCGGCAAAATTCAACACTATCACTTACTGGGTAAGATTTTAGTCTATCAAAATGATATCATATGCAACCGGTAAGCGTTAATAAGTCGTCGCCCTCACTAACCGGGTAAGATTATTGGTCCTTGCCATATTCTTCCGGTAAGGTAATATGACTTGGTAATCGCTTATCCGGGTAAGCGTTTGATAAACGGTTCTTAAATCATGTGCACCAATTGTTTTGCTTATTCTCCTACTTTCCCCTCTAAATATACCTCCATAAACACTCCAATTATTATAATTCTAATGCTATTTTAGAATCCCTAGTAAATATATATACAATCAGGTTGTATATATATTTAGGGCATTAATATTGAAGAACATACCTCCCAAGTTACTTTGATCAACATATAAATCACTATCAATACTCAAGCAATCTCATTTTATTTAGGGCATTTATATTGAAGAACATACCTCCCAAGTTTGCCATTGATTGCCTTCTTTGCTTTACTTGAAATCTGCAAGAAAAAGTTCTACTTGTAATTAACATGACAATATAATAGGAGTCTATAAGAAGCCATAAGAGTAATTTCATCAAGCAAGCCAAAAATTTGGTTCCTTCAACGTCTATTTAATAAAAGGTGAAACGCCTATTCACTACTGAATTTGAGTGCGTTGATGGAAGGGAAACAAGATTGCAATAGAAGGTACCATAAAATGTAACTCCAAAAATGAAAATGGTTTTTGACCAAAATGAGATAAATATGATACTTACCTTCCTGTCAAACAGAAAAAAAAAGAAAAAAAGAGACCATCATGTGAATTTAAAAACATAAGTATCAATGACCTTTCACGGTCTAGTGATAAAAGAAGTAACATTCATCAGTCAAATAGCTCTCTCAGAAACTAGGGGTCTAGTGATAAAAGAAGTTTAAATGTGATAACAAAGAGAGAGTGTGGTTTATATATCAATAAACTATTGGTTCCCATCTAGGGTTTATGAGACGCCATGTGCATGGCACGAAAGATTAACAAAATAAAACATCATGTTTTGGATCCTTTCAAGACCCATCAAACCATCTTCTTATCATTTTCCATCCTTAATTTATTTTATCATATGGTGGTTAAAACAACCAACATGTGTCCCTAACCGTTATTACTGATGATGGTAGAAAGAACGACTTCTTAACGGAACTTATCCCAATTGGTTTAGAACCAAAGGCATTTCGAAGCTCATATCGTAAATGCACTTCATACCTGAAAATGGATTTAAAAGGGTTTATCAGATTAGTGACCGTATAAAAATCCATTCCTTATTCAAAAGTACATCCTTGACTATAGACCAAGAAAGCCAGAGAAATGTTCAAGGCATAGTGTCATTAAGAAACAATCAAATAACCATGGAATTGAATCAAGAATCAACAAGAATGTAAAAGATCAAGAAAACAAATGACTCATTACGTAAAAGAGTCAAAATCAAAGTAATAGAAAAAGTCAAATATAAAAAAACTTCCCAAGCTATGCATGAAAAACCCCAATACAAAGAAAAAAAATGTAGATTAAAAAGCACAAACAGCGCTAAATTAACAGAAAGTGAATAGTCAACTTCAAAATTCGGTATGCTTGTTGCACTAATTTAACAAAGTGTAGCCTCTCTCGTTAAGGCAAAACAAAGTTAAATGCATGAAACTGACCAAAATCTTAACTAGAAAATACGAGCTAAAACTTGTAGTTGAAACTAAAAACGTCCAAGAGCCGCAAAATGCATGGAAAACCATCTACAACCGGAACCAAAGTTTGCTCAGGGTCAAGGCAGGTTTAATGGAATCATTTGGAACCTTTTGTAGAATATTAAAAAAAATCCCATAATAAAGAAAACAAGAATATTAAAAAAAACAGAAAATGTAAATCAACACGATGTGTGCAGTAAAATTCGAACATTGTAAAGCTTGTTAAACTAGATGAAAGAAAAAGGAGTCTTTCTTGCAAAGAAAAACCAGGCCAAAATGGATGAAGCCGACCAAACACTTAATTGACAAAATGAGCAGAAACCACTTATGTTAGTTGATCAATCAGGGATCCTCTTGATTCCACCAAATTATTAAAGGATATTCATTAAATCTCCTTAATTATAGTTAGGATTGCTACGTGATTTATCCTTAAGGCTTCACAAAACAATCCTATCTATAATTAAAGAGATTTATGATCCGGTGGAATCGAAAGGATCCTTGATTGATCCACTATCATCCTTGATTGATCGATGAAAAGACTACTCTAAAAAGAAAACTTGAAGTTGACCCAAAACCTCTGACAGCCGAAAACACAAGGAAAACCATCTACAACCGGAACCAAGGTCTCCCTGAAAATCCTCAAGGTCAAGGCAGGTTTACAAGAATGTTTTGGAACCTTAATTTGTAGCGGACATCCAATTCAACAAAGGGCATAGAGGCTTGCTAGAGTAAATACAAAATCAACGTGAGTGCAATTAACCCAAAAAAATGTTGTTAAAATGTTATATGTTAGGAAAAAATAAAAAAAAATCCAACTGTTAGCTCCTTAAAAAGTTTGAAATTATAAATCCTCAAATTCTATAAAATCGATTAAAAGAAAATTTTATTAATAACTAACTATATTAGGAAATTAGTTGATTGTACTATGTTGTTGATGTGCCTTGCAGGAGATGTATCATATATTTTTTTTCTATTTGTAAGTCTAAAGATTTACTTATTCATAAAAAGTTCAAAGAATTAATCACTCAAAATATAAAGTTACATTGTTTTCATTTCAAATTTCCCTTGAATTTACAACAAACCGGTTTTATAGGTCACAGGAATGAATTTAATCGGTTTTAAAAAATATGAGACATGCAATTAACATTTATATAATAAATATTGAATATACCATGTGAAGGAGCGTGAATGTGGCCGCCTTCACAAAAACAAATGAAGGTGCACATTCAAGTCTTGTCGTCTACTGTCTATACCACATGACTCAGGTCTATCTATTTGCTTCAAGCAAATGCAAGGATTTACACGAATCAAAGTTTTAAGGAAAACTCTACCTGATTTGTCGCCTACTTTAGGCCATCGATCTTGAAAAGTTCACGATTTTCTTGTACATGTTTTCCAAGATTAAATTCTTACTATGCTTTGTTTCTATGAAGACCAATGATGATGCTAATGATGATAAAATTTGTTTAAGTAAAAAGATAATGAAAAAGAAATTCTTAGAAGAGAAGTCTTAGACGCTTACCTTAGCTTGGTCACAAGATCTTTTTGAACTTGATGTGTTTCATATGAGAATTCCATGTAAGCAATCATGCACCTACCTGCAATTCTAAAGTGGTTATATATAATACAATATATGAAGAACATACCTCCCAAGTTTGCCATTTATTCTCCGATAGCCATCTTGACTTCATTTCTTTTTTTGAAATCTGCCAGACGCAAGAGAACAGAGCAGTAAGCCATCTTGAGAAAGCCCTCCTTTGTAGGTCAAGCTCCACTTCCCATCTTTTCCTCTCGGAACTTTTCCAAATATTCCCTATATTAAACCAGATGAAAAGCATAAGCAGGAGAAATCAAAGCATGAAATATAAGGTTGAACTGCAAACAAAAATATAATGTCCACTTCCCTTTATTTAAAAAGGACGCACAGTAAAAACCCGTAAGGACAATTTGTTCAGCTGCAATGCCTAATTGATTTCTCCCACCCTTAAATTCAGAAACAATGGAAGCTTGTTCAGATTTCATGTGTCTATAATCAGGAAGCCTATGTGTTGAACATTCACAAGATATGATAAGTTATGATAAGATATTCATACTGTGTTATGTGCAGTATGAAGCTCACGCTGTAATTCTTCCATGGACTTCACGCCTACCCCACGGAATTCGAGTCTATACCCCAAATCATCAACGACCTGCTGCAGCTTTTGCATTTCAACAAGAAGTCTGTCACATGCCTCTACGGGTTGCACCAAGGATTCAACCAACTCCTTATCAGAACTTATTTGAGCTAAAACACCCAAGATGTACATAATTTATTCTGTTAATAATGAGTTCACAGTATGGCGCGATCAAGAAAAATAAGCAATAAACAATTCACAGCCAGCATTAATGTGACAAAGACATAAATGAAACAAACTTCAAATTAGAGTACTTGGTTCACATTGATCTATCATGCTAAAAGTGGAAGAAGAAAGAGATTATGTTTCTGAAGAAGAAACTTGGGACTACCTCCATGACATGAGATTGTAATATTTGCAAGTGAGACATGAAAAAACTACGTGGGAGTGTTCTTCCATCCACCAACTAAAGTGTCTAGACTAAGATGCTACATTAAAAACTATATGTATGTACTAGGGGCAGAAATGATGAGATGTTGTTCATTGAAGGATGAAATCATAGAATAATAAGAAATTTAACAGCTTCAGCACATAAAGGCTGAATGAGAAGAAGAATTACATCATCAAGAGCTTGAGTTTTTTGCTATTTTTCCCTGATCCTATATATATCTCAACTCCAAATTCATGCATTTATTTATAGCATCTTACCCCTTACTTGTTATCCATCTTTTCCAATTTTATAAGGTTAGTACTATGATCAGAATGTCACAAGTTCGGTTCACAATAAACCACCCCGGCTAGCCAAGGCCATTGGTGCACCTGGATCCCCTTATTTATACATTTTCGTCTTTGGTTTTAGTTTAAAGGATCGGAATTTTTAACTTATGGTGGAGCTCCTGTTGGATATGCTTCACAACCAGTGGAAACGATAGGGTTTTGTTGTATGATCTAAAAGCGTATCTGTATACTCTTTGATTGCTTATTAAACGTCTGATGGCTCCGTTATGTTACAGATTAACTATGTGTCTGCTCATGACAACGAGACCCTCTTTGATATCATCAGTTTGAAGGTACGTTAAGTTTGTGCAAAACCATGTGACTGCATTATATATATATATATTTCATTCTAACCTTTGCTTCTTCAATGTCAAAGACACCGATGGAAATTTCTGTTGACGAGAGGTGCAGGATAAACCATTTAGCAACAAGTGTGATAGCACTTTCCCAGGTTTTGATTTTTTCTCGATGAACGGATTTCATTTATCCCATCCGTCCCAAAAAAAAAGAATAATGATAGGATCAAATATTCTCATAACAAACCAATAAAATTGACAAATTTGCAGGGTGTTTCATTTTTCCATTGTGGAGATGAGATACTACGTTCTAAGTCTTTGGACCATGACTCGTACAATTCTGGTGACTGGTTCAACAGGTACAGTTTCTATGACTGATAGAAATGATTACTAACTTAAACCGTACCACCCGAATGTAAAAACACGCTGCAAAAGAATCCAACTATGTTAATTTAATATCTGCAAGTCGCCTTTTTCAGGTTAGATTTTAGCTACAGCTCCAATAATTGGGGTGTTGGCCTTCCTCCAAAATCGAAGAACGAAAAGAGGTGGCCACTGTAAGATTTTATATTCACCTAACCTTCAATGAAGACAAATAGAGAAATCCTGACCCAAATAAATAAGTAATTTTAACTTGAAAGTTGAAACATCCCATTAAAAAGGAAATCTTGTAATTTTATGATACATTTTTCACGGTGTGAATAAGTTGGATGATTTGTTTCGCAGGATCAAACCAAGATCGGCGTCCAGAAAAGTCACATATTATCTGTTTTTGAAAATTTCCAAAACTTGTTACGTATCAGATACTCTTTCGATTCTCTTGCGTTTGAGGAATGCAAACGCTATCCAGGTCAGTGAATAAACCACCATGAATACTTAAATTTGATGAAAACTTGAAAACCCATATGAATTTATGGGTAAGTCAAATGCACTTGTTTATGGGAGGTCATTTATGCTCAATTGGGATCAATAGAGGGACAATCCATGCAAAATGTCAAAGATTCAAGGGTAAGAAAAATTAAGAATCAGACATTGTATAACGGAATAAACATATGAATATCCATCCAGGAACGAGTACGATTCCACAACACTGGTGTATCGCAGATCCCTGGTGTCATAGTAATGAGTATTGAAGACGGCCATGAAGGTGTTCCAGGGTTGTCTCAACCTTATCCACTGAGTGATTTTTTTTTAATTTATATTATTAGTACTTTTTACCCTTCCGATGTCGTTTAATGATTAAATAACAGGTGTTCATACATTGTGATCGTTATCAATGCTTGCCCAACTGATATCTCGTTCACAAGCCCTGTTTTACGAGGAAAAGGTCTCCAATTGCATCCGGTACAGGTATGTATGGTTTTAGAATTCCATTTGAAAAGTTGTGTTGAATTCAAATCTTAGTTCATTAACAACTTATGGCCATTTTCAGATGAAGTCAACCGAAAATTTTGTGAAGAATTCTACATATGATTCATGATTAGGATGCTTCAACAACTGCTGCTGTGTTTGTTGAGCCTCGATAGAAAAAGCGTCTGCTTTTAGGTATACATCTTACCCTCCCCATACCTTACTTTTGTGTGGGATTTACTATTGTATATTGATTATATGAATCTTGACCAAACAATTCTGAGCTACATGGGCATGCATGGTCTGTTTGTACCGTACAAGTGGATGATGCACATTGAGATGCATAGTTCACTTGTAGAGTACACGTGGATAATGCGGATTGTTTTGTTAGAGTTTTATGATACAATTCCTATTTAATTATTAAGTCAGCTCCTGCTTAGTTATAATGACACTGATTTTGGCAGTATGGACATCTATTTCTTATTGTTCTATGATTTCATTAATCCTTCAATGAACAGCATCTCATCATTTCTGCCCCTAGTACATATATGTTTTGATCGAATGTCGGTGCCTAGATCATGATAGTTTTTCATGTAGCATCTTTGTCTAGACACTTTAGTTGGTGGATGGAAGAACACTCCCACATAGTTTTTTCGTGTCTCATTTGCAAATATTACAATCTCATGTCATGGAGGTAGTCCCAAGTTTCTTCTTCAGAAACATATCTCTTTCTTCTTCCACTTTTAGCACGATAGATCAATGTAATCTTAGAGCTTTCATGGATTCGCACCTATGAAAAATATCATATATGTAGAATTATCGTCATTCCTTGTATTTAAGAGTAATCTGTGAACACCAGTGATCTTCCAAATTTCCATTCACCGTCAATATTTTCCTGCGATCATCTCCCCCATTCGTAATCCTTCCAGGTTGTTTCCCTTCAATTTCGATACCAACAAGAAGAAGAAGACCCACACCATTTGTTCTTTGACCCGACCCAATCTCCCCATCGTCAAATGCAGAACAACAACTCACCATTGTTGTTGTTCAACTTCAACAATGTCACTTAAGGAAGCCTTTCATCATCTCCGCAGGTTCCTATTTGTTATTACTAGTGTCATTCTTAAGCCCTAAGTTTTAGTTTGTTTTTTTGTTAGTGATACTCGTATTTTATGGTTTTTTTGGGGGATTTTAACCTTTTAAGGGTATCCTGTAATGAGGTTACAATCTGTTTATACAAATAAATTTATTTAGAGAGAATCAAATTGTTTAGGTATTGTGGAGAGAACACGCTATTTTATTTGATTATCTGTTCATATGCTTTGTCTAAATGACGTTCTTTTATCTGTTTATGGTTTTTTTTTTTCATATGTGAATTTTAAAGTTTTCATCAAATTTAAGTATTCATGGTGGTCTATTCACTGACCTGGATAGCGTTTGCAGTCCTCAAACGCAGGAGAATCGAAAGTGTATCTGATACGTAACAAGTTTTGGAAATTTTCAAGAGCAGATAATATGTGAGGTTTGAACGATGGGGACGCCAATCTTGGTTTGATCCTGCGAAACAAATCATCCAACTTATTCACACCATGAAAAATGTATCATAAAATTACACGATTTCCTTTTTAATGGGATGTTTCAAGTTAAAATTACTTATTTATTTGGGTCAAGATTTCTCTATTTGTCTTCATTGAAGGTTAGGTGAATATAAAATCTTACATTGGCCAGCTCTTTTCGTTCTTCGGTTTCGGAGGAAGGCCAACACCCAATTATCGGAGCTGTAGCTAACTTAACGTACCTTCAAGCTAATAATATCAAAGAGGGTCTCGTTGTCATGAGCAGACACATAGTTAATCTGTAACATAAAGGAAACACCAGATGTTTGATAAGCAATCAAAGAGTATGCTTTTTAAATACAATAAAACCTTACTGTTTCCACTGGTTGTGAAGCATATATCCAACAGGAGCTCCACCATAAGTTAAGCTTCCGATCTTAACCTAAAACCAGAGATAAAAAACGTATAAATAAGGGGATCCAGGTGCACCAATGATCCTTGGCCAGCCGGGGTGGTTTATTGTGAACCGAAGTTACCGAACTTGTGACATTCTGATCATAGTAGTAACCTTATAAAATTGGAAAAGATGGATAATAAGTGAGGGGTAAGATGCTAAAAATAAATGCATGAATTTGGAGTTGAGATATATATAGGATCAGGGAAAAATAGCAGAAAAATGAAAAACTGAGGAACACCTTGGTAACAGTTCATCTGGACGGTATTCTGATAAGAACCAAAAGTATTTGGTATTGAAATTGCAATGGAAAGTGATGATTACAGAGATATCCTGGATTTTGAGAGGCAGGTCTCTCCCAAAAGTGAAACTCACACTAAATTTCTGTCTATCTCATTCTCTACTCCTATCGCTATTTATCATCAACATTAATAACCCTAATGGGCTTGAGGCCCTAGATGGTGCCTATCATATTCACATGTGCATACAAGTAATTTATAAGCAATTTGTCCGATATGTACATGTGCACACGTGCATAAATACTTGTATGCGCATGTGCATATCATCGAGATGAATTGTTACCAGGGTGTTCCTTAGTTTTTTTTTTTTTTTTTTTTTAGGAGGTCTCTCTCTCTCTGTATATATATATATATATATATTACCTCTTGGCCATCGGAGTTTGTTAGGACAAACTCCTTCAGGTTTGCAGCCATCCCAACCTAAAAAGTTAAAATTATGAATACTCAGACATGAAGCATATCAAGATATATGAACTTAATGTAGAAAATATGAGAACGTTTACCTGAATGTGATCTTTTGATACAGCAAGTGTCGTGACCATTTGGCTGTAACATTCGGTACAAGTATCTCAATCTCAGCACCCACCATTAGCAGAAAAAAGTTGCCATATTTTTGGCTAAACAGGATACAAGACTAGGGGGCTGTTTGTTTTTTCAGTTTTACCTCTTAATCACCTCTTAAATCTGATTCGGTCAGATGATTTAGAATTCAGAGTGTTTGTTTTTTTTAACCTTTCAGAAGCTCTTATCTCTTAAACTCCTCTGGTAAACTGATCTCTTAAATGCCTCTTATTCTCTTATACCCTGCCTCAAGTTCTCGCCTCCCGTTCTGAAGAAATCTCGACCCAACAAACAGCTTCAAGAATAGGGTCCTAGAAAATCAAACTACAAAAGAGATATAGTCGATGGAATCCCTAACCAAATCAAGAGAGATGGCAGATGGAGATGAACTGATAGAGACAAGCAGATCGAAGAAGACGATAAGCGGGTTGCATTTACATGAAATCGTTGATGGAATCCCTGACCAGATCAAGAGAGATGCAGAGGTTGAAGACGATAATGTGCAGATAGATGGGTTGTAGAGAAAAGGGTTTTTAATAATTTTTGAAAAAATTGCATTGTAACCTACTTTGCTTCAACTTTCATTTTGGGGATCATACTTTCAAAATGCTTATTTAGGGGACTATCACATAACTTTATAACTAAAATAGGGACTCAGCTACCTGTATAACCGGTAACCGGTGATAGGAGTGCTGAGTTGTAAATTTAATTGTTTTATTTAGTTTATCTTACCTGAAAAATCATCCCTCTCAAATCGAACGACCTTTCTGTTTCCTTCTTCAAATCGAGAAAATCTTGGATTCAATCTTGTTTCTTGAAATCAAACAGCTTATACAGGTGTGTTTATTAAGTTTTTCACTTGCGATTTTGTCGGTCCATCTTGCTTAAACAATGTTTCTATTCCTTCCTCCTCCAAATCGATCAAACCCTTGATTCAAATCTTGTTTCTTGAACTAAGACTACATAACACGTGTGTTTTATATATGGCTTTTTGCTTGAGATTTTGTTAGTCCACCCAAAAAAACCCTAGAATTTTAGATTCATGATTCTGAAATAAATACGTTTCAAGTTCTATCTTGATGAACCTGTTTAAGATTTTAAAGCATAAATCTGAAATATTACTTAGTGTTGTTAGATGTAATATGCTTCTTATTTGATTTCAGCGAAAGCCAACCAGCCCCATTTTATATGATGAAATCCTACCAAAGGCAACAAGGCAATTTGCTTCTTGTTTGTTTAGTTTGTTGTTCTCTTTACTTGTAAGACTGCTTATACAATGTTATTGTATATTGTTGCGTAGAAACTCTAAATAGTTTCATTGTTGCATGTGATGATCTTACAGCTAACGTTGAATATGGATGATGAGAATGCTACAACACAAGTTGAAAATATTGTTGAGCAAATGGAACAAGAACATGATTGTAGCAGTGATGATAACATTGGAGGAGAACTAGACTTGGACAAAGAATGGGTGAACTATATGTTTTCAGATGTTGATGATGATGATATTGCTAGTATTGATCACTTATCTGAAGGAGATGATGAAATTCAAGGGGTGTAAAAAAAAAAGGATGCACCAATCAAGTAAAAAAATCCAAATGGTAGACCTAAAGGAAGGATGTCACAAGCTTTAGATTCTGTTAAGTGATAGGGATTCAAGAGGAAGAAGTTCAACTGGTAGGGGTTCAAGAGGAAGTAGGGGTGCCGTAAGGGGTAGGGGTTCAAGGGATAATCCATGGTTTTTGTGATTAGTTTTTGTAATGTTTTTCTTGACAACTTTGGCTGTTGCTGCTCAGCTCACATGTATTTGGAGAAAACTTTTTTGCAATGTCATTATGAACATTATTTCAGCTTTTATAATGCCATTATGATGTAAACATAAACATTCATACTAAGTTGCACAACCTTTCATAAACCAGAGACATTGCATTCCACAAAATGTTTTACATTGGTTATGGTGTCATTTTCATAAAGGATTGCGATAAAAGATACAAGTGAACTGAAAATAAAAGCAAAACAAATAAGAGAACTATGATAGTCTGGAATATCCCTTCAACTGGTTTGTCGTGACCCATCAGGAAATTCTGAACACTTGATGCATTCCCAAGGGTTGCCATACGACTCACAGCTACCAACTTTGTTTTCGAATCGTTCCTTTAGTTTGCCTTGGGCCACCAGAATTTTGTTGCTCCAAATTATGATGCTCAATTATGTGGCCAACTTTTTCATCAACCATCAATGATAAGACTTGATTTACATACTTTAAGACCTGTAGAGAATAGTGAAAATTATTTTGGTTTTAGTTTTGGTTGAAAATAGAATATAAAGACATCTTGCATATTAAACACTTTGATTGAAAATAGAACAATGTTATGCTCCTGGTTGAGGAATTCCATCAAACAGGTGGTGGGCATTGTGAATTTTCACAAATTCATGCACCATAATTTGACTTAAATTCATTTAAGAATAGGTGTAGAGTGTAAGTTAATAATCTTTACCTTTCTATGGAGATTTGAGTTCAAAAATATAACAATCGGAGACTATATTAACCTGTAATGATGATCGATTTTGTGAGAAGCAACAACGATGAGAGGGGATAATTAGGGTTTGAGGAAGTCCGATAATGAACGGCTGGACTTTGGGGAAAGTCACGTACGAGAGTAAAGTCTGATAATAACGAACAAGGTCACGTACGAGAGGAAGTCTGATAATGAATGACTGGACTTTTGGGCTTAATGATACAAATATTAGTGACATGTAAACGGCTTTAATGATTTGTAATGTTAATGCTGACTTGTAATTTTAAAATAAAATGATAAATGCCACATCAGCTATAACCAGTTATACCGGTAGCTGAATCCCTATTTTAGTTATAAAGTTATCCGATAGTCCCCTAAATAAGAATTTTGAAAGTATGATCCTCAAAATGAAAGTTGAAGTTACCTTTTAATGTAATTTTTTCATAATTTTTTGTATTTAGGTCGGAGACGAGGACCAGAAGTGTGGTGTACAATTTTTTTTTGTTTTTATATTTGATAGCTGACATATACCTTTGAATTAAGGGAATATAATAATAAGTTATTAATAAATGTTATGGTTTTTTTCTAAGAAAAATGTTATGGTTAATTCCACAATAATTTATCATTTGAAACTAGGATGCATTAATTATAAGAAAAATGTTATCATTAATTATAATAATAATTTTTATTTTAAGCGGTAAATTAGACAATTATATATTTTCAGATGTTTGTCAGTTTAAAAAACAAACAGTTTTATAGATTTAGATTTCAGACTTTAGCATCACCTCTTATTATTCAGAAGTGAAATTAGACTTCAGACTTCAGTACCTCTTAAAAAACAAACGTCACTGTACGGCATTTAGCATAATAATACAATATGATATTATCAAACCTATGAACAGTACTCATTAAGAAAGATGCGTAATTAGCATGATAAAAAGCGACATGAAACAACAAAAATAAGTTTAAATTTAAACTTCTTGCAAGAATCTTGTACTTTTTCTGCATCCAAAAACCCTTACAACTACTTTAAATTGTGAATGGGCGTTACAGTTAAAACTCCAGATAATCATTATTTAAAATAATCAACTCAAAGAAACATCTAACCAAGAACCCAAAGATCAATCAATCAATCACCCAACTCTTACTATACAGTTAAACCAACGTCATTTAGACAAAGCATATGAACAGGTAATCAAATAAAACATCGTGTTCACTCCACGATACCTAAATAATTTGATTATCTCTAAATGAATTTATTTGTATAAACCGATTGTAACCTCATTACAGAGTACCCTTAAAAGGTTAAAATCCCAAAAAAACATAAAATACGAGTATCACTGACAAAAAAACCCCTAAAACTTAGGGCCTTAAGAATGACACTCGTAATAATAAATAGGAACCTGCGGGGGGTGATGAAGCGGGTTCCTTAAGTGACATTGTTGAAGTTGAACAGCAACAACAATGTTGAGTTGTTGTTCTGCATTTGACAATGGGGAGATTGGGTCGGGTCAAAGAACAAATGGTGTGTTTCTTCTTCTTGTTGGTATTGAAATTGAAGGGAAACAACCTGGAAGGATTAAGAATGGGGGAGATGATCGCAGAAAAAATTGGCAGTGAATGGACATTTGGAAGATCACTGGTGTTCACAGAGTACCCTTAAATACAGTAGTTTGTATTATTTTTGGTAATGTTTCCTTTTCTTAATATCGTATATTTGTTTTTTAAATGATAACAAATTAACGGTAAAAAAATCTGATCCACCGTATCTTTCAGTTGAGGGTTTGATTTAATGATTTCCGTTATCTTTTCTTGGATGGCAAGATTCTATAAAATTAAAATTAAAATTTAGAGTAAACTACAAATTTGGTCCCTGTGGTTTATCGTTTATAACATTTTTGGTCCCAACAGTTTCAAAATTACAGTTTTATCATCCGAGTTTGCAAAAGCGACCGTATTTGGTCCCTGACTCTAATGATCATTGTCACACACACATATATATAGAGGAGCGTTCAAATACAACTCTTCTATATCATACAACTCATTCAACCCATTCATCCATCATCTTTTTCTTTTTTTCTTTTTTTTTCTTTTAATTTTTTATTTAATGGAAGTTATAATCAACTAAATCTTAACCGTTGATAACCAAATGAAGGCTTTTGGTTTGGTTGTATAGTAACGCCTATATATGTATATGTATGAGAGATTCAAATACAAACCAATCAATTCGTACAAACTGTGTAATTCATTATTTTTTTTACCGTTAATTTGTTATCATTTTAAAAAATAGTAAATTACAATTTTGGTCCCTGTGGTTTGTAAGTTGTTATGGAATTGCTCCTTTATCATAAAAAATTACAAGAAAACCCTCCAAGTATGCATTTTGTCATGGACTTGGTCCCTCGAGCTGACGGCCATCCACTTTTTCCGTTAACTTTAACCCAAACGTCATCTTTTCACAATTCTTCCTTATTTTGCCATTTCTTGAATCACAGGGGCAAAATCTGTAATTTTCTCTAAATTAATTTATTTTACTATTTATATTTTATGTATTTAATTATTTATATCTTATATAAATATAAACATATATTTTTTACTTTATATATAAATTATATTATACGTATATTTTACAAAAAAATTAAATATATATATATAATTTATAAAAATTTAAACATATACATTTCTTATAAACTATATTTTTTTACAAATTCAGGTCGGATTTCGTATTGCTTCGGGTTCGGGTTGGTTCGACTTCGGGTTCGATGAGTCAAGCGGGTTTCGGTGGGTAAACTAAAAACCGATAGAATTTCTAAATCTAAAATTCGGGTCTTGATTTTCATGTATGAAAAAAGTCATTTTTTTTATTAAGACCCGAACGTGAGAACAAATGAGAGCTCGACACGTGTCATATTTATAGTGAATAATCAAAAAAATATTCAGACTTAATAAACATTACGCATGAATAGGAACATTAGTTGAGATGAATTGTTTCAATGAAAAGAACAGTTAAGGTTTGCTTAGATTATGAACCAGAAATCACGACAAAATCGAACAAATATATAAACAGTCTAATGGCCCAAAAAATATATAAACAGTCTTGGGCTAATTGGTTATGGAAACTGGGTCACTAACTCTGGGCTGGGTAGAAGCATAAGAGGCTGGCCTGCAGGTTTTATTATATAAAGGGTGTAGGATTTGTCATGTTGTGAGTTTGAACCAATAACTTGTTGCTTAATTAGATCTATTGTTGTTCAATCAATTAGTTAATTGAATTAAGGCATTGTTTGGCAAAAATAAGGTGACTTATAAGTCATCTTATAAGGTACCTTATTGATAAGTTAATAAAAGTAAGATTTTGATAAGCTACCTTATAAGTCATAAAGTACCTTATTAGCTACTTTTGCCAAATATAGCCTGATTGTTAATTCTCATTTTGAAGTCAAGTCAAGTTTTTGTAGCAAATGATTATTAAACCTTTGGAATTTGAACTTTCTGGTCACTATTTATTTAATCAAGAAAAGTAATAAATTGACACTTTAACAATAAAACTAAAGAAGTATTTAAAGTTACAGAAATTTTATAAGTATCACAATGCAGTAAACTTATGGCTTGGGCCATGTTTATAATTAGTTGATACTTAAGAAATTAGTATTTAGACTTTGAACCTTGGAATTGAGGTTGGTGCAGAAGGTTGTGGTCAGCAATAATGAGCCGTCTCGTCCCAAGAGCATTTAGATATCGATTTTTGATAACCAATTCAATCCAATGCTTGCAGTGGATCGGTTATATCCGTTGGGTATTACTATCTGTGTTCAATGGATCGGGTTGAACCCATCCAATATTTTGAACTTATTATTTAACAAATTTTAAATACACACTCATAAATATATATCCTATATAAATTTAATAACCATAAATCGTGAGGAAAAAAGTAAAAAACAAGTCCAATACATTAAAATACCAAATACAAATATCATATAGAATAAATCTTTCATCCTTGATACTTGGATGGAATCCGTTTGTTTTTATTGGATTTTGAACTATTATCCAACAATTATCCTAATAGAATACTTTAAGCTTACAAGACCAACAATTGTACGTCTTATACCAAGGTGTACGATGATTTTTTAAGAAATCAAAATTGAACAACCTATTCTTATATGACTAATTCATAAAGAAGTAAATTGTCATGTTATCTTTGTTATGACATTTATTTGAAAATTTTCATATAAAAACATCATAAAATAAAGTTTTGTTGCAGGTTGTACAAGACTCTGGTGTTTCATATTGCTCTTTATAAAGTGGGAATATGAAAAGGAAAGAGAAAAAAAAAAGATAGTGTGTTGGAAACTTGGAACATAAATCATGCATAAATTCTTTAGCTTTTCCTTTTTTGTAAATATCCGAAACCCATATTTAGGGCATCATTATTTATTTCTCTGTTAACTTTGGAAATTCTAAGATAATAGTAAATTATTCCTCTTGATTCCTTAACTTGCTTGATTCAAGTATTTGGCGATTGATGGCACATCTGTGTGAAGTACCCTTTGTATCTTTTAACCCACTTTATGTTATTGACAACAAGTTATGAATAAATTCCTTGTTTAACCCACTTTATGTTGTAATTTTACTGTTCATTTTTGGAACGGAATGAAAAGTATAATTTTTCTTGATATTTTCTTTGTGTTTACGTGATTCATTCTTGAAGGAGGTCTCTTTGTTATCCCATGAATCGAGTAGTTAATGTGATTTTTAAGTTTATAAACTCAAGTGTTAGATTACGTTTAAGAAATACCAAGTTATTAGAATGAAGTTGCACAATATAACATGACTTAAGAAGTAGTTCTTTTTTATTAATCTTTTTATATGATATTTCCAAAAGAAATATCTTATGGGGACACTTCTTCGGTTCTGTTAAGTTAGCCAACTTCATCGTAACAACTTATTATTTCACAAGGACAGACTTGTTTAGTCTCATTTAACCTGCATAACATAGAAAAAAACTTGTTTGAACAAAACAGAGTCTCCTAAAATCATTTTTTCGTTAAAAAACGAGCATTTGTTGAATATTTAAATAACCTTTCAATTAAAATATTGTAAACTAACATCCATGGAGGAAGTCTCTATGCTATATATATATATATATAGTTGGAATGGTTTCATAGTGTATATCAGGTTCAACAACCATGGTATCTTCCAAACTTCCAAAAAGGGCAATGGCCTCATCTTCCAGTAAATACCCACACCCAATTTACATGGATTTCAACTTTAACTACATCCCCAAACTCGATGAGTACAATGTTGATGGTTGGAAACTAATCGTCTCTGGGCTACTTGAAAACAATGGCGTCATTGGCTACGTTGATGGCAGCATTGAGCCACCACTGGACGGTGATCCATACTACGCAAAGTGGAAAGAAATAGACGATGGTGTGCGAGATTGGATCATGTCGGCAATAGGAGATGACTTCCGGAAACAGAATTATAGTTTAATCACCATGGCGAAGACGGCTAAAGATTTGTGGGATTTAATTGGAAAAACGGTCGCAAAACCTTTTGCGAAGATGATTCACGCTGATCGATGTAAGATGCTCCAGTTTCCCTTGCTCATTTTTATTTATATATATATATATATATATATATAGGGTCAGGTTTAGGGGAAACCTCAAAAAAAAACAAAAAAAAAAAACTGAAGAACACCCAGGAGATCTCCATCCGGTAATTTGTAACATGTACTCATGTATAAAAAACAACTTCAATCGCTTGTATGCATTTGTGCATACCGCCCGAATTGGAGGTTCCAGGGCGTTCTTTAGTTTTTTTTTTTTTGAGGTTTTCCGTGAACCACCCTCTCTCTCTCTATATATATATATAGTCAGTTTTTTTTGGTGAGGTTTTCCCCTGAACCCTCCCCTTCTCTCTCTCTCTATATATATATATATAGAGAGAGAGAGAGGCGGGTTCAAGTGAGGACGGTAACAATTTACGAGAATGCGAGGACAATCCTCAGCCAATCATTCATTTTGTACATGAAAATTTTCATGTACAAAATCACATCTGATTAATGTACAAAATCATATATATGTGATTTTGTACAAAATCATAAATGATGCGGGCGACTTTCCATGCGACTTAAGTAGTCCCAAAAGTCGTCCGCTACAGTTAGTGCAAAATCACATGTGATCTTGTACATGAAAAAAGCTCCTCACATTCTCGTAAATTGTTACCGTCCTCGTATGAACTCACCCCTATATATATATATATATACTCACAAACACATATAGGTGAAGGATCGTGTGAGAAGGAGGCTTAAGGTGAGAAGCATAAGAAGGAATCTGGACCTTTAATCTCAAACCCACCCATGAATCGCGCTTGATAGGAGGATTGATCTGGTGCATCTCATCCTAATGTGCATCCAAGGGTAGAGACTGGAGATCCCTTCTTACGCTTCTTACCTTAACTCTTCTTCTCACCGAAACCCAACTCTATACATGTATGCATGCATGCAAACCTACATTGCTCTTGGAATTCAAACTTGTTGAAGTATATGCACGCCAGCTATTTGATAAAAGTACCATGAACCCATGTAAAAAATGAATTGCTCTTTGTTGTTTTCATCTAAATTAAAGGACTCATTAAACCACAACAGTTATGTCCACGGGGTCAAACAAAGCAGAAATAAGGTCAAATTATCTTCCTCATTTGCCACTACACAAGGCTGCTATCAAAGGAGACATGAAGACCTTAGATGAAATACTAAATAAAGACCCAAATGCAGTTTGTGCTCTTGTGACAGGAGCCTCGGAAACAGCATTAATGGTGGCATCTCCGATTGAAGGTAACAAAGAGTTTGTGAAAAAGCTCATTAGTTTGATGTCTCCAAAAGCTTTGGCTATGCAAGATAGCTTTGGACAGACTGCTCTTAGTGGAGCCATTTTGGCCGGTGATGTGGAGTTGGTGAAGTTAATGGTCGAAAAGAATCCCGATCTTCCTAATATTAGGGATATGTATGATCAAATACCCCTCTTTAATGCTCCATATTATTGTGACAATGATGCCGTGGTTCGCTACCTGTTAGATGTCACGGATGAAAACTATCTTCTACGACCTCAAGCTGCTCTCCTTATGGCTGGACTCATATACGGCGGATTTTTTGGTAAGTTATGGAATTATATTGGACTTTATTGTTCATCTAACATATATGCCCAACATGATATTACAATGAAACATTTGCATTTATTATTATTTTTATTATTATGTGTAGATATGTGTTTCGATTTGCTTGAGAAGAATCCTGTTTTGGCTGTCACACCTCTTGAAATCTTAACTCTTATGCATTCGGCGTTTCTCAGTGGCACTAAGTTAAACTCATGGCAAAGATTCATATACTCCTGTAAGCATATTATTATTTGGGAACAAATAACCCGTGTTTTTTTTTTCAGTATGTGTGTTTTGTTTATAGTCTGATTGGTTTGTGTTATAATTAATGTCGCATAGATCTACCTGATGAGGAACTCAAGAAGTATGGTGGAATTGGATTTGGTGATGTTGAGAATCCTAGGGAGGAAATTGTTGAAGGTAAGAAGCACAACTAATCTCCCTCATGTTATATAGCAATTAAGCTCAATTTAAGTTCTCTTTTCAATTGAGGATTGTTCATTGTAACTTACTTGGAATGGCCATCTAGAAGTGTAGTATGAACTCAATTTAAACCCAACTGTATTTTCCTCTAGTTTTTGTTACTTCCAATCTAATCTTTTCCCACCTTATGGCTTGTTTTATGAGGATGAAAACTTTATTATTTGAGTATTATCAAGTTTTCCCCTGATCCTATAATTCATATCCTTTGGCAAGGTGTGGATGAAAGGACAAACATGAGTTGGTTGTTCCGGAAACTCGCTGCAAAATTAGGTATGTTCATTGCGCCATGTAATTACATTATCTGTGTGTGTGTATATATATATATATATATATATATAGAGAGAGAGAGAGAGAGAGAGGTGTCTTCTTTTGTAAACCACCAAAAGGTTGTGAACCTTGTAAACCAAATAATTAAGATATTTATGGAAATGATGAAGGTTCATTTATTATTATTTGAATATTTAAGGAACATGATTAGAGTTTATTAATTATGAAGGTGGAGGCTCAAATGAGAACACCTCCATTTTACGAAAACACCAGAACACCCTTATCGCATGTCATAAGACACGTGAGGGGACCTAGTGGTGTCGGACGAGGTGTGAGGGGCCCTAGTGCTGTACGGACAACTTGGCCCACAACCTAGGTTGTGCCAAAGGTGGTCCACATCACCGATCTAGTATCACATGTGATTGGCAATAGTAAAAGGGCTTCCTCGCATTCTCTGATTTAGTATCGCATTCTCATAAAATGAAGGTGTTCTCGTTTGAACCCTTATATATAGAGATAGGTCCAAATGAGGAACCTTAGAAAACCTGGGAATCATCATGGCGAGTAATATTTAATGATTATTCATCATGAGTAACGCATAAAATACTTGCTAGGTTCTCAAAATATTTACAGTTTTCATTTGAATTTTCCCATATATATATATATAGACACACACACGCATAATTTAAAATATTTACAAGACAAAAGGGAACAAAATCTTGGGCAAAGGGACATGGTAAGTTTTGAAAATGAATTAATAATGCAGTGCCAGAGGTGAAGAGCATGCAAGAATTGAAAAGGAAACATGCACAAGCTCTTCTATTGCTTAGACGGAGTTGCTACTTACTAGTAGCACAGCTGCCTGGAAAAGCTGCTCGAGATGTTATAGGATCTCCGTTAGAAAGTGCAGCAGCCATGGGGAACGTTGAGGTGGTTGAAGAGATATTGACAACCTTCCCAAATGCCATTTATTTACAGAATAAATCGGGACGTGGTGTGTTTCATATTGCAATTGCAAACCGTAGGGCAAAAGTATTCAACCTCATATATCAGACGACCAACCTCCGCCGACGTGTCTTGCAACTACAAGATAGCTCACAGAACACTGCTTTGCATTTGGCTGCACATTTGGCTGGAGAAACTGAGAATGAAGCTGGCCTCAACCTTAGATCGACTGGTCCTGGTCCAGCCCTTCAAATGCAACGCGAATTACAATGGTTCAAGGTATATATATATATATATATATAGGGCTAGGTTCAAATGTGAACTCAATTTTGGCTCTGAACGTGAGGACGAATCTCAGCCACACATCTTCGGTTATGGTGGACACGATCACGGAGGATTGACGCGATTCATGGGAGGGTGGAGATTATTAAAGGAGGGGAACCAGGTCAAAGCCGCATTTATTGACCGGATAAGTGGCTGAGATTCGTCCTCACGTTCACAACCAAAAATGAGTTCACATTTGAACTTTCCTCTCTGAGAAAGAGAGAGAGGGGGAAGTTCAAATGCGAACTCAAATTTGGTTGTATACATGAGGACAAATGAGAGCATGACACGTGTCTGAATATAGATTATTCAGACTGAATATACAAAGAAATATTCAGACTGAATATATACTATATTCAGTCTGAATATTTCTTTGGATGAGACACGTTTCACACTCTCATTTATCCTCACGTTCACAACCAAATTTGAGTTCTCATTTAAACCCGCCCCTATACACATATACATATATATATATATATATATATGCATCATTACTTGATCCTACTTCTTTTTCCCATTACAAAAATGGGCTCTTTTATTAATTTGGCCATATTAAATGAACTTGTGTTTATAATAACGTAACCTTCAGGTCTTACACGATGACGTTACAATAAGTTATTACAACTTTACAATAAGCTATTGACGAATTTTTGGAAATTTAAGTAAGACATGGGAAATAAATCTCTCTTATTAGACTTTTTGTATGATACTTTTTGAAAAGATAAAAAAACTAACAAGAGAATTTATTTTTGTATCCTATTAATTCGTCAATAGGACTTATCAAGTCGTCTAGTTTTTTTGTAGTAACTTATTGTATATGAAATATATTTGTTGGTCCTAAAACTTAAAAGTCTTGTTAATTACTCTATTAGTACGAGTAACAATGAATGTCATAAAAGATCCATTTGTTTATACACATATATATATATAGAGAGAGGGGGGGGGAGTTCAAACGAGAATAATTTCCACATAAAAAAACATGAAAACGGTCAAATTGCATGTGATATTACACTAACGATATGTGGCCCATGATCTCAGGCTGCGGTCAAAGTCGCGTGAATCACATGTGATTTTACCCATGATTTTAGAGTAAAATCACATGTAATTCGACCATTTTCTTATTCTCTTATTCGGTTAATGTTCTCATATGAACCAAATTCCCAAGATTTGATTAAACCCAACCGTGTTTTCCTCTAGTCTTTGTTACTTCCAATCTAATCTTTATAATTGACGGAGGATCAAATGACCATATATAAGAAAACACGAGAACCACAAAAATCACATGTGATTTTGCACTGAAATCTTGTTTAAACCCGATTCATATATAATGAAATGCTATAAATATTTGTATATAATAGGAGGTCGAAAAACTATCACTCCCCCAAGATCAAGAAAAAAGGAACATCGATAACAAGACACCAGCAGTAATATTCAACGAAACACATGAAAAGTTAGCAAAAGAAGGAGAACAATGGATGAAAGATAGAGCCAACTCAGGGCTAATCGTAGCAACACTTATTGCTACGATCGTATTTACTTCCGCCATCACCATACCCGGCGGCAACAACAGCGGTACCGGGTTGCCGGTATTCGCCCAACGCCCAGCGTTTATTGTGTTTGCTATTTCGGATGCTCTTGCTCTCTTCATGTCGGTTTCTTCCATCTTATTGTTTTTGGGCATCTTAACTGCAAGATATGCTATTGAAGATTTTCTATACTCGCTACCAAAGAGATTGATATTGGCACTTATAACGCTTTTCGTATCGATAATGTGCATGATGATAGCATTTACAGCCATTCTTTATTTGGTATTTGGAGATGAAAAGAGATGGGTTCTTGGGCTTGTGTCTTCATTAGCTGCTATGCCTTTGCTTTTGTTTGCATTGTTGCAGTTTAAACCTCTTTTGGACATCATAGCATCTACATATTGGCTTCAGATCTTCAAGAAGCAGGGTGATAATATTCTCTTTTAATTTTATTTTATTTTTTTATTTTTTTTTGCTTTTAATTTTTATGTGTAATTAAAGAATAGGTCAGTCAGGTGATCTTCATGTCACAAATAACATTATAAAGTCACTTCTACCAAAGTTTGAATATAATACAAGAAAAGTTGGGATTTTCGATCGGGGTGGTTTTTTGAGGTCTAACACGGATTTAGAATTCCCATTTGAGTGATTGGTATTTTATGAGATTTGTTTGTAATAATGTTTTAAAATAATACTTTTGGCATATGTGGCATCTACGTGCAACATGTTATGTCTTCACAGTCTACTTGTAAAATGTACATTACTATCGAATAGAGATCCACTCCCCGACTATAATTCAATATTTGAAAAACTTGTACACTCATTTTTTTAATAAAAAAATGTAAAATAATTTTTCTTTGAACGGTAATAACACACACGTTACCGGGTTATCCGGGATCCATTTGGGCACCCGACTAATCCCCGGCGACCAGGACCCACCACAGAGTGGTAGGCCAAGGTCTGGATATCAACACATACAGTCGATGGGATTCAAACCCGGGTAGTCACGGATACTATCCACTAACCCCCTCAGGATGTTACCTTACCATTGGGTCAAATATATAAAATAATTTTAATTAAATTTATAAAGTATCGGTTGGAGATGCTATAAAATTTTCATTTTTTTTCTTCAGTTAATGGTGTCAAGATAAATGACTTGTTTTAGCGTTAACGAGTTCTAAAACAAGTCATTTATCTTGACACCATTAACCGGAAAAAAAATAAAAATTCCATAGCATCTGCAAAAGATACTTTATAAATTTAATTAAAGTGCATGGATAATTTTCAGACCTTTTATGAAACCATATGGACCAAAAGTGGAGTTTACTCATTTATTTTGTGAAAACATTTAACAAGTTTCTATAAAAGATTAAATGATTAATAAATCAATTAAACGTTTGCTTCATGCTTAAATATTTTTCAACATATGTAAAATAAAATAATTTTGTATTTAAAACAAGGAATAATAATTTAAAAAATAAGATTGAAAAAGGAAATCGTAAAAGTAAAACAAACGTAATCCATCCGGCAAAGCCAAAGTCCAAAGAGAAAAGGACACCTCATGGATTATAATCAGTCATAGGATACATTGTTTAAAGTACATAAAGACAAAGCCGCCCAATAAATACCATAACTTCATGACTCATGCTATGTCCCACAAATAATAAATTTAATTATTATGATATTTTTCTAATTCAAATTTACCATTTTAAATTTAGATCTATCAATCACGAAAATTACCACGAATGTTCGAGGTCAAGCCAAAAACGAGTTGATATACCTAATAAATACCAATTTATCGTCATGACATAGTCAACAAATAAAATGTTAAATAATGATCAAATTTAATTTTCATATAACGAATATTACATTAAAGTTATTAGACCAACTATGTTGTATATGTTATGGTGTTAGACGAAGAAAAACATTCATGAAAGAAAGTTAGAAGTTGCAAAATTGAACATGTTTAGATGAATCTATAGCTAGATTATGATAAACCGAACTCAATTTTTCAGTTACAGGTAGTGCCAATAATAGATATACTGTGAGAGATGAAATTGCACTCTAGTTTGTATGTTTCAACTGTTCTATCTTGCACTTTTACATAAATTAGCTCCATTAAAAATAAATTAGCTCCATCTTTTAGGCTGTGTTCTCGAAACTCATTTAACGAAAGAAAAGAAAGGAAAGCGAGGGAAAGCGAAGGAAAAAGAAAAAAACTCGTGTTCTCGAAACTTTTTTAGGAGAGAAAGGAAAGGAAAGGGAGAGAAAGTAAAGCTTACTTTCCTTCCAAATCTTTCCTCCCAAATGTGGGAGGAAAGGGAAGGAAAGGAAAGGAAAGAAATTTAAATTATTTAAAAAATTAATAAAATTACAAAACTACCTAATCTTTCATCCTAAGTTATATTATTTTTAAGGGCATATTAGTAAAAATGACAGTTTTTCTTTCCTTTCTCTCCGCTTCAAGAACATGAAAATTATTTTCTTTCCTTTCCTTTCCTTCCTTTTACTTCACTTTCGAGAACACAAATAATTTTTTTATTTTCCTTTTCTTTCTTTTCCCTCCCTTTCTTTTCCATCCTTTTATTTCCCTTTCTTTTCTCTCCAAATTCGAGAACACAGCGTAAGGTATTTTAAGGGGTGTTTGGATTAGCTTATTAACTTATAATTTACTGACTTCCTGGAAAAGTCCTTATCAAAAATTAATAAGTTAAAAAATTTAGTTTCCTAAAAAATGACTTATCACCGATTTGGTACTGGATAAGTTATTTTTTCAAACACTCAAAATAACTTATTACCGATGTCACACCGAAATAAGTCAATAAGTTATTTTTATAAGCTAATCCAAACAATCCTTTACACTTTTACACAAAGTCATATGTTTTTAAATAAAAAACGTGTCTATATACATATCATCTTAACCTTTATCTTTAAATAAAATATACTAAATCCTTTTATGTATTTTTTTTAAGATCATATGAACGACATTACTAATAGATTAACGACAATATATAAGAAGAATTACTATACATTTATCCTTTATTAATTTAGGATTTTAAATAATATATATGGGGACATAAAACACAACTTTAATTTTCTTTAAATTTTAAAATAAATAAGAAAGAAAAACTACACAATAAATAATAAAAAGCCTTTTTTTTCATATCCTTTTTATATATTTAAGACCCGGCCCGAATAACCATGAATTAAACGGACTAAATAAATTCCCCCAATCTCCCACCCTGTACCCAGGCCGTACGATCAGTAATATAAACCAACGGCTGTGATCATCTCATATCTTCTCCAGTTTTGCAGCCTTCACCACCGGATTCGCCTTGGCGATGGCTTCCTTCCCCATGGTCTTGAAATCGAAGGTGCACCCATGCTGCTCAGGGTACCTGTGTGTACCACAGAACGTCGTTCCACAGCGGCACGTGAACCCCGTGAGACCCACGCGCCGCCGGCACGACCCGCACCGGTTCCGCGTCTGCGATTTTACGACCGGATCAGCGACCGTCTTGACGACAATCAACTGATCGGAGGAAACGGAAGAAGGTGATGTGATTGGAAAGGAGGAAGAAGAAGATGAAGATGTTTCCGGTTGCTGTTGCGGCTGAGATAGGGTCTTCTCGAAGGCGATCTTGGCCTTTGACATCTGTTGTTCCTTTAAGCAATGATCTTTGTAGCATTTGGAACAGAGATTGAGCGTTGTAGGGCTACCGAAAAACCCGCAGTTATTCGCACAGAGCGTGTGATTGGTGGTTTCTTGCCAATTCTGTTCCTCGGCCATTTTTGTTGTTAAAATACACGATCGGAGAAGATACGGTGAGCGATCGATTGAAATTGAAAATTCAAATCAATCGCTCAATCACAGGAGATTAGCAGAACCTATTATGGTAAAAGGAAATACAAAAAAATCAGATACAGAAGGAAGAAGAAACATGATTAAGAGGGAGAATTGAGAGAAGAAAGAAGAAGAACCCACCAGAATAACGTTGCAATTAGGGTAAAAACCCCCCCAGATGATTGAATTATTTATGGGTGAGGGTGGAAGAATGGGGAAGGAAAATATAGAGAGATGGCGAAGGTGAAGGTGAAGGTGAAAGATGAAGGTGAAGGTAAGGTGTTTGTGGAAATGTGTAAAAGAAAAGAAAAGAAGGGAATAAACGGTGGAGGTGGTGTTGGGATACGTGGTTATGGGAAGATTCCCAGAAATGGTATGAATGTTATATTATATTTATTTGACTTCTAGGGAGAGTAACATTTTTTTTTTTAAAACAGAAAATAAAAAGTCAAAATCTTTAAAAATAATTTTCTTTTAACTTCAACAGTTTTTTTATTTTAGAGAATCCATCATTTATTATATTATTAAAATATTATTTTTCTTTCGTACCCATTTAATTTCAATAATTCTGATTGGTTGGATGTTTTTTCTCTCTTCTATACATTTAACTTCAAAAATTTTGATTGATGATTTTAGAGATTTCTTTATATTTAGAGATTTATCTCATTTTCTCTAAAATAGAAAGCATCATAGCCAGGGACGGAACACGACCATTGTAGTCTCGGGAGTCGAAATATAATAACACAAACATTCAGAGATCCAAATAATACATATTAAGATGGACTTAGTACGGTACCAAGAAAAAAATTCTCCAATACCGATGTACCAACCATTTAATATTGGTATGTAAAATCTTATACCGTGTATCAACCAACTGTGATACAAAAAAAATCGGTTGTTATTGGTTTTGTATGAACTTTAAGTTTACATATATAAAAATTTGTCATTATGTTCAAAGTTCTACCAACCGATTGTAATTGGTAGCGATTAAGTTGGTACTTATTTAATTGGTACAGTTGATACATATGTTGGTTGGTTTAGGTTGATACAAAATCGCAAACCCCGCAATACATGCGTAAGTTGTATATATTTTTTCTACGATCTACTATAAAATTTTAGGAAAAAGATTGGTTAATATAAGACTAAAACTCATAACTTTCAAACCGTAAACCGGAAAATAGTAATATAAATTTGTTATATTTTTAAACTAATAAAAAGAAAACCTTTTGATTAGCAACTTAAGCATTATTTATTTTTATATACAATGATATTAATAAATCAACATGTAGTAGAAGGGAAAGAAAAAACCAAAGCCGAGAGATTCGAAAGCATGACCTCAAGGACAGGGGCCAAGAATGATAACCAATATTGAGCTAGACTTCATATGTGTTGAAAAAGTTCATATATGGTATTTAGCTTAAAAAGCGGGGTGGCCGTGGCCCCTATAGGCCACTATTGTGTTCCGCTCCTGATCATAGCAATGCTGTTGGAGCAATTTAAAGAAGAAAAAGTAACTTTTTTCTATTATAACAATGCTGTTGGAGATGCTTTAACTTCTCATTTTTCAAATTTGAAAAAAAAAAACAAAATTAAGAAAGATCATTGCTTAAAGGATAATTGAGAAGCAAAAACAAATAAAACGATATTTCTGAAAACGACAATAGTTCGGGGAAAAAACGACAATAGTTAAGAAAGAAAAGATAATTAAAATAATATTTAAAAAATATTAGTAAAATATCAGTAAAATAATTCTTTAATTTATTTAATTAAAACATCAGTAAAACGTTTTTTAATTATTAAGCTAATTAAAGAAAAAATATCAAATTAATTAACTGATACAATTTTAAAAAATGGTATGGACCGCCCCATGTACATGGAGTGGTTTGTGAATCAGCACTCTTTCAATAGCCTTTCTTTCCTATGGACCGATCCTTCAAAGTAGGTTGGATTCATGAACCTCTTCAATTGGACCGGTCTTAAGAGAATTTTAAATCGTGAATCAAAATTCTCTTTTTATAACATTTTATTTGACAATTTAATAAAATTATTTAATTCTTATTACACCAATCGTAAAAAAATGTTTACAATAAAAAAAGCATATAATTTTATAAATGGACAGTTACTACTTTTTTTTTAGTTTAATATATAACATTTTTATTCTTAATAATAGAGATAAAAGTTTTCCATCTCATAATTAAGAGTAAAATGAACTAACAATTGTCTAGCCTAATGGATGGAGGTGACATCCTTGTGTCACTAGTGGATAGTATCCTGGTTGGCCAGGGTTCGGACCCCGCAGGGGACAACATCTGCGGTACCAAGCTTTTGGGCAGGTTCAGGGGCGAGTTTATGGGTTGGTCCGTAGGGCCAATCCATGGACGTGGGGGATTAGTCGGTGCCCGTTTGGATTCGGATACCCCCAGAACATGTGTGTGTCTTCTGTCGTTCAAAAAAAATTAAGAGTAAAATGAGAAAATTAACATTTACTTTTAAAAAAATTATTTTAAAACAAACAAAAACAAAAATATGTGCAACTATTCTAAAACAAATAAAATAAAATATTAATATCTAATAAAAATCCAATTTACTAAAAAGGACTTTATGTTACAATTAAAATGTATTGATTGGGAGTTGGGATAGAGGGAGTACTTTGTTGATTTGAAATTACATAATCTTGAGTGGTAAATAAAGTAGGTGATAAATTTGAATAAGAGCTCTTAACTTTTGAAAATAATTATTGGAGAAATTCAATTGAAAACAATTAATACAACACTGATGATAATGTATTCCAAAAGTTGTTGCATACATTTAGGCCTTGTTTGTTTTTTCATTTGAAGCTCTTAATCACCACTTATGTCTGATTCATTTAAACGTTTCATAACCATTTCAGAACTGAAATTAGACTTCAGACTTTAGCAACTCTTAAAAAACAAACGGCCACTTACTCACTCTAGTACGATGCACATGATCTTGTTCAAGACATCAATGAGAAGAATTTCATCTATGGTACATATATAAGTTTTTTTTACACCTATCTTTAGTAAAACGAGAAGAATATGATACGTGTCGCGCTCTTATTTGTTCCTACGTTCACAACTAAATTTGAGTTCGCATTTGAACCTTCCTCTATTTATGTAGGGGCGAGTTCAAATGAGAACTCAAATTTGGTTGCGAACGTGAGAACAAACGAGAGCACGACACGTGTCATATTCAGACTGAATAATCTACATTCAGACATGTGTCGTGCTCTCATTTATCCTCACGTTCACAACCAAATTTGAGATTGCATTTGAAGTTTTCTCTATTTGTATATATCATTAAGTGAGATTATGACATGACTATTAACGAGTGAATATAAATAAAGAAAAGTCTTTAAAATCTCTAAATTAAGAGAAAAAACAATATTTTAATCATATTAACCACATATAAGTGACATTTATAATATAATAATTATAAATAAGAGATGTAAAGTAAAGATTTAAATAATCTTACTAAAAACGTTGTATATAATTTCTATTTATATACAAATATATATCATGTTTTAAATTTTAAAATCTCATCAACAATATAAGCTTTCCTTAGAGCAAAATTGTCTTTTAGTAAAATGGTCTTTACTTTGATCAATTTCTGTTACTTTAAAAACCCGAATCTTGACTTAGAAGATCGCAGCTACTACATTTGATTGAACTTATCCAATATTATTGAACCTAAATAAAAAAATGAAAGTATATCATTTTAAACCACAAATAATGGTTTGAACTTTTAAGAACCACAAGGCTTGTGGCATACTGGTTAAGGCTTGTGGGGAATGAGGCTAAATAACCTATCTACCCCAAGTTTGAATCCAGGCGCAAACAGCTTGTGGTCACTGGGGAATTATCTCAGGACTGCATGCTTTAGCAGTCTTAAAATTGTCGGAGATTAGTCTAGACAAATGCCTAGAATACCATTTACAAAAAAAAACGGTTTTAAGTTTGAAAAGTCATGTGAAGACAAAAACCGAATTCATGATTTAAGTATTACAACAATTTCACACCCAAGTTCGATCATACCAGCAGTAATGCACTTATGGAATCCGTTCCATCAGGCTTCCGCAGTTAGACTGTTTCACACCATGTGATGTGGGTCATGTTACAACTTCAGATATCAAACCAAACCCGCATACCATGTTGCAACTTGAACGGTTTTATTATTATTCTTCAATTTTATTTGAAACTACAAACATTACACATTCAACAATTGAGATATTTGGGTAGCGATTTTAACTCAGCCTAAAAGAAAGATCTATAATACAAGTACAAAAAGTCCCAAAATAAATTATTATGGTGACTTTTTCAACCCCTAAAAAGCATCTATCATTTTCAACATAACATTCATTTCATTTTTTTTGTCTACGGACCACTTTTACCTCGTAAACATATATTCCCTCCAGCACAACACAACACATCAATCAATAAAGTGATCATGGTACGATAAAGGGAATGTAACGATACGTGCAAAAAGACAAACCCCGAATAATTAAGGGCAATGTTATTTGCATCCTTTTTAATATCAAAATCAAATCAAATCAAATATTGCATTGAAAATATAAAAAAACAAGTTTTAATTTTGATGTATGTGAGAAAGAAATCACTAGATAGGATTCATTTAGCAACGTAGAAGGGTGCATTTAGCCTACCCCTTTAACGATGTGACAACAACTCCCAATAAGTAACCATGGAAATTTGCATAAACAGCCCAAGGTGATAGATGGTTTCACTTTTTAGCTATTTTCTAACTCAAATTCACTTTTAAGTCAATTTTTCGGAAGACTTACGCATATATATAAGAATTGATTTTCGGCAGAAAAAAAAAAGAAATCCTTACGCGTAAGGTCGCCACTGCATGAAGATTCCACCTTCTACGTGAGGATTATTCTTTTTTGGTTGAAAACCAATCCTTAAGCATATATGCGTAAGGATCGACTAAAAAGTGAACTTTGGAAAATGGCTAAAAAATGAAACCCTATTTGTTGATTGGCTATTTCTGTCAATTTCCCTAAGTAACCAACGCCGGTGTAGATGTGTAATGGGTTCTAAACCCATGGACCGAGGTCATATGTCTCCTAAGTCCGAGTACAAGGGGGCGTTTAGTACGCTGAGAAACTGGACCGGACAGGACAGGACAGATGACTTTGAGATAGGCAGATTAAAGAATTGTGAAAGGTTTAAGAGTTTCAATTTGACATTACTAATTTAGTGATTTATCAAACTTGTCTCATCTTTCGGATATATGTCTCACCCACAAAAATGTTTTTTCTCACTCGGTCCCAGTCTAATGCCGCATCAAACATGAGACAAATAGTTGTTTTTCGTCTTCAAGAGTTAGGAATTGGTTATCAAGTGTTTCAACATCCTCAAGGATCCAAATGGAGTGTTATTTGAAGATACCAGAAGGATTATTAACCAACAAAAGGGGACCTTAATTTGCTTGTAAAAGGATTATTTCATTTTCATAGCCTCATGGTCCAAAAGAGGACATGTCTAGCTACAATTTATAGGAAACTGTGGCTAATGGTCGATCGCTGATAATACAAATAAACACATATAAATAGTAACAAAAAACCGGTTGTAAATAACTTGATACCAAATTCTCTATGATTCTTTATCGCTGGTTTGTCTCGTTTTTTAGAAGAAAGAACTAGGGTTACCTCAGTCCAGTTGGCTGCTTAATTCTCCATTTTCATCTTCAAGATCAAGTTCCTGCTCCACAGATTTAACCTGCAAAACAAGCAAGATCAACAAATCAAGACCAAACTCCGGAAATACTCAATCCGCAAGCCAAGTAAGAAAAATGGGATCCGAGTGCATGGAAGAAAAGAATAAGGGGTTGTTTGGTTGGTTTTCCATTAAGGTCTTGTTTGTTTTTTCTTTTTAAGTTCTTAATCACCACTTATGTCTGGTTCATTTAAACGTTTCATAACCATTTCAGAACTGAAATCAGACTTTAGACTTCAGCACTCTTAAAAAACAAACGTCACCTAAGTCATGTACGGATAAAGTTGTCTGTGTAATCTATTCATACAGATTGGGAATGTTCTTGTTTGGGAGGGCTTTTTACTACATGGAATGAGCGTGTTTTTTTAATTGAGAGAGGCAGGTGTGGAAAAAACTTGGCTTTCTGCATAAAGCACCCCCCAATAAGCCACTTTCTTTATCATTAAGCCACTACCAAACAGTCATGTATAGCTGACTGAATAAGCTACAAGTCTTATTAAGCTCATTAAGCTGCTAACAAACAGACCCTAAATCAACTCGATATCTGTATAAGTTTGGTGCATATTAAGTTCACATAAGATTTGAAGAGTGTATACGCCGTATATGTTAAAAGTTGCAAATTTGCAATGTATAACGTCGAAGGATAATAAGTCAATAACTAATCAATAAATGAGCAGTGGAGTTCAATGAATATGACCTCGGGTACATAATGCATCAGCATATTTTCGATGCCTGATTTCAGAGTGACAGATGAACTGGGGCAGCCACTACATGCTCCTTGCATTTTTAGCTTGACAACTCCAGATTCTCTGATAATGAACAGGTGACAAATTTAGATAGGTTTAAATGGATATCAATCTATGCATCCACACACATGTATATATATATATAAATATAATCAGATAGTGGAAACGTACGGATCAAATCCAATGTACTCGATATCTCCACCGTCATCCTGAACAGCAGGTCGTATACGAGTTTCCAACAGTTCTTTGATCATTGCAACAATTTCAGTGTCATCCTGCAACACACAAGGAAACATCATCATGACATAGGACTGGTAACTGTAAAGAGTAAATATACACTTAAAGATGATTATCGAACAAGCTAAAAAAGTTTAGCTACTCTAATTTACAAAGAAAACTTTTGTTTCTTTTCTTTTTGTCTTAGTGATGTGTTTTTAATTGATTAGCGGTCCAATTGTGTCTCCAAGACGGCATGAAAAGTGATTCAAAGTTGGGGTCTCACACTTGTGTCAAACCCTAACGACCATTAGGCCATACCTTAGGGGTTTTGTTTCTACATGCATACATACATAGTTACACACACACACACACACACATATATAGGCGTAGGATCGTGTGAGAAGGAGAGTTAAGGTGAGAAGCGTAAGAAGAGATCTGGACCCTTGATCACCTTTAATCTCAAACCCACCCATGAATTGCGCTTCATACGGAGATTGATCCGGTGCATCTTATCTCCATGCATCTCATCCTAACGTGCATCCAAGGGTGGAGATCCCTTCTTACGCTTCTCACCTTAACTCGCCTCACCGGAACCCAACGCTATATATATGTGTATTATGTAT
The DNA here is from genome assembly GCA_036898165.1 of Silybum marianum. NCBI lineage: Eukaryota > Viridiplantae > Streptophyta > Magnoliopsida > Asterales > Asteraceae > Silybum > Silybum marianum. The sequence goes on from CM072532.1 coordinate 7,193,717, forward strand.
ATATATAAAAAAATATATCTTTGCAATTAGCAAACAGATAAACGACATGCACAATATACAGTTTTTGTATTCATGCAATAGCCAAGAAGGCTCGTGCTCATTCATCACTACTCGTTTTACAAGAAATTGAGAACCTCTTGCCATCATAGCACATAGCGAAACATTTGATATGAAGAACAATCACCAAATGGTGGTTGCTTCAAAACTGTCCCTATAGCATGTATCAAGCCTCAATCAAATAAGTATCTACTTAGGACCCCTCCTAGCTTCTTATCAGTTATCACTCTACCAAGATGTAGGGCTATCAGTAATACATTAATTTCAGGAGGTTTGCTGATCCCTGAAATCAAATTTGATCAATTATACCTAGAAGGAATAATCAAAGTTAATTTGATAAAGTGGGTAGGCATGGTCTGTAGAAGATAAAGCCAATATTCTACATCTTAAATTAATTTGCACTACACTTTTCCTTCTCTTTTTTCATTTTGTTCCCTTCTCTTCCTGCCTACTTGCCCATCTTCGTATGTTTTTGCCTTCATTATGCTAGTATTGCTATTACACTTCACAATTTTCACTAATTTAATTTAAGCGAGTACACATTACTACACCTTTATATATAGTATATACACAATGAGGACAAATTTATAATGTTATATAATTTATCATCAAAATGAACCTCGTGTATTCTGTATCTCTGCATGTGATACTCGTCTATAGAAGTGTATATTAATAAATCAACAAAAAAATTATGACAAAAGATGGTAAAGTGGATGCCAGTAAAATCGACAACATATTTAATGTAGAAGTTAATAGATTTTAATAAGACTAACCAACTCATGAGAGAAGCGACGCACACTAGTAGAAACGAGGAGGGAACGAGAAGACACAGTAAAGGAAGAACGGGACCAGTCAGTGAATAAATGGCTCACAAACTGAAGTGAACAAAATTAAGAAGCAAGAGAAAATTTAAGATGAGCAAAATTGAGTAATTAACAGCCACCACTTATGATCGATCTTAGTAACTATCTTGCAAACATTACTAGACGATCACAGGACACATTCGAAATGCTTCATTAATGCTACATAGTCCAAAGATCAGTGCCATGAAACACCAAAGATGTTAAAAGGGCATGAGAATGGTTGGTTCAGAAAATAGTTGCAAAATATTGGTATTCATAAACAGCCAATAATGAAGAGAAAAACGAATAGGTCTAGGATTGACTGATATCACTTTAGCAGGGTAACAAAACGGGGACATAAAGAATGTATGATCTATCATCAAAGAGACAAATATATACATGGCAGAGTTACATAAAGATCAAACTGCAACGTCTCCTGGTTAGTGATCTAATACAGCACAACAATTCACTAACTTAATGTAATCATTTCAAGGGCAAGATTGTCAGACAGAAACAAACACAACTAGAAAGTAAAGGTCTACTTCTAGGTTCCTCGATTTTCCATGATATTAATGCCTATAATAGAATTGATTGATGCATGTACGAACAATTCACTAAGGGACACAAAAAGCAAACACATTAGGGTGCTTATCAATATTCTGATCAATATTCACAAGAACTGGGGAAAGAAGCATCTAAGGTGAGATTAGAAAAGAGGAAGTCTAAATACTTCATGAATAGCTGTATCCTTAGAAGCTGCAGTAGCCGAGTCCAGAAATAGGGGATTCCCAGATGAGTAGAAGTCCATAATTGCCGCAAATATTTCGGGTTTTAGGAAGTCCCAGGAAGCATCTTCTGATTTTGTTACAGTTACAAAATCTGAACCATAGAAAACACGAGTAATTCCTGCACAACAGCAGAACATATTAGTTCAACCAATTGATAATATTCCTCGACTCAACAAACACATTAAGGTGGGTCTACTTACAAGTTAGAGCCATAGCATGTATGAAGATAATATATGTATTAACATTCCATTTAGAATAGTCTCACTTAAGTTGAAATTTACCAAAGTTCTGGTTTACATTTAAATCTGTTTGATTAATAGCCCTTATACAGAATGTACCAAGCCTTAAATATACTTATTAAGCTAAGCTATTTGCATCTTGAGTCAAACGTTGACTTTGGTAATTGTTGTATGAAAACTATGTGCAGATCATGTTAAAAAAGCACCCACTTGATCAGTTTTTTTGCAGCAAGTTGCTGTTCATTCAAATAAGAAGACACTTTATCAGTTTCTTAATCCACTCAGGTAAGAAGACACTAATAGTAATTATTTGAGAAAATAATTGTTCAGATAGAGCTTTACTAGTTATTACCATCCTTCTATAAAGCCCATGTCATTCCATCATTCCACACAAGACCCAGTAAGGGATTGTGTCCAAGCAAAACCATTCATAGGAGTAGGACATACAAGAATATATGCAGAACAATTTTAACACCGCAAAAACGTGTTCTCTGGAACTGAGATTCTTACCAACACACACACACACACACATATATATATATTATGCAATTCAAAATTACCTCAGAATGTAAAGATACTTGTTATGATGTCTGTACTCCTAGATCCACCTACGTAACTATTCCATAACAGTCATAATATGTTCAAGAATATAGGGAGCATAACAAAGAAGTGACAGCTAATCCAGGACAATACTGGGGATGGACATACAAAGAAACAAATGCAAGATGGGAAGTTTACGGGAGAATCCTAGGGTCAATCTGTTTACCATTTCTCACTTTATGATTTTCGAATTTTCATATGAAATGGGTGAACTGTAAAAAATTTGTAGTGCCCGGAGAAAATTCAGAAACTGAAGAAGAAAAAATTTAAAATTAGTAAACAAATCAACAAACATGCCTTACATCTTACGAGCTTGGAACATAAAAGGACAAAATAAAAGTGAATCTAAGTAATGCAACAAAAACATTCCAACTGATCGTCATTAAGTTATGCCACAGTTATGCAAAAACCTTCAGCCATGAAGGTAAGCAACAACATAACACAAAGTTAAGCTCACCATCAATTCCATAGAGGGCCTTCGCCAATGGTGAATTCATAGCCGTACGGGCATTTGGGAAGTCTGCACTCCCAACCTCCATCACTGGCTTCCCAGGATAAAACATCAACGATAAAGGATTAGGAGTGGATTGTGTTTGGATAAACATGGTCCTCCTCTGCCCTGTCCAAATTAATGTCAGAACACACCCATTTGAAATACTAGATGTGCTTACATAGCAATTAGCAAAAGCAAATTATTAATACATGGTAAAGCCATGTAACAACATAATACATAGATTCCATATCAAAGAATTACGCTCACAAACAGAAAGGACATCTTAACACTATAACAGAATGCCGGAGAAAAAAACTAAGCACAGAAAACAACATAGTTGTAATAATTATGGTTTGGAGAAACCCCCACTAAACATCTAAACCACTTTTTGAAAGGAGTGTTCCTCTTTCCCCCTTAATGACTTTTCAACCAAGGGGATACCAGTTCCAATGTTTAGCAACCTAACTAGAAGGATAGTCAGAAAGGAATTCCTGATACCAGCATGATATAATGGTGACCACTCTTTCCATGTTCCTGTGGTTCTTAGAGACTCACCCAACATGTCTACAACATCTTTCTTACTATTCTCCTTGGTCATTTAATGATTTAGATAAAAATCATCTATTTTTCCTTTTTATCCCTGGTAAATGGTTGGCTAATTTTTTATCTGCTCTGTGTCAAGACTCAAGAGAATGCATCATCAATTCAAAAAAATTATGTAAGCAATGATGTCACATGAACTTAAGCCAATCAGTGCTCTACAGATTGATACTCGGACGGACCTAGTCAAGGACGTTCTCGACTTATCTAGCTTATTATTCACTCATCTACTGTGCACAACTTTACACATTAATATACTCCTTACACGGTACACTAGTGTTCAAAGTTGTAACGAAGCACCTGGAACCAATAATTCAGCATGATTTACCATGAAATGCTGTAATCATCAACAAATTCCTACTTGTTTGAGGATCAAATGGAAAAATGGATTATTTTCTTATAGTTCTTCTCAGTGCATAGGGTAAAGCTCAAAGACCCGCAGCACCTACAGCACCATCCTCCGCTCATGATCACAAACACAACATGGTGTGCTACAACTATGTACCTTTTATTGATAGTTTGATACCAATTCTCAGCAACTAATTCACTCATAAGCCTCTAATTAGAGGAACCTTTTCCATTCCTGTGAACCAGGTGTGAAGGATTGCCTCTACAGTGAAGAACACTTCAAATCCATGACAAAATTTCATGTTCAAAAACAGGAGATTAGTTGTACAAGACTACAGGTAGATACAACAACTGATTGTGGATGGTTTCATAAACTTGAGATCTATAAGAGTACAGGGTTTCCTTGGTAAATTCGTTTATATTTGCAGTGTGATTCAGTTGTTTTTGTTCCTACAAAAGCCTTATCCATCCTTCTCTCAAAAGTCATCACATATTAATAAAGTTTATTATGACCTCAAGAGCCATACATAAGCTTCATGCTGTCGAAAGATGGTTACAGTACAGGCTAAACTACATTAGAAGTTTTCACTGTATAGGCTTATGAAGTTCACCTATCCTTACAACGAGCAAGACTTCAACAATGAATTATTCAATAACAATGGTGCATAAAACCACACAGCAAAACGCTTAGAATATAATTATACAAACAGATTGAACATTTAGGGATAAGAGGAAAAAAGAATGAGATCATAAAATCAGTTTACAACATTAATATATATGAGAATGTCATTCACATAAATTCATCACAACATATGCATAAATTTAAATCGGAACCAACTAACCTGCGAAATTGACTAAACCAGATGACGCATACGAAGAGGGGAGAACTGGTCTTGAAGTCGATGATGTGAGTTGAGAAAAAACATTATTCGAAGAAGAAACGGATAATAGACGGCGAGAAGCATGCCGTGCAGCACCGGTATCGACGTAGGGTTTGAATCTCCGGCAAAGATGGGCTCGTTGCCCTGCTATCAGTCTCGGCAAACCCCTCATCACCACCGCCAAAATTCCTTCGTAGTTCTCTTTCAATCTAAGAAGAGATTATCGTTGAAGAGTTGGTTTCATAGAACATATATATTTCCTTTGTGTACGGTTGTTTATGGAGGTGCAATGGCGGTGGCGTATTGCGACATTTTTAGCGGAATCTTTGTTTATTCCCATTTTGTCCTTCCTCCTTGGTCCTGGGCCAAATTGGTACATGGCTAAAAATCTAATCGATAAATTGGTGATTAATGTTAAAATGTTTGTTTCGATTGTTTATTAAACACGGTATTTATTCAATAAATATGACAAAGATAAATAATCTTATTTTACCTGATAAATAAAGATGATAATTTTTTTATCTGATTCCCTTATTAAATATCTATACTATATTATAAAGCATTTGACTAAAAACTTTTAAAAACAATTTTTTAAGCCTTAGGTACTGCTATTTAATGTTAATTACTTAATTTTTAAAATTACAAGTAAATTATGCGTAATTACAACTTATTAAAACTTTATTTCTGAATTCGTGTAACTAACTACAGATAATCATCATCCAAAATACAGGATAAACATTTAATTTTAAATATAAAAAAATATAAAGTATAATTAAGATAATTATTGAATTCTAACAGAAAACTTAAAAGGATAAACATTTAATTTTAAATATAAAAAAATATAAAGTATAATTAAGATAATTATTGAATTCTAACAGAAAACTTAATTATTATCATTATAAAAAGTTATATTATTAAACAAAAAATAAATTATTTTGTTATCAAACATAATTATATTATGATAAAAAAATTGAATTAAAGAAATTATATAAAAAACTTTTAAATGAACGTTAAAGTCGTTTTCTCAAAACCACATAAAACCATTAGAATATCGATAGTGATAAAAATTAAAATAAAACCTAAAATCGAGACGTATCTTGCTGCATTGCGCGAGTACCCTTCTAGTGAATATGTAAATGATTCAAACGGTTTTTTCTTATATTTCATTAATTTTTGAAAATTTTATTTTATATAAGGTAATTAAATAAAATAAAAATAAGATATCTCATCACAAAAAATTATAAATGAGAGATATTATCATATTTCATTAATTGTTACAGATTAGTGAATCAGGATCATTTAAATATAAGACTTGCAATAATTATTCTATCAGGATATGTTTGAGTATAGATTTTAGAAGGTAGATGTATCAATATCAAGAGTCAAGCGACTATAATAAATATAAATAACTATTTAAATGACCGTAATCAATTAATTATTTTATAAAATGGATTCAAAGTATAATGTTTCAGAAAAAATTAGTTAAGCTCTCAATATTTAAATGATTGTTTTAAAAATGCATTAACTCAATATTGACGTATATAACATATTGTTTTTAAAATATAACTAAAAACGATTGTTTTAATTTTTCATGCAATTTACTGTTAATAGCTTAGGGTTAGGTGCTATTGTAAAATGTTGGATGCTTGCAAGCAACTTACCACATTGAACATTAGAATACTTCATTTTACTTAATGTATACGTTGATAGAATCAAAACTTTAAAATAAATGTATTCGTAGATAACTACCATTTTTCGGTTTTTTAATTTGCAATAATTGGTATATGAAAACATATATTTCTTTGATTATTTAGTGGGAAATTTTTTCTTTTATTCCAAATTACTAAAGTATTAGAAAGACAACAATACAAGAATTCAACCACTAATTAATTATAAGGAGGTTGTAGTGGAATATATCATCTATCTCGGGTTCGAATCCAGGCAAAAATTCTTTGTGGTCATGGAGATTCACCTGCGATTTAAATTTTGTATGAGAGGATAAATAGGTAAGATATAAACATAACATATATATTCACATACAGATGATTGTGTGACAATAAGAGTTAATGTGAGAAGCATAAAAAGAGATATGAAACCGATCACTTTTAATCTCACCACACCCCTTGAATTGCACTTCCAGTGAAAAATAATTTGGTACATCTCGATGCATCTTCTTAGTATTGGTGTTCAATTATAATTGATCAAACGATAGATATCAAATTTTACCCTTCTCACTATCACATATATTATCACTGGAACTCACCCCTCTATTTGTATTGATAAGCTATTTCTCTATTCATATAATTTACAAATTTCTTTTATATTTATAACTTCAGCACTACTTTTGTATACTTCCCATTTTAATACGATACATATATGAGACAGTACGCACTAAAACATTAGGATGTATTTGCTATGCAAATGAGCTTACGTTAGACTAGTTTTATGTTGGTGTTTGATAGCGAGAAAAGATACGACAAAAACTGGTAATTTAGCAATTCACAAATATTATACCATAATTTTTTTTATTTTTTTTTTGTTATACATATTTAAGTGAGACAAAAAAATACATATTTCCCTCATCCATTCCTTGCGGTATAAGTTTGTAACGTTGCGTCAAACATAAGACAACGGGCTTTTATTTTGTCATGCCACATACCAAACCCTTGGTGCGACATGTATATCGAGATAGAACAATAACGAGTGAAAGAACATGCATATTTTTTATCCCACAACAAATGAAGACAAAACTAAACTAATAAACTACATACTATAAAAACTAGTAAAGTCAAATTAAAACCCTAAAATTTCACAACATCACCCACCCATCAATTTCATTCTTATTCATTTAGTATGCATAGTTAGAGAACTTCTGGCCTCTGACATGTAACTCAGTTGATAAGATAGTGAAGTGAATTGTCTAAATGCAAGACACTATACCCAACCCCAGCCTCAGCCACTAAGTAATCCAAAATTTTCTCTTATATTGGTATACTTGGAGATATGTCATATAGAAATAGGACTGGTTGAAGTTGTCGGTAATCAACTTTTTGTCCAAATAGAACCACAAGGGTTGTGGCGTAGTAGTCGAGGCCCTGAGGAATACGGTGAAATATCCTATTTTCTCATTATCTGAATCAAAGTGTATACAATAATTGTGACCAGTGAGTTTATCAAGAATGACGTCTTGCAATTATAATTTGTCGGGATTAATAACATTCGATAGAAAAGGGATACTAGCTAGTGGTAGTTTTTTTATAAAATGGGGGCATTTTTGCAATGACAACAAATACAGGGGTGTAACTGCAATTTAATATTAAGCATCATGAGATGTAAGGGAAGTACACGACACGTGCGACCGAAGGCGCACTCTTTCCCTCGTCAAACCCTATCATCTTCTCTGCCTCTTTCTCTTTCTCTTTCCCTCTCTCTCTCTATTCGATTCATCTTTCCATCTCCGTTGTTCTTATGAAATCGATCAAAACCTTCAAATCTAGGGTTTCTTCTCCGATCTTGAAGAACCTGAGGTCACTACCATCGTCCTCAATTTTTTGATGATTACTTCTCCTACACTCAATCCTAGATTCATCATCAATCGCTCCTCTACCACCACCATCACCGCCGCCATGGCGGGCTCAGTAGACGATCTCGGAGGAGTTGGACCAGCTCCACCAGATTCATGGGAGGTCGCCGACTTAGACGCCACTATGAGCAGGTTGATGCTCTCTTCCAAGCGGGATAACAATAACTCCGATTTAACTACTTCTACTACTACCACCACTTCTCCTCCTCCTCCCCCGCCTTCGGAGTTTGCTTCTGCTTCCTCAGTACCGATTAGGTCTTCATCGGGCGGTGTGCTGGAAAATTTGGTAAATTCCGTTGATCAGTTTCTTCGTGAAGCTTTGCAAAACCCTAGGGAGCGCCTTTCAGGTGTGCATATTTTTTAAATAGTTTATTGTTTCCATGTAGGTTTTTCTGAAGGGTACATATATTATTTGTCTTAGGTAGTTGTTTTAAAAAGGGATTGCAACTGGACATTACAGAAGAAAAACGTAATTTAATATTTTGGTGCTAGGTTGTTTTGGTAGGCCTTAAATTAGATCGTTTAACTTAGCGTGAAGATTAGGCCAACCCTTAAAGATTGTTGTATAATCTGTTCGACCATCAGCGAGAAGGAATGTGGTCAGTTGACGTGTTTTAATCGTACTGAATGGTGGTCAAAATTTTAGAAAATGTATTTAGAAATACTAGTTGAAATTATGCTTGTTGAGCAGCAGTAAATAAAGAAAGGAAAACGAGATTTGTGTTCCACCGACTTGGTAAATTGTAATCAATGTGTTTTTAACAGGTTGCTATCATCTATGTTATATTATACTGTCATCTGGCTAGTTATAACCAAGTGTTTAATGAATGACCATTTCAAACTAAGCTCAAAATTAAATAAAGGCAGAGGCAAGTTTTTTAGACGGTATTAAGTTGTATCATGAATGCTTCATTATTCAAACGTCAAAAGGCGAACTTGCGTTGTTGACCTTGATAGGCATAGACTTTTAGCTAACCGCTTTTGGCTTTGTGATTGTAACAATGAGATGTTCAGCTTGAGCCACACATGAAGTTTTTGCAGAACTTTAGCTGGGTTGTGATATTTCTCTAGTGAAACTGGTTCAAGTTGTCTCAACGTGACTCTTACACCAAAGTCCTGTATAGCTTCCACGACTAATGTCCTGTGTAGCTTTTATTCATACCATTGCGATGTTTACTCTGTTAGGAGATAGGAGATTTTATATCTGCAAAATGCTTTAGGAGGAAGGAAATTCTACATATGCAAAATTCATATCATGATGATTTTTACCTTGTTGATATTCATAAAGTAAGAGTAATATGTCGTGATGATCCCATGCTTCTTTTATCTCTATATTGATTATTTCCCCTGACGCTTATGGATGTTGGTGTACACATGAATATGTGAATGTGTGTATACTTGGGTTTAGCTTATTTTTTTCTCTTACAAGTTAGAACATGAAGGAAGTTTTGTCCCAAACTGGTAGACTATATAAATAAAGCTTTGAGAACTGAAAGAAGGAAGAAATGAAGCTATGAAGGTTCTAGAACCTAGTTATTGTGCTTCTAAACTCACTTATACGAAACCAATTTCTTATTGGTCTATCTTCTGCAAGGAAAATTTCCTGGGATTCTTATGTTATTATCAAAATTGTATTAATGATTTGTGTGCTGTCTGCATGGTTTTCTTATTGGATTAATTATTTTAGTGGTGACATACTTGTTAAAGAAGTTTGTTCAGGAGTTGTGTTTCTTTCATTTCACACGTTCGTTCATTCGCCTACAAATTAACTTGCTGGTTGTAGGAGAACGCAACTTGAAGTCAGGTCGACTCCTTTAGTATAGTTTATGATTGCGTAGGCGCTCTGTATGTAACATAATTTCCACTATACCAACTCAAACAGTAAAAACATTTGATATTTTTTTAGAAGAAATTTTATGTTCAACTATAATAGACTCTGTATGTAGTGCTCTGAGTGAGCAGACCTATTAGTTGGCGGGTGATGAAAGTGATTTTCATTTTGTTGAAGGACTTAAATAGTGAGGATTAGTTAATAGATACACTTATAAACATGAAAACTTCTTTCCAAGCAAACACCTAAAAGTTTCTTATCTATCTTTAAATACCCAAATGAGCAGGGGCAGACGAGGAAGACATAGTACATAATTTGAGTTCAATTTAGAAGGATGATTACGAAACGATGGCTTAGTTGATTTTTTGAGATTGTGACTTGTTTTGCAATTACATAAATGTGTGTCATATGTGTAAAGTTCCACTGTTTTACAACATTGTACCTCACTTTCCTAGGGCATATAATCCATTGTGGGATTAGCCCACTTCTTGTCTTTGGCAACCACAGAGCACCAAAGAAAAACTTATGACTAACTACAGTATGATGTAATGCAATTCAGTTTGCCAGGGCAAAAAGCACCTTGCCACACATTAATGAATGGATTGCTTGGAATCCAACAGGCCTTCTGTGGTGGGATGTTGGCCATCAACAGGGGTTGTGAACTTTGGCTCGGTCAAATAAGTGGGAGTGTGAGAAATAGATGGTTGCAGCTTTTGAATGTTGCAGGCATTGTTGTCTTACGATTCAAATTGAAGGTCTTAATTGCCATCATTGCTCAACATTAGGTTTTTTGTAGAGCAAAATCAGTTGCTTTCTTCTCACAGACTGTCTTTTTTTCTTTTCAATTTACAAAGTTTGCCTTGTTTACCGGATAATAGTTCCATTCATGAAATGTTATAAGATCTCACCATTTTAGCCTTAAGGTTCCACATCTATATTGACTACATGCAAATAATGACGTGCTATGATGTAATCTACTAGTTTTCAATATGGATTGGTTTTTTTATGTGGGGTGGAGCAACAAGTTTTTTTGTTTCTATTTCTAGTAAATCATTTCATCTCATTATATGTTGTCAATTATATTGATTTATATAAAAACTGCATATTAATTATGTTATGTTCAGTACTACGGATGGAGCAGGATGTGGAGAAGTTCATTAGAGATCCTTCACAACAACAAATGGAGTTCCAACAGTTGCCTACTTCATATCTCCGGTTAGCAGCACATCGTGTGGCTCAGCATTATTCAATGCAGTCGATGGTTTTACTGGACAATACCCTTCCTGATGGTTCTGGTTCTAGGATCATTGTCCGTAAGACTTCTGAATGCCGTCCTCCTCTAATTCGTTTGGCGGATATCCCTGTAAATATACCAACAGAGGACCTTAGTAGCAGTGTTGTGAAGGTTGCAATCAAACAGAGGCCTAATAAACGATCACAGGGCGGTGGTGGAGCAAACTCAAATTCCCTGAAGAACAATAGCTTAAAGAGTGTGGAGGAGAGAAAAGAAGAATATAATCGGGCACGTGCACGAATATTTAGCTCTAGCTCCAGTTCTAGTGGGGTGCCTGGTGGGAAACAAGAAAGTGAGCCAAGGATGCAGGAAGTTATCCAGCATAGTCCATTAGGGACTTCAAAGATAGAAGAAGTTTCTGTTCCTGTAGGAGCTGATGTGAGTATCGGCAGGGCTTCAGTTGATTCCTCTGCAGGAAGCAGTAGACCAGGTAGAAGTAGGACAGAGAAAGAGCCAATTGTTAGGTCAAGGAGTAATAGTAGAGTGGCCATCTTTCGTGACCGTGAAGTTGAACGAAAAGATCCTGATTATGACAGGAACTATGACAGGTTATCATCATATTTCTTTGCATGCATACCCATCTCAATTTTTTGTTATATATAGTAGTGTTTTTAGCATCTTGTTTATACAAACTATTGTAGATGCATGTTCTATGTCTGCAGATATACTTTAACCTTACTCAAACAATTGGACTATGGGTGGTCTTCCCTTATCATTGCATAGTTGCATCATATCATGACCATCTGGAGTTTCCTGTGCATCATTCATTAACTGTTTCAATAAGCATAGTAAATGTGACATGTTGATGTTGTATCTTTTCTATATATAATTTTTCCTGTATTTTTGCTTCTTTGTTGCTGTTTTTGGATTCTCTTATTTCCATTAAAAAGTGTCCTATCTTGTTTTTTCATTCATTAGGAATGTTAAGAAAGGTCATTTACGTTATGATAGCGTGTTCAAATACGTTTTTTGTGTTTTTTGTTCTGAATTCACATAGCTGAGCATGTTACCATGAGTGTGTAATTTTTATTTGCATGTAGATCTTTCGTTGGGTGATAAATTGCACTTGATCGATTACTTACAAAGTGGGATGTAGCTTGGCTACAATATGGAATTCTCATTGCATCTCGAAAAAGAACTATTTGGAGTGTAAAAAGCTATAGTTGTTCTGTCTTGGTGTTAGTTATTTTATTGATACCACTCCATGCCGTTTTAACTTTGTTGTGATGAAATACATACCTGAAGAATTATAATTTTTTAATTAGTCAGCTTAAGTATGAGCAATAATAGTATGTGTTTCTGCAGATATGCACAAAGATTCGATCCAGGCTTTGGGTTTAATGGTGGGTCATATCCTATACAGCCAATGTACACACCGGTGTTGAACTACAATACCGAATTTCCTCAGCTTGGTTCAGCACATAGGTCTCCTATCTCTGGTGAACACCAATCTCATGCACTCCCTCAACATTTACCTGCACCATGGGTTGCACCATCTTCACCTGCAGGAATTGGTTACAGGCCCCCAGATGCCATGATGGCTCCATTTAGTCCCAATCATGCTGCCCCCCATCCTGCCTCCACGCTATATATGCAGTATCCTTGTCAGCGGCCTGGGATGACTTTCATTCATCCTCGTGAACAAGTTCACCAACATTACGCACAGGTTAGAATTTAGATGGCCGTGATGGTCAAAGTTTTTTTTTTCAGTTGGGTATTCCCTATCCGCCTTAATCATACGAGTGATATTTGCTAAATTTGAAGTTCTGATGCATATCATGTAGCAAACGTTATTTTTAACAATGCATAGTGGATGCTTTATCTCCCTGTCAAAATTGCAACCAATGATGTTTTTCACACATCTTGTATGGTCGGTTTAAATAAAAGTTTTAGTTGTATATTTTTACAAATAAATATGCCAAGTGGAAGATCATGGCGTTTTCATGAAACAACTTACCACCCCAACCTTTGTAAAGAGCTTTTGTGCACCGTATTTTTTTTTAGGAAAGTGTGATCTTTACTGGGAAAATTGTAATTTGAAAAATGGAGGTCACAAAGAAGCATGTTTAAGTGTGTTGTATTTACCATGAAATGCTTGAAAATAAATTTTCTGGTTAAGATTGTTTCAGATATCCAGTATGACGATATATCATCTTTATATAAAGTTTTAGTTGATGTATCTTATTGTTTAGTTTTGGTTATTTGGATGAGTTATGTATTCAACTATAATGCTACTTGAATGACATATTATGTGTGTTTGCAGTCTCATCAGCAGCAATCTGATGCAAGTTTTGGATTAGCCCGGCCCCGGTGAGGGGCTTGGGCCATGCCTGCACCCTGTCAGAGGTATGGAACGTGCTCAATATGTGTTGGGGGTTTCTTCCTCTAGACCTTATCTGAGCTGGCAGGGGTGCAGGCATAACCTACTGAGGTTGGGTGGGATGGCCATATCACCGACTTTGAATATATATATATATATATATATATATGTTTTTGGTCCATCTCATCATCAATCTCGGTCTTTGAGAGCTTCATGAAGCTCATTGGTCCCAACAATTCCATTATGTTGGATAAGAGACAATGAAGAATGATAACAGGAAAGAAGTATTATAAGAGCTGTGAATGTACACTGCTCTTCCAAGTGAAGGTACCATTTTAACATTACTAAACAATTGTTGATATTTTTACTTCGACTTAGCATAATAAAACATTATGTTGTTTTTACAGCACCAGAAAGCATAATGAAATGAAAGAGGAGTTAGTAGAATGGTTTTTTGGAAGTAAAAGAAGAAAAGGCTCCGATCATCATCATCGTCATCGATCACTCTTTTGTTGGGTTGGGTGAATAGAAATGATGACGTGTACAAATTATTATGTTGGAAGTTTCAAACTTATATATTTCCATGCATGTCACTGTTTTATGGCTTTTATTTTAACAAACAGCTCCAACTTTTGCATATAATTTTGCTTATTTATTAAGGGACTATTTACTAAGCGCTAACCCAATTTAAGTTACCACCCTCCTGTACAGTAACATTTTTTGTTATCAAAATGGGTTGGTGAGACTTAATAATCGTCTTTTATCCGGCAATCACTAAGCGGGTAAGTCACCGTTCTCACCTATCGGGTGTCAAGTGTTCACCTGGCAAGTGTTTTAACATATTTTTGTCGATATGCCGTATAAGGGTTCAACCAACTATTTTTTGAGTGTGCAGATAATGTCTGATTCATAATTTTGTTCTTCGTGTGTCTCACCAAATCATTTTTTCTTCCACATTCGGACTGATCATTGTTTGTCTAGAAAATCTTGAGAATGTTACGAAATCTCTTGAATATTATCTTCGCATGAATACTCGAAATAGATTTCTTGTTGTGGACTAAGGAAAATTTTACTTAACAAAAACACCACCCTCGTTGTTTCATGCCTTTTTACGGCCATATTATCAGACACCAAGGCCTTGATTGTTTTTTCATTTGAAGCTCCCAATCGTTACTTATGTCTGATTCGTTTAGACGTTTCATAACCAGTACAGAACTTCAGCACCTCTTAAAAAAACAAACGCCACCTAAGTACATGAAATGTAAAATGCTCTCATGTCTATGCACAAAACAGGAATAAGCCTTCAGATGACATAACTAACATGGGATTTTAACTCCGAAATTCATGGTTTCCAAGAAAGTCTTCCTTAACCGCATAAATTCAAAAACAATAATATGAAAGTTATCAGTATAAATTCAAAAGCAATTCATGATGGAAACACGAATGATTTATACGTTTCGCACAATGTTCACTTCTGGAGAGTTAAAATCATGATCCTGATTATGCCTATGTATGATGTGGGTGGGATGCCTTTGACGGTGTGATGTGGGTGGGATGTCTTTAATGGTGAAGTGGATTGACAATGCTATGTATGAAAAGCAAAAAATTGGGAAAAATGAAGATTTTGAGCTAAAACTAAAGTTAAAAAATTTGAAAGAGAATATGGTTTCCTCCTAATATAGAGTTACTCCACAAATAATTGCCACGTGAGAAAAATATTTTTTACTTAATATCTACGAGCAGGAAACTTTAAAAACAATTATTAAAGGAGAAAAAGAGACATAAACCATTTTAATTCATTTTGAATTCTCCAAAACGAGAAATTTGTTAGAGACCAATGTGATATTATTTTGGAGAAATTTTAGAAAATCCTTTGGAGACGCTTTGATTTAAAAACTATTATCGATTGATTTTACGTCTAAAAATACATAAAGAGATTGTACTACACAATTGACTAACATTTCTTGTATTAATTTTATTCTTAATAATAAAAACCATTTTATCAATTCACTAACATTTCTTGTATTAATTTTATTCTTAATAATAAAAACCATTTTATCAAGAAACTTTTTCCGTACTTATCCGTGCCTTGTTTTCTTACTGACAATCCGAGTTTGTAAAATCTCAATAAAGAGCCTCATGGTTGGAATACAACTTGTTTCACTATGAATCTTTACTCTCAATGTTTGTAATAGACGAAACATTACAATCATAAATAAATTTTGTTTCTTAATTGAAATTAAGTATACGTTAAGACTGGCCATGTCACGTAGGTTCAGGCCATATTTCCAACTTTTCAAGTTGAGTCTGGCTTGAACCTGTGTGACATGACCTATTTTACGGTCACGTCTAGAAAGTTTAAACTCTCCCTTCTTGATGGCCTTCCTTGCTTACGTATCACACGAAAAACCCTTCCGACACGATAGTCACATTTTTAATTGGTGCATAACACCTTTTTTGAGTATTTGATGAAGAACTCTTCATTATCATTGTAAGAAACTTTTGTTTTTACTAATATTTTTTTACAACAATTAGAAAATCTACTAGTTGATCTATTTTAGCTAAATCTTCAACTACCTGATATTGAATATGCAAATTTTAAATAACCTTCTAATTGTGACGAAGAAGAATATAACATCAAGTTATAGTTGACATCAAATTTTGACTCTGAAATTGATGACTCCAATTTTTTTTGTATTTAACCTTGAAGGTTTAAAAACAGTGATAACACGGAGTGATATAGAAACCCAAAAGATTAATATTGTTTCACATAATATATTACACCAAACAATACGCATTGTAACAAAAATTATGACAACTATATAGCAAAATGTATGTATCGGGTCATGTCTTTGATGGTGGAATGGACCGACGTTGCAATGTATTAAAAAAGATATGGTAGATAATGCAGATTTAGAAATTATTATCGACTGACTTCTTGTCTAAATATACTCAAAGATATTTTATTATATAAATTATCAACATTTTTTGTATTCAATTTAATTTTTGACGATAGAAACATTTTATTGAAGATCTCTTACGTACTTATTGAGGGCCTCTTTCTTCACGTACGCACCAAGCCTATAAAATGCCGTATGAACGGGATTGATGGTCGGAATGTATTTCTTTTTACTATAAATTTTAACATTAAGTTTCTACAGAAAACCAAATGTTTTAAACATAAATATGGTTTTTTTTCCTGACTGAAAGTAATTATATGTTAAGATTACCACAAAAAACATGACTTATCTTTGCAACTTTCACGTTGGGTTAGGCTCGAGACACGTGGCATGGCATGTTTTATAGTCACGCCTTGAATGCGCCTTTCTTGATTGTCTTCCTTGCTTACTTACGTATCACACGAAAAGCCCTTCCGATACGATAGTCCTTTATTGGCACGTAACACCTTTTTTGCTTCATTATCATTATTGTCATTATCAAAAACTTACTTTTTAACCATTATACAACGGTTACAAAATCTAATAGTTGATATATTTAGCTAAATTTTCAATTATTAAAAGGATAAAAACCCTCTGTTCAGTTAGGCATGAATAATATTACTTGAAAACTTACTTAAAAGCGTTTCATTGTTTTTAATATATTACAGAGTATTTTTATTGTATTTCAATTATTACTATTAACAATAATTCTAAATTATTTTTAGTAATACTAATTATCATAATATTTTTTGTTATTATTATCATCATCATTATTTTTAATAGATTGAGTAGACAAAAATCAAATACAACAATTTGAATATAGTTTTTTGAGTTATATAAATATTATGTTATCTTTCCCTGTTCCATAAATAATAAATCTACAATAAATTGTTTTAATAATATATTTTATTTTTATTGAAGAAATAGTTATTAATTATTATTTTTATGGTTGAGAAACGTTTTTTTATTCAAATCACATGTAAGAGTTATTCAAAATTATCAATAAATGAGACATTATTTCATATTTGGTTGTACTAATTGATTATATTACAAGCATAGAATAGAATGCTAAAATTGTCTTTTAAATCTTAATGATCGAAAAAGTTTTTATTTTAATATTATGAAATATATTACTGATTTGTGTTAGTTATATTATATAATATTAGAAGTGTATTAGTGTAATGCAACGTGATTATGAAAGCTTAGAACTTGAATTCTCAATCATAATTCATACACCGTTCTATTATTTATTTTTCTTGATTTTATTTTATGGTTTTGAAAAAGATGGACATTGATTGGATATTATATAATATCAATATTTAGCCAAAACAAATTTAATAAGTTGCATTTATTCTTAATCAACTTATAATCTTGAATTTTAATTTTAAATAATATACATTAATAAGCAGTATTTGATGTATAAAAAATAATTTACAATAATATAATTCATATCCCTAATTACCAAAATCCTCTAATTACATATCCCTTAAAACCATTTCAATCAATACCAAACACACCTTTAAACCATTTCAATCAATACCAAACACACCTTTAGGCGATTGGTTTGATGGAGTGATTTTGAAGGATTTGAATTTCGTGAAAGGGATTTGGAATTCTTGGTGTATTTGGTTTGTAGGATTTGGAATAAAATTCACTGTTTATAAAAATAATCAAGTTATTTTTTTATTAATTGATTATTACAAAGCAAATATTTTTAACACATTTAAAACATTAATCATGCAAGTTCTATGAAATCCCAACTATACTCGTGTGATTTCAAAATTCTAGAGGATTTCAATTAAATCCTGAGATTTCAAATTCATAAAATCTAGACCTGGCAAAAACTGACACGACACGCTAACCCGACACGAACTCGACACGAATTAAACGGGTTTGGGTAATACATTTCAACCCGTCTAAGTAAACGGGTTGACACGACACGACACGAAAATTAAACGGGTAAGGTCAGGGTCAAAATTTTCAACTCGAAAATGACCCGAATAACCCGTTTATATTAGGCCCCTTTGTCCCTAGGCAAATAACGTCAACAACTCACATTTTATAGTTTTTTTTTAACAAAGTATATACTAGATAATAATAAAAAGTGATTGTACATTTCATGTATACCTGACAAAAATTGGTACACCATACTAACTAGACATGAACTCGATACGAACGAAATGGATTTTGGTAATATATTTCAACCAGTTTAAGTAAACGGGTTGACACGAAAATTAAACGGGTTGACACGACACGACACGAAAATTAAACGGGCCGGGTTAGGGTTAGGCACTCTCAACCCGTTTAACCCTTGAACCCGACACGACACGTTTGCCAGGTCTAATAAAATCCTTCAAACCAATCCAAATATAAGATTGGAATAAAATTTAATTTCAAATCTAATCTTACAAACCACACGAATGTCTCGTCTGATTTGAAGGATTGGAATTTCATTTCATTTCAATTCCATGATTGGTTTGAAGGATTTTGAGAATCCCAATCAGATGGTTAGTATTTGATGGGATTTCGTAAAATTTATATGTAATAATGTTTTAAAATATGTTAAAAACATTTGTTTTTAATAATCAGATGATAAAAAAATAGTTAAAAAAAATTATTTTATAAAATATTTTCAGAGATGGAATTCAATTTTATTATTACAAATTATGTGGTAAATTCATTAGATAAGAACAAGGATTGTAGTTTATGCATGGTTGTATGTGCGTATTGCTTGTTTGTTATGGCCGGTGATGCAAGAAAACACAGATTAGTAAACATTGTTTTTTTAATTTCACATTATATATTTGGGCCATTGGTTAATAAGTTAAACTGTCAATTGAAAAACTAGTTAGATAAACTTTTATGTTTGATAATATAGTTGATTAAATAGATGATAAATGTAAAATGAGTCGAAAGGATATTTTGAATACTTGATTATTTTTATAAACAACGGAATTTTATTCCAAATCCTACAAACCAAATACACCAAGGATTCCAAATCATTTCACGAAATCCAAATCCCTCAAAATCACTCCATCAAACCAAACGCCTAAAGGTGTGTTTGGTATTGATGAAATGATCTTAAGGGATATGCAATTAGAGGATTTTGGTTTTAAGATCTTTGGTATGTTTAGCTTGTAGGGTTTGAAATGAAATGGGATTCCATTCTCTATAAATAATTCATAAAACAAATTATAATTACATTTTTATTAATTGATTAGCACAAAACAAATATTTTAACATTTTCTAAACATTATTATATACAACCCTATGAAATCGGGTGAAATACCAAGCACCCCCGAGAGGTTTCAAAATCCTATATTTGCGGGATTTTATTTATTTCAAATCCAGAAAATTCTTTAAATCAAATATTGAATTGCAATAGAATTCAATTCTAAATTCCTCCAAATATATGGAAGCCATGTTTTTGCTAGGTTCTGGATACGTCAAGCGTGTAATAATAATGATTTACCAAGAAGAAAAAGGGACAAAATATTCATCATATAATTTCTCAAATCTTTTCTTAAAAAAGACGGTTAAAGTCCCATGCAAAGAAGGGGGGGTTATTTAAGAAAGAAAGGAGTAGTAACTGGCTTTTGATGGTCGTTTTGTGTGATCTCTTCATGCTTTGCGGCTATATACTTACACTTTTTGTATCTATATATACCCATCAACATCTCTTCCATCACCAAGGTAATAAATCTATCTACATTTTCAGGTAATAAATCTATCTACATTTTCATATCATGGTCTAACTTTTATCATCTTTTCTTTCATAAAATCGCCATCTTTGAAGGGTATTTTAGACATTTAGACTGTTTAAATAGTTCAATAAAATTAGATATTTCAATTCAAATTCAACATCATTTAACTTTGGTTTCAGGGGCATGGATGACACTAGAGAAATGGAAAGATTAAACACGGAATTGTACCTGCGAAATTGCTTAATCATTCAAGAAAACGAGAGGCTTCGGAGGAGGGCTCAACAGCTGACCAAAGAGAACGAGGCTCTCGTGTCTGAATGGAAGCAGAAAGTCGGTCATCTCCAAGAACCGAAACTCGAACCTGAATTCAAGCTCCAACTCTGTTCCGGTTCCCAGAAGGAGAACAAACCCGAAAACACTAAACGAAAGGATTAGCATAATGGCCGCCTTTTTCATGATGTTTATTTTCCGAACTAGATCAATAAATAAATGCGAAGGTTTCTTACTGTCGGTTTGCCATCATACATTTGTTTTGTTCTTTGGAAGGAAGGAACTAGTAACTAATCCACATTCAGTTTTCGGTCTATGCTTGAGAATGTTTCATAAAATGCTTTGAAGTGGTAGTAAGCGATATCTACGTCTTCCTTTCCACATACCTCTCTTACACTGCAGTAATTGGAAAAATCCAGGTTAACCCAAAAAAAATGGAAAAATCCAAAAAAAAAAAAATTGAAAACAAATATCAATGTGTAAACAGCAACAGAACATAAAAGTACACAAGGGCAAAGAAAAATAAAGTGATTTTACTGAAAAAGGAAGATTGTCCAAGCAGATGTATTTTCACATCAAACATCTATAGAAAATCATAATGCTAAGGCTAATCTTTTATACAAATATGACTATATGAGACATAAACATGTAAGTTTTTAACAAATGGGTTTCCGGTCCAGGTTTCGGATATTATTGAAAATGTTAGGTTGATGGGGAGTAGGGAACCAAATAGTGGCGGATCCAGGATTTTTGTTGATGGGGGTCAGAAATTTAATTAAGATAGTGTAAAACATAATAGAAGTTAAATACATAAAAATGAGAAATAGGACATCATATATCAAAAATAATAATTCATAATCTATGGGGTCAAATCTTTTTTTTAGTAGAGGTCAAATAAACATTTATATCAGGGGTGTTCATCTAAACGTCAAACCGTATATCCACCCACACCACACCGCCTTGCACGGTTTAGAGCTTTTGCAGTTTTGAATTATCAAACAGCAATTTATACCACACGCTATCGCATATTTTAGTATTATATTATCATTAAATTAATGAAAAGTATTTAATACATTATTGATCGATCATTACTTCTCCGGTTTTCCCTTTTAAGTTGTACCTTTCAGGGAGTTCAGATTCTTTTTCTATTTTGAATAATATGGGCACATTACACATCATTGTAGAATTTATTCTAAGGTTAGCTTTTCAGATGTAATTGGATTAAATATGGAATCTTTTAGCTTGTTATAGGATATTTTTAATTATGCATTTGGAACGTATTGGAATTTTTTATTGTATGGACATGTCATCAATCAAAATTATTTTGAAGTTATGATTTTATAAATATTGGATTAAAGTATATGATTTTAAGGGGCTGTGTACCCAACTCTTACCCGGGAAGCGCTTATCGGTAAGATTCTAACAATTTCATTTAACTTACCAGGTAAGATTTTAATCTATTAAAATGACATCGTATGCAACATTTTTATCCGGTAAGCGCTTACCGGGTAAGAGTTGTCACTCTTACTTAGCGGATAAGATTCTCAATCCTTGTCATGTTCATCCGATAAGGTAAAATGACCCGGTAAGCACTTACCGACTAAGCGTTTAGTAAACGGCCCCTTAGTCTAACTATCAAATTATTTTGATTTATCATCCGTTAATAATATGTTATTATGATCACTTTATTTGATCGTTGTATCATCAAAACTTCAATTCTAACCTATTTCATAATCAAAATATTTTACGGTTCTTATTTATTTATATATATAATTAATTAATATTTTTCACTCTAAAATCTCCTTACGTAATTGTTTCACTTTAAAAAAAATCATATTGGGATATAGGGTTGTTATAGTGAGCATGGAGAGCCCATAGAAAAACAAACCTGAGCTCCTATATTTTAAAATACTAATAGTGAAGGGGCCAAATTTCAATATATAATAGTATATTAGGAAGTCAAAATATAAGGGGGGCCAGCAAGGCCAAAGTTGAATTGGACTAGAAGATTTTCGCATTTGGGTCAATTTTTGGGAGGCAAGCTTCAACCCCTGTTCCCAGGTGATAAATACCAACTTGCATGATAGATGTGAGAAATGCTACACACTTCACAACAATCGATCTTCCCTTGGTTAACATCCTGAGCTCAAGTCCAAATTCGCTAGACAGGCACGTTGCAATGACATGACATGCGCCTTGTGCCTCCTGGGTCATGCACAAGAAACTTCCCAAGGAAGGATCTGGAATCCCCTAGAAGTCTAGGTAGTTATATGGATATATAGGTCCTCCAAGTCGTTCTAAGCTTTATTGTATTATCATATAACATTGATGATACCGTACTTTTCTAAGGCTTGTTGCAGAAGAACCTAGAAGGTTGTTGCATCTAGATCGGTCCTTAGTGGTTCAAGACTCCTATAAAAGGGGAAGGTCTCTCTCATTTGTACCATCCAAGGTTGGAGACACATAAGCATAAACAAATAACTTATAAAGTGTTTTTTCTCAATACTCTGATGTTCATTATAGGCCATTATCTAGCGTTCAGTTAAATCCAACTTAGCTCAACTAGGATAGTGTTAAAATAAGGCCGCATGGATCTTTTTGAGCAAGGATCCTAGGAGAATAAGTAGGAAATCAGACCGACAAGCCATGCCTAGTTTCAGAAAGTCCATGACACTTGGTACATATGAGAAATAAAGAGCTTGTCCATTTGCACACTGCTACCAGTTCACGAACCAACTCATAAACTTTAGATTTTGTTCAATGGAATGGAAGATCTAGTTCTGGCTCCACTAATACAACATTTACAAAAGTTGAGCTAAAGCCATCCCTAACTTCTGACATAAAACTTGAAAATTTTCCAATAAGAAACAATAGCTTATTGACCTTTCTCCCTACCCTTTCTTCTTCCTACACGTTGATGTGATCAAAAGTGATGGAAAGTGAAAATCCTCAAATTTCTTAATTTCAACAATAAAATGATGATTGAACTAACATAGGATTCCATTCAATAATTTCTCTATCTATATTGTGTGGGTGCCATAAAGTGATCGAATACAGAACATGAAGAAATAGACAATATTTTTACCTGTGCATGGAAAGCTGAGGAATGCCACAATCAACTGTGCGTATACCCACTCCAGACGCAAGTATAGGACCTATAGTGGATCCACATCCCATATCATTTCTTACCACAAAGTCCTGCATATAAGATCAAACACATTTAGCTGAATTCTTGAAAGAATGGTTTTATGAATAATGGAGTTCAAACTATGATCTCCCATGATAGGTCCTTTTAAGCACCCTTTAACTATTATGAAATAAAAGAAAATGCTAATCACTGTGACATACAGTCACCTGAGTTGGAAGACCATGAATTTTAGCAACTTCTTTAAAAAGAAAAGCCGTAATTCCACTGGTAGCATAACGTTGGTTTGCATTGTGCTTTATCACAAGACCCTTGTGCAGTTCTGGGCGATGGTGTTCTTCATGCTTGTCCATAAAATTAGGGTGAACTCCATGAGCCATGTCTGCAGAGACTGTAAGAAGATAAACAGGTAACTTTAATTTGAAGACGAACAGATAGAGTAGCAAGACCAAACATAATATTTATAACATGCCAAGGTAAAATTAGTGAAAAGTAGAAGATGAAAAGTAGAACATATCAATATTGATAATTTTCTTGCATCCTCCCATGCTATACTTCCAATTTTAGTATTGGGTCCGGTATTACTGCATATGGGTTAGAAAATCGGCCCAAAAACAACAAAGCAGTTTCTCTACAAAGTCAATTTGTGCAATATCTAAACAAGACATGTTTTGAAAGCTTGATCTGATCTTTCCTTGTGCACACCATGTATAACTATAGAGTCAACCTGTCTAACATTCTTCAATAAGAACACAAGAAAAAAATGCACATTGTGAAATTTGAAGTCACAGGACACCAAAACACAACACTGTTGCCTAGTTTTCCGACTCAAAACCATGTGAAAAGGCTCTTCCATACACATTTTAATGAAAATCCCATTCCAGACATCGAAAGAGAAGACATTATGAGTAGATATCCTCTCTGAAAACAACCACCACGTATCAAAATATACATAACTTTCATGGATACTAGCCAAGTTTATTGCTTGGATACACAATTTTACCCACCTAAGCATAATATAGCAAGTTTTGGAGTGCAAATCAAGTACGCATCACTTCACACACATAAAAGAATACAAGACATCTGAAAACAATTCTACATTTTGAAGAAAAAAAATCAGGTGCAGTTGATCTATTACAAAGACTCCTCAGCAAACAAGAAAAATTAATACTCCCACCATCCCATGGAAATAGTAAAGTTTGGGAATGCAGCTTGACAAAATTTCCTATCTATTAGTCGAAGGTGTAAAATGTCCTCGAATAATAACATAATAGCGCAAGCTTGAGGGCCCAAATGGCATCAATAATTTGTAGTGGACTTGAGTTTGAAAATATTTCAAAAAGGAGATGCACTTTACCAGGGGTATATCCTAAAACAAAATTATTGCAATTCTCATGGTGCAAAAGAAGCATCAAACTTCCTATTGTTTTCACCTTTTTTAATGTTCAATTGAACTGTAAAGTTTATATGAGAGCAGATGTTATAAAAAAAAGCTTACACTTGTTGATTGTTTTTGCTTAATAATTCTTGACAGTAATTTGAAATCTAAGGTAACAAAATAAAGTTTCTTAATTGATTGTCCTTTGCAGGGCATGCACTTGTCTCATTATCAACGTATATGTAAGAAAGAAGAGTCATCAAGGAACTATACAAACCAAGAAATGATTGACGAATTGCACGCTCAAAGACCCCCTCTCTGACTAATTGATTAGCCAAGCAATCAACTATCCGCCTCATCGCTTGAAACATTGTTGGTGCACCAGCGCCTTGCATTGAATCAGAACCAACCTACACAACAATATGCAGTAAAAACTACAGATAACAAGTATACGATAAAAAAGATTGGTGTAAAATATTTGCATCAAATTGAGTAAAGTTTGACATCAAGATTAAGGATAGAGTATGAAAAGTAGCCCTAACCCCTCATTGCTAGTAAGAAGATTATTGCCATCTAAATGTTTAGTAGAAGGAAAAGCATCCAATGCAACATTTTAGTGGCAAAAGAATTGCCAACAAGACCTTCATATTGGTATGAATGGCATCTAAGCATTCAGCTCTGTCACTATAACAGAATCTCAGTATGGAATTTGTTATACTACATAATAATAAACAAAATGCTCAATGAATTACTGAAACTAGCTGGAACCTTGTGTTTTCCTACTTGTGGTATGGTGGTTATAGGTTATTAATCATATTCATGATAACATTACAGAATCTGAGTACCTCTTCATTATCGAAAAGAGCAACCATTCTAATTGCATGCTCATCTGATAGATCTTTCGGCCCAGATGAATCAACAAGAGCTCTGAGTGCACAAAAACTCGAAGCAAGATTATCTAATCTTCCAGAAAATATGAACTCGTTGTTTGCACCTCCAAGACAGCTAGGTTGGGTATCACAGATGTTTAGCTCAATGCTCGCTATGTCATCAATTTCACAGCCCAACTCATCTGATAAAATCTGAAAGTTAGAATATGAAAACAAAAGAATGTCATCAAAGTTGGTTCCGACTTCCGACACAATAACAGCTTATTTGATTGTTGTTATTATGATTCTTGTATGAAGATTAAATGCCAAGATATTATTACCTGCATGAGTAGAGGATGATGAGAATCTTTAGATGAGGAATTACTTTTATCTTTTACATCAGGGAATGCATCATCATGCTTTGTTGCTAACAATGGGTTGAGGTGAGTCTCCAAATTTGGCTTAAAACCGTCCTTGTTCACAGTACTATAACCAAAGCAACGAATAAGATAATAACAATGAGAATGAGCACTTCTTTAAGCAAAAAGAGAAAATGGTTTTCATTTTCTATTTGTATAATGGATAAACAGAATCATAATGCAGCTTGTAGAAACAGAATCAAAATGGCTTTCTTTCATATTATGCTTTTAGCAACATATAACAATTACACACACATCTTATTTAGAGAAAGTATTCAAACAAACATAACCAGGGTCGGTTTGTAAGAAAATTAAGTTCCCTGCATAATCCAGCAAATAAGAAGATGCCTATGAAGAATTTGAGGAGTCTGGAAGCGGTGTTTGTTAAAAATCCCCAATTAGAGCCATTTAAATGGTCAAGTAGGCATTAAGTACACCCGTAGAAAAGTACAAGATATCAAAACAATATAGTATCAGAAGTTCAATCCTCATATGCTTACTTTATTGTTTTATATATATTTGAATAACCATTTATGTTTTCCCTTAAATGTCCATTTAATCCTCGGCGATTAAGTGCTAGAAGGTTACTACACTGCCTAGCTCTGCTTAATGCCTTTTAGAACTCTGCAGTTGAGCTCCATCAAAATGTAGCATACTAATTCATACTCAACCAGAAACACTTAAAACCATGCCATATAAAATTCAGGTTAACTGGAGAGTCAAATTAGTGTACCCCTTGTTCTTTGTTTCCTCATAATAATATAAAATCAAGTTTTCTGAACCAATTAATGTGGTGCTTCGGCTTACTTGTCAAGCCTTTAAGCATAGTATAGCTAAAAAATCTAGAGAGAGCGAAATTTAGCAGCAAATGAAAAGATAAAAGACAACTAATACTTGTATTCAAGGATGATCATGTTTGAATCAAAAATAGTAATAAGAGAATCTCAATTTATCAACAGTCAGTCAGTCACAAATCATTCCAATTCATAAAATAAAATAAAGCATGTAAAAGGTCTACAGTAGTCACATACAACAATCTCAACCATATATATGTACAACT
This sequence comes from Silybum marianum, assembly GCA_036898165.1. NCBI lineage: Eukaryota > Viridiplantae > Streptophyta > Magnoliopsida > Asterales > Asteraceae > Silybum > Silybum marianum. The sequence continues at coordinate 7,221,377 of CM072532.1, forward strand.
GATCCATAGAAGGAGGGTAAGCAAACAAACCGGTCAAGATGAATAGCAAGTGTAGGCACTCGTAAAAGAGGCCTCTTTACTTTGACTAGTTTGTGTAGAAAGGAGCCATCACCACCTCTCACTATGACCCTTCCAGCTACACTTAAATCTCTATCAAACCATGTATGCCATAATCCACCACCATAGGTTTGTACATTGACCATAAGATAGTTGGATTTGGACAATGCAGACTTCGGCTTCAATTTCAGACAAGGGCTATCCGTGTGCGCAGCAATTACATGAAAACCATTACCAACAGAATACCTGAAAAACTGATTTGGAGCATTAAATAATCAAAAGATTAACCCAACAACGATAATTAAAAATACTCAAGGAAGAAAAGAGAGACAACCATTCAGATAATTGCAGAGAGGCAACTGAAAGACCTAAAAGATAAGCTTTATCCATAAAAGAGGATGATAACAAAAAACAGTCTACAAAATGGATGAGGTCGAAAGTAATACAAATAGAAGCTCAACAAGTAATAGTTAGCAAAATTATAATCAATACAGTCGGGACAAGTTTTGAGGAGTCGGAATCATATAATTTTACTGACACGGTATTAATTCACCTATCATAGATCTACTTATCATTGGATCATTCGGACTTGGATATGTTCAATCTTATGCCAATAACTTTTCACCCACACCAACAACATATGATATTAAAAGAAAATAATGCTAACTCACTTTTCCCCAATAGCAAAAGCTACCAGACAGGACATATTCCTAGTGAAGAAGTAACGTCCACCAGGTTTAAGGTCCCATTCATCATTCTCGCTGAGCAGATGGAATCCAGCAGCAACCAATTGTCTCTTTGCTTCAGCTATAGAGTCCAGATGGAAATAATAAAATGATTAAATCAAAGAGAAAGGCAAACTACTATCAAACATCAGAAAAAATACTAAAAAAAGTGAAAAACAAACTACAACCAGTGTGTAAATATGACAGTGCAACATATTCATCCATTACGTAGTACTTGAAGAAGAATTTGAAATGAAGTATTCCTATGTTCCATGTTGCCACTTCACAACCTAGCAAACAACTAAACATGTTTCTACAAGGACTGTGAGATCGTCAATCTGCCACCCAAACATACAAGAGGAGACTGTTAGAGGGACGCAGCAGTTGATTCCCTCATCTTCGTTTCTGTCTTCTAACCTACATTTCCTCCCCATCTTTCTCTCTCCCTTCCTCCTCCCCCAAAAAAAGCTCCATGTAACCTGATCTTTTCTATAACTTCCTAAACCAAGCCAAACGAACCCGGTATATCCCACACACAGATGGGTATGGGGGTAGAAACGCAGACCGTGCCTCTACCCGAAAGGGTAGAGAGGCTGTTTCCGTGAAGACAAAATAACTGAGTTAAGCTGAGATATGAATTAAGTGCAGTTAAGGATCACAACTAAGTGAGTTAAGTTTAGTGGTAATCAATGAATTCTGAATGGAGACTGAAAATTTCTTTCCATAGCATATTCAGGTACCTTTTTAAGTTCATCGTCCCTATCTACAGTGTAAACACTGTTAGTACCAATATACAAAGATTGAAGTCATTCGAATAAGCTACATTTCCATTCCAACGTTAAATATGTGGTTAAAGTTGACTCCTATTCCTTTTGCACAAACTTTTAAGAGATATATTAATGTTTCATCAGCATATATTATCCATACTATACTATAAAGCATTTAGATGAAGTCTTAAAACAATTTATTAAGCATTAGGTGTTGCCTAGTAATACATAATCCCTTAAACTTCAAGTTTACAAGTAATTACTGCGTACATACAATTTCTTAAAGCTCTTTAAACTTCATAAAACTAACTAAAAACTGATTGATAAGAACATTCAAATACAAGATAATCAGTAACTGTTATGTTAAGACTATATTTCATATCACATCCACTCTAAACACATCTACTTAGCAATCACTTTCATATACAGTTCCATGTAAAACCATTTATGTGACACAATGTCAAACAACAGCATTTTATCATCATACCTGTGGCATGAAACTGAGTCCAAGACTCATTAAGGTAGTCCAGAAGATCGCCAACTATTGAACCACTAGGTCCACTGGCAGAAGAATTCTGCACCAAAACATTCGGATATCAGATTGAACAACATCACAATAGATATTAGACTTTTGACCCCTCAACTTCAAAAGTCGTGAATCTATACGTTCTGAGAAGACTTTCAAAACTATAAATAAAAAAAATTAATATCTAATATTTGTCGAAAGCACTATGGGCATAGAATTTGTATCAAACCTAAAACAAACGTCACTGTATTTCCAGTGAGTTGAGATACCTTAATTCCACAATACTGAAGAAATCTCTAGATGTTAACTTTTGATTTTAGGGAGAAGGATACCTCGGGAATTGGATTCGAGTTTGAGCAGAGTGATGGAGTGAGATGAATCTTCCGCAGACGAGTGTTGTTCCGTAAGAAATTAGGTTTACAAAAGAAAGGGGGAGAAGAAGACTGATGAAAGAATTTCGATGAGATTGCAGAAGGTTTGAGAACTGAAGATGATTGTTGGAGGATATGGAGTCGAACAATGGCCGCCATTAGTAAGCGATGCAATCAGATATAAAACTGAAACCTGGAGTTATCTATGAACCGAACGCGTATTTGTGCCGTTGCATTTTGACCATTATTACACTTTACAACAGACTCAAGATATGAAATATGTTTTAGAGTAAACTACGATTTTCGTCCCTGTTGTTTGCAGTTTATAACGAATTTTGTCCCTGTGGTTTAAAAACTGCTATTTTCTTTCCTGTGGTTTTTATTTCTTCTATTTTCGTCCTTACATCTAACCAAGTTAAAAAGAGCTCTTAAAAACTTTTAAAAAATTACATATTTAGTCCTTTTGTTATAAAAAGTTTAGATATTTAATGCTAAATTTCATTTATTATTTTGGTAAAAATATTAAATTGGGTTTTTATTTACTTCTATTTCCGTCCTTACATCTAACCAAGTTAAAAAGAGTTGTTAAAAACTTTTAAAAAATTACATATATTAGTCCTTGTGTTATAAAAAGTTTAAATATTTAATCCTAAATTTCATTTATTATATTGAAAAAACTATTTATGGTTTAAGAGTTAAAATATTGTGATTTAAATTGACTTTATTAAATAAATGTGGATAAGTTACAACAGTTATAATGTCTTTATGTTAACTTTAAAAAAATAATACGTGAATCATAATTAATTTTAGAATGAATTATACTTTTGGTTCCCATAGTTTGCTCAAAGATCGGTTTGTCTCTCCTAATGTTTGCTAACTGAAGTTGTGAACTCCATGAACATTCAGTGTTATGAAATTGAAATTTATGGACCATCGATGTATATAGTTTGTTTTAGAAACCAAATTCAAATTTAAGCAAATAACAAGGGTTAGTGTAATTCACTTCTACTTACATTTAAATATATGCTATCTACATAATTTCATTTAAGTTCAATCAAATTAATTGACCGCAAGAAAAACTATCTAATGAAAAAAATGTCAATTACGTTGTTGTCAATGATTTATGTTCCATGTTTTGATTAAAATAATATGATTATGATAGTCTAAGTATTTCAACAGTAAAACACACCATTCATCTCACTGATACGAAATAAGTTATATGATCAAATTAAGACAATTTGAATGTCGACTGCTAATTTTCATCATGCTAGTTGATGATTGTAACACTTGCTTTAAATTGAACAATTGTTGGTGTGGAATTACGAATAGTTTGTTGGTCTTTTGAATTGAAGGATGGTAGTTTGGTTTCTATATTCATATTAAAATCAACCTGCTTGACATTTTGAAGCTTTTCAGTCATGACAGAAGGACAAATTAGATTGAATTGGTATGTGATACTTTCATTAAGTTTTTAACGAGATAATTGACCATTTCAATAGATGTATGTATATTTTTAGCTTTATGGAGAACACTAAATATAATATCAAATAAACAAAGTACGATAAAAATTGGTATGATGATAAAATTATTTATAAAGTTGATAAATATAAAGGTATTATTGAAAATTTATGTAATCAAAATAGAAGAGAATACGTTTGAGATATTTCTTTTAAAAAGTAAAATAGAAAAATACATTGAAAAAAATGACACATTTTCAATTTTACTTTTTAGAGTTAAATACAAATTTGGTCCATGTGGTTTACAAATATTAATGAATAAGGTCCCTCAAAGATTTTTTAACGATTAATGTCCCTATGGTTTTCATTTTATAACAGACAAGGTCCCTCTATTCAATTTTTCGGTTAAATATGACCTTTTTAACATATTTTCTTTATTTTCCATTTTTCAAACCACATGAACCAAAATCTGTAATTTATTTTAAACTATATATATCTATATTTTATGTATCATATGATTATATTTGTATTTTATTAATTATATAAATTTAATATTTTATAAATTATATAACTTTTGTATTTTATAAATTATATTACATATTTATATGCACCTTATATTTTTATTTGATTTATTTATATATTTCTTTTATAAAATGTATTTTGTATTTATATTTATAGTATAAATAATTTTATAAAATGTATAGAAGGTTCAATTTATGCTAAAAACACTAAATCGGATCACTATACAAATTGCATAGATGGAAGATTCAAATACATAAAATTATAAAAATACAAATATAAATATAAATACAAAATGAATTTTATAAAGTATGAATATAATATAACCTTAAATATACAAAGAATTTATAATTTTGTAGATATACATATATACGGTAAATAGAGATGGTGACAAAGATGAGACAGTAGATTTTCAGATTGACCATCTTGATGACAACGATGTTGTATGTGTTTGAATTTAACTCTTATATTTATATTTACCGTATATATTTATATCTACAAATTATTAATTTTTTGTATATTAAATATTGTATTGTATTTATATTTTATATTTTTATAATTTTATATATTTGAACCTTCCATCTATACAATTTGTATAGTGATCTAATTTAATGTTTTTAGCATAAATTGAACAGTCCATACATTTTATAAAGTTATTTATATTATATATACAAACATAAATGCAAAATACATTTTATAAAAGATTTACAATTTGTATAATGATCTAATTTAATGTTTTTAGCATAAATTGAACATTCCATACATTTTATAAAGTCATTTATATTATATATATATAAACATAAATACAAAATACATTTCATAAAAGATAAATATAATATATCATATGAATATATAAAATAAAAAAGTAAACTGTATATAAATATGTAGTATAATTTATAAAATACAAATATAATTATATAATACATAAAATATAAATATATGTTATATATAAATAATTATATAAATAAATATATAGAGAAAGGTTCAAACGAGAACTTTGTAAATTTAAAGAAATAATGGAACGCTTTGTGTGATGTGAGTCCCACATAATATTAAATCATTTCTGATTTAATATTAACCATATTAAATCAGAAATGATTTAATATTATGTGGGACCCACATCATATGGGTCCACAAAGTGTTCCTTTAAAAATGGACGGTTCTCGTATAATTCTTTCCCCATATATATATATATATATATATATATATATATGGGAGGGATCATGCAGGAACACTATCAATCTAAAGGAACAAAGAAACTAATTTGGGACCACATATGATGTGGTCCCCACAAATAAAAAATCATTTATGATTTTATGGTTTTTTCTAAAAAATCATAAATGATTTTTTATTTATGGGCCCCACATCACATGTGGTCCAAAATGGGTCCTTTGTTCTTTTAAAAACCCACAGTTCTCATTTGAACCTCTCCACACACATATATATATATATATATATATATATTTTCAAAGTAAATTACAGATTTGGTCCCTATGGTTTAAAAAATGAAAAATAAAAAAAATATGCTAAAAATGTCATATTTAACGAAAAAGTTAGATGGAATGATCTTATGTATTATAAAATGGAAACCATAGGGACGTTAATTGTTAAAAAATTCTTTGAGGGACCTTATCTGTTAATATTTGTAAATCATACCAAAATTGTATTTAACTTTATTTTTATAGTAGTTAATAAAACAGAAAGAATAAAGTTCAATTTTGGTCCCTGAGGTTTGTCCGTTTCAACGGTTCTCGTTCTTAAAGTTCATTTTAACACTTTTACCCTTCATGTTTGACATATTTCAACGATTTTTGTCCCTCCCTCTAACGACCGTTAGAATTTCTGTTAAGTCCAATTAAATGAGGGGTATTTTAGTCATTTTACATATTTTTTCTTTTTCTTACTATTATAAAGACCATCAAAATATAGGGACATGTTATGTAATTAGTTATAACATGTAATATTATATATATATATATATATAGGGGTGATATCCGTTGCAAACTATTCGATTTTTGCAAACTGTGCAAACTCGTAGTGAACACAATGATAAAGCACCAATTGGATATTTATGAATGTTGAAAGTGTTCACGAATGGTGAAAGTGTATTCACGAATGGCGAAAGTATATTCATGAATGACGAAACTTGCCGGAAAACTCGCCGGAGAAGACGAAGTCGTCGGAGTATGTTCATGGCAGCAAATTAGTAAATATTAATTAAAAATGGTTAAATTATAAAATGATGATGATACCCTCAATGAATTAATAAATTATTAAAAAAATTAATAAAATATTAAAACAATATTATTCACATGACATGTTTCTATTGGATAATAGTGAGTTTGCAAGTTTGCAAATATTGAATAGTTTGCAACGGATACCACCCCTATATATATATATATATATATATGCATACGTACAACAGGGTCAAATCGGTAACCATAAACATACGTCGTCGATGACCTCCGTCGCCACCCCCTTCCCCGTCGATGATCTCCGGCTACCCTCTTCCCCGTCGATGACTTCAGCTATCGCCGAAAACAACCATCACCTGTGATCTCGTTCATTTTTTTTTGTAGATTCTATTCATCCGTTAGCCCTGTGTTTTCTTGGCCAGCGATTTAGTCCTTGTGACGACCGGAGATGGAGGTCGGCGATAGGGCCACATGGGTTTTCGTTGGTTATGGTCCTCTTTGGGATTTGGTCCATGTGGTTTCGTCCCTATGACTTTACCAACAACAGAAGTTGATCAAGATCACCAACAACAGCAATCCTATGCTCTCAATCAACAAACCAACAATATAAAAACACAAGTGAAGGAGGATAGGGAGGGAACACTCTGAAAATACATGTATCAAACAAATATCACATTTAGGAGGAAAGTAGAATAATTCAGTGATTTAGAAAGGGATAAGGGATCGATTGATGGTAGGAGCAACATCACAACATCCATCGTCGTCTTCCTCATACTACCTCCATCAATTTGCCACTCCTAGTTCAATAAAAAAGTTCAAAGATTTCTCTATGTGTACAGAAGCATCACTAATAGATTTAGGGGTTTTCGGAAATCGATTAAGGGTTTTGTTTGCTTGAAATCCTTTCAGATTTTTGTTGGTGTGATTTAGATTTAAGGTTGATAACAGGTTAAGTTTTCCGGCATGACGGGTATGGAAGTTCACGGAGGTGGGGGTTGAGGACAATGTATGTGATTGTCTGTGGATACGTATATATATATATACACACACTGAATATATAATATTTTGTTTAAGTTTTTTTAATTTTATTAGAAAAAAATAAAATGACTGAATTGCCTCTTATTTAATTGGACTTAACTAAAAAAGTTAAACGGTTGTTAGGATGAGGGACGAAAATCGTTGAAATGTGTTAAATGTGAAGGATAAAAGTGTTAAAATAAACTTTAGGGACTGGAACCGTTGAAATGGACAAACCTCAGGAACATTTGGAGATGTCCTAAATATGTGTCAAAAAAAGATTTGCTTTTGATGAAAGTAATCAGCGAATGGGTTTACCGGTATAAAACACCCGCGTTTATTCATTCTTCCATTCATGAAACCCTCCTTCCTTTCTTCTCCTCTCTCCACCGGAACTCCTAAACCCTACCGACCTTCAATCAGAACAATCTTCACCGGCGTTATGGAACTTCAATCAGAACAATCTTCGCCACCGGCGTTATGGAACTTCAGTCAGGACAATCTTCGTCGGCGTTATGGAACTGCCACAATCATGAACCTGTACAGTGCATTTTGTTGATTCAACTCCACAGAAACCGATCAGAACGAAGTCAAACGAAAGAAACGCAGACAAGATGTTGATAAAGGGTATCAGGAGTTTTGATCAGACGGACGTCATCACCTTCTAGTTCTACAAGCCATTAACACTCATCGTCGGTGCCGGAAAAACCCTAATCTATTATACTATCTTCCTCGGTTCGTTTTTTTAGGTTTTAATTGTCCAACCCTTAGGTCGTTACATTATTTCTCTTTGATTTCAGGGGGCAATTACTTCCAAGGGTCATGGGAAGTGATGCGGCCTTAGTTTTAAGTGTGTCGGTGATTTCATATTTGATCACATCTCTGTTTTGTGTCGATCAGATTTTCATCCATGATTCCAATTTCCAAGGTTTCTCTCTCTACTTGTGAATATTTCCTAAATCTTCATCTCTTATCAGTTACACATACTTATTATTTTACTCTGGATTTAAGTGTGAAGTATTTTTTTTGTTGTAAGTTGGTTTTCATATTGTCCGTGATGATATATTGGGGTGACTAAAAATAGTATTTGTAATCAAATGCCAAGATACCATAAAACACCATAAAGGAATCATACACAAGTGTTGAACTGAAAACTGGGTATTTCTTGTTTGTCTGAAAAGAAAAATTACAAATATATAATTATACCAAGAAAAATTACAAATGAGGCTTGAAATATATAGTTATGTATATGCTAGCCACCATTTAGCTTTAGGATCTTGAACCTGAGTGGGGTTGTTCAGGTTCACTTCTTATGCTGAAGTTCAAATCGGGACGCCTTTATTTAGACGTGTAAATTATGTCAAATTTATAAATCTTGAATGAGCTATCATTCCTTTTTTATGTATAAAAAGTAGCTGTTACTGGATTTTATTTTCAGCAAAAAGTCAAAGCTTCAAGCTCTGCAGGGCATATGAAACCATTGGCTGTGGAATATTCAGAAGCAGAATCCAATTTCCAACAGCTGGAAAAGCTTCATCTAATATATGAAGAGTATAACAAGATTTGCAGAGAAGAACTTGATTGAGCTGAAAGGGGAGTTGGAAACTTGGAACAAAAAAAAACTCAAGCTCTTGGTGGTGTAATTCTTCTTCCTGATGATAGACACATGAAATCGGGTTTATTACTTTGTGTCTTTTATACATATGCATGTTTGCACATTATATTTTTGTTTGCAGTTCAACCTTATATTTCATGCTTTGATTTCTCGTGCTTATGCTTTTCATCTGGTTTAATATAGGGAATATTTGGAAACAGAATTGGAAAAATTCCTCGAGGAAAGAAGGGAAGTGGAGCTTGACCTACAAAGGGTTTTCTCAAGATGGCTACTGAGCGAGGAAAATAAGGTGAAAGTGGAGAACGCGTTGAAGAATCTTAAGAAGGTGGAAAACGAGCTTGATGAATTGGCTGAAGAGATGAATCAACTTGGCATTGAAGATGAAGGTAATTTGTTGATCAGGGGTTTCCTTTTCAAAACATGATGTTAAGTTTTGCAGGATTCTTCAACACACACTTGTTTTTAGTTCCTTTCTGTTTTCAAACTTCTAAATGTGAACCGCTGTATATTTCTTGTGCTTTAGGGTTTCCTTTTCAAGACAAATATGTTTATTTTCATCTTCTTTTTTTCTGTATTTGTGATTTTATCATTTAGACGAGGATGTTGGTCTTTTATCCAAGGAGGTGGAGAAGTATTAAAATGCACATGAAAAATAAACATAATGAAGAATATTAGTAACGAGCTGAACTGAAAAGAAAGTCTCTTCATGCTGTTGACATGCTTGAGGGTTGAATTTGGCATTTTATTGTTTTCATCTCCGCTGACTTCCACCATGCTTGAGGGTTGAATTTGAATTTCTTCGGTCTGCTTTAACTGGTCAATGAACAATAGTTGCCACTTTTTGATATATGCTCCTGCTTATATCATAGGCGTTGTGGAGTCCGACGTGCCCTCTTACAATCCCCCTTGTGAATTTGTACTATATTATTATATCCTTGTATTTTGGATTTGGAACCATGTATTTGATTCTATCTGAATGTGTAAGAGGAGGGTCTCTCCCAAAAGCTCCTTTCAGCAACGAAGTTACTTCCAATCACATAAGTCTCATAAATTCAAGATTGAAGGATCTTGTTCGCCACCATTTAGCTTTAGGATCTTGAACCTTGGTGGGCATGTTTGGTGTTTCGATTTTTCAGCTTCACTTCTTATGTTGAACTTCAAATTGTGACGCCATCGTAATAGTTATTCCCCACTTGGAAGACTCTTAAATGTAAGAAAAAACAAGGAGGTTCAAGTATCGAGTTTGAAAGATCGAGTAAGCAGCTTGCTGAAGGAGAATTTGATACTAAAAAGCAGGCAAAGTCAACTGAGGTAGAAACTCTTGCAAATAAAAGTCAACTCAGGCAAAGACAATGGCTGAAGATTCCAAGGAGAGAATTATACTATCAATAAAGAAAGAGGAGCTTGGAAAGCCACAAGAAAAAGCACAAAAAAATCCAAGGCTTGCTGCAGCTCTTTTAAGATACAATTTGGTCATTTTGTCTGAAGTTCATTTTGCTGTAGCTGTCTTGAGGCCTTCATTTTGTCTGAAATTCATTTCAATCATGTCATATATCAATTCAACTTTCTTAAAGCTGCATTTTAGTAGTATGAAATCACTCTGAAAGACTTTCTGCTGCATCTAATGTTCATAAATAGAATGATTAAGTAAGAAGGCTTGAAGGGTTTGTCGTATCAATCCTATCTTGGAATTACAACTTCCCCTGTGCTATCTACAATATCTAGATATGTCACAAGATCAAATTCAAGAAAGGTTGTTTGGTAGCCATCCATTAAACAAAACTCCATGATTTACAGACTGCAAATGATCCTCGTTGCACCTACTAGAGTTATTTCTCGTGAAAATATCAAGGTATCTGTCTCCCTTCTAATATCATAATAGTTCTCTGAATTCTTAGATTTCAAAACATTTTCTATGTGTCTTTGCTCCTCTCCCTATGTGTTTCCTGATTTACAGCTGTTGAGGTGCTGACATGCTCCAATGAGGCCTAAATGGTTAGGGCTCAAGTGCTTAATTAGGTCTTGGGCTCTTGATGCTTTATTGATCCTTTGGGTTCCCATCTCAGAAGCAATTGGCATTTGCCAAAGATGGCATTCAGGGTGGATTGCAGGTAATGAAGCTCCATGGACTAACTAGAAGCTTGGTGCAAAAGTCCAGAAAAACTAACCTGTTGTGATTACATTATAAATAAATTGACAACCACTAATATGATCACCGAGAACGACTCAAATCAGATGGTTTCCTGTTGTGCTTGAAAGAAAAAAGAAATGTCTGTTCCTTTTTCTTCAAAATTTGGGCCATTAATGGGCATGTATTCGATAAATATATGATGTTTACTGTTAACTGCAAAAGTGTATTCCTTTTTCTGAAGTATTCAGATGCTGAAGGTGGTGCTACACGGTCTTACAGCTACAAGGTATAAAATTCTCAAAACCAGTAACTTCTTTTTCCTTTTAATGAATTTGATGACATTTTATATGGTTAATTGTAACTGTAGGTTGTCATGCAAACCGTTGATGCAGAGCTTGAAATGTAAGTAAGGTGCAGTGCTGGTCAAAAGGTCTGTGATCGTATATAATCCTTATGTACCACCTCTGGAATTAAGTTTGATGGAACATAATTATGCAAATTTTTTAATATCATTCTCTCATTGAACAATTTATAAAACACATGTGGTCTTTCTATTTATAACATTTATTTGTTTGTTTTCTTGCTGCAGTTCTCTAATTCTGTAGATTTCTTTGAAGTTTCAGAATGTTAAGAAACTTGGAGATCTTGTAGACAGAACTTATTTGACTTGAGTCATTGTTTTAGTTGTACGTCTTTTATACGCTTGGTCTTTCCTAGCACAAGCAAAGATACTCTGCTTGACTATATAATCATTAGAAAACGGGTCATCATTGTGATAGTTGGTTTGCCAAAGAAAACAGATAATTTTTTTGAGTCTTTTGTTGTCCTTCGACAAAGCACATCTCTCAAGAGCAAGAAGAATCAGAAAGACTAGGCAGTAAAAAATGCAGATACCAAAATTCGTCAAACCGAGGCTGCACTGAAGCATAAGCTTCATGGCGGCCAAATGAAGCACTTTGTTTCAAGAGCAAGAGAAGCGTTATAGAGATCTAGAAGACGAGAATGATGGTTTGTAACTTATGCAATTACTCATCAATCCATAATTGTCCTTTGTTTTTTCTTTCATCATTTTGTGTTATTGGATAGATCCTGATGAAGGATTTAAGGGAGTGAAATGCCAAGTTCAGTGAAAGGATAGCAGTTCTGGAAGATTAAATCAATAAGTCGAAGAGGGAAGTTGAAGGAGAGAGAATGATTATATTGGGAAAGTCGGTATGTTTCACTGAAGCTGAAGTATCTACTTATCCTATATTGATGCTAATTTTTTAATCATATCCAAGCTCATGTTGGCCATTGTCGTTAATCAGTACTTTTTTTTTGGCGTTAGAGTTATATGTCCCTGAAGAAGGTGAGAGAGAATGACAATCCAAGAGCTTTACAGATAACATAATTTGGGGTATCTCCCAAAAGCTCCTTTCAGCAACAAAGTTGCTTCCAATCACATAAGTCGCATAAATTCAAGATTGAAGGATCTTGATCGCGGCCTAGATGAGAAAAAGGTGGTTTCATCTTCTTTACCAGTTTGAAGGTCATACTTCATAAACATAGCATGGTTATTCGACATCAGTATTTAGGAAGTAAAAGACCTCAAAGCCCAGGGTCTCTTTGGAGCCTGGTAATTGTTCTCGTGTTCAATTGTTCTTTCTTAACTTTTGGAGGTAAAATGGGTACTGAAGAAGCCCAACAATCGTTGGGTTGGCTTACATGGTTTTCAGAGTACTTATGAAACAAACATACGTGCAATAATATCTTAAATCATAGTATTTGATGAAAAAAAATCATGAAAAAAATTATTTTTTATATTGATTTGTCAAAGTTTCCATAGTTTCTACTCTTCGTCTAGTTTCTAAATGAACCAACATCTATATATATATATATATATAGACACACAATGTACTATAATCAGGAATTTAACCGTAAAGATGGATATATCATCTTCAAGGAGGTTCAAGGATTAGGACCAATGATGATCTCTACTGTTTTAGGATTAAGACCCTGCTCAATCAGGTGACGAAATAGATGAAAGTTTTATTGGGAGTACACAGAAAGTTTTCTTTTACTTTTCATTTTCTTCCCATAATGGTTAATATTTGTAACAAGTGCATGAGTGGGAAGAACACTTCTTACATTTAATGCTTTTATGGGAATCTTATTCTGTTTATTCTCTCTCTTATGGTTATTCGGAGTTCGTAGACTATCGAGGTTGAAAGATTGAGTAAGCATCTTGCTGAAGGAGAATTCGATACTAAAATGCAGGCAAAGTCAACTGAGGTAGAAACTCTTGCAAATAAAATTAAAGCTCTTGGTCGTGAGGAAGACATGGCTGAAGATTCTGAGGAGAGAATTCTACTAGCTATATAATCCTTGTGTACCACCTCTGTAATTAAGTTAGATGGAACATAATTAAAATGAGAACTGTTTTCACCATTATTTTATAAGCGTTGGGAAGTTGTGGAAATAATTGATGTGGTACTGCAATTTATTGGTCAAAGCCAACGTGCGGAAAAATATTATCGGGTTGCAAAAGATGATCAGTAAGCCTAAACTGTTTAGCTTAAAAGATATAATACAAGGCAATTGAGAGTGTGTTCCAGACTAAATATCCTCATACGGGAGAGGTACTCTGAATGGTCCCTTTAACACTTGTGATTATAGTCGTGCATCTGTAGCTGTCTTGAGGCCTTCCTTTTGCTGGAATTCATTTCAATCATGTTCATTTATCAATTCAACTTTCTTAAAGCTGCTTATTAATGACACTGATTTTGGTAGTATGAAATCACTTTGAAAGACTTTCTGCTGCATAAATAGAAGGATTAAGTAAGAAGGCTTGAAGGGTATGTCGTGTCAATCCTATCTTTGAATTACAACTTCCCCTGCGCTAACTAATGGCTTCGATACTCTTCCTAAAGAACATAAATCGAAGGGTATGTTGTATCAATCCTATCTTTGAATTACAAGTTCCCTTGTGCTATCTAATGGCTTCAATAACTCTATTCCAGATGGTTTAGACGTGTTCCGGCAGATCCCAACAGTTTCCAGCAGATTCCGGCAGATCCCGACAGTTTTTGGCGTATTTTTGCAGATTTTCGGCAGGTTCTGGAAGATTGTGGCAGATCTCGACAGTTTCCGGCGAGTTTTTGCAAATTCCAGCAGGGGTTCTGGCCGGAGGCGAACGCTGCAGGTTCCGGCAGCAGTGGCTAGAGTTCTGGTAGGCTTCCGGCTTGGTTTCCGGCAAGATTCCGGGAAGGCTCTGATAGCATGTGAGAATATGTGGAACCTCTAGATCAAGCACCAAAAGAGCCCTTGAGGTGAAAGGGGAGGTTCCAACATATTACAGGAGTCTAGCCGATGTGGGACTCCAACACGTTTTATAATTCTTCAACACAGGACAGTACCTGATGTTTCATATTATGTGCATTGCTGTAATTTTTATAGCTTAATTGCCTATATGAGTATTTATATTCACCTCTTTTTTGTTGTAAAAATATCACACTTAAAGATATACAAAGGCCTTAGAGATTATGAAAATGCTTCACAAGGATCAGGCTCAGGAGATTAAGCTTTCTCTGAAGGATTTAGAGAAGCTTCAACTCTTGGAAGATGCTGCATACAAGGTTTATAATTTCCCTTCCCATTTTCAAGATAATTAGTTCAATACAGCATTGATTATTTTATGTGGATTTCAGCTATAAGCTACTATGTATCTACTTGCTGTTTCTATTTTTACTTCTGATTTCAAAGCAAAGGCCAAATAGAGTAGATATTTTTATCTATTTTTACTATGTATCTACTTGCTACTATGTTATTCAAGTACATGAATTTGACTGTTATATTTTCTTCCAAGTTGCTTGGAACCTTTTCTGGTTTTCCATAATCACTGGTATTTGCTTGGTTTGACCATGATAAATGCCTTGACAGAAGGGATGCTGTTCGGAAGAATCACGAAATTCAGCATAAGCATAAATATGATTTTTAGGATTTAAGGAGCGAGGCCATATTTTCAAAGCTTGCGAGTAGGTTTTAAGTTTTTGGGTTTGGTAAAGAAGGAAAGAGGATCTTGAGTTACTCAGTTTCAAATGTTAAGTCTCTGTATATGTACCACTATAACTATATGAATTACAATACATTATCCTTGAGCTGTTCGTTATGGATAATTATTGTTTGAGAACAATCTTTGGGGTCTGTACGTGAACTCTAACTTGATAACATGGAAATGAAATTTGAGCTCCCAATACCAGTTCTACTATTTACCTCATTTGGCTACTTAATGCCTTTGTAATTGGTAAGGATTTATAATGCCGAACAACGGATCTTATGCAGGTTCATACAAAGGACTCAACACATCAAATTGGTTGATTCAATGGGACTTCTAAGGGTATTATATCGTCTTTCTTTGTTTGTTTTCTTACTAAGGACCCAAATGTCATTATTTAAAACATTTATTCGTATTATATTGTCTTTCTTTGTTTGTTTTCTTGCTGCAGTTCGCTAATTTTGTAGATTTCTTTGAAGTTTCAGAATGTTCAGAAGCTTGGGAGATCTTGTAGACATAACTTATTTGAATTGAATCATTGTTTTACTTTTAGTTGTACGTCTTCTATACACTTGGCCTTTACTAGCACAAGCCAAAGATACTCTGCTTGACTATATAATCACTAGAAAACGGATCATCTTCGTGCTAGTTGGTTTGCCAAAGAACGCATAATTTTTTTTAGTCTTTTGTTGTCCTTCTACCAAAATGTAGATGCCAAAATTCGTCAAACTGAGGCTACACTGAAGGAATTGCGTAAGCTTCATGACCAGGTTGCCACCAAGACAGCCGAAAGAAGCACTGTCTCAAGAGCAAGAGAAGCATTATAGTATGCATGTCTTATAAACTCCTTGATGATACAATCGGCTATAGAAGCTTTTACTCGAGGGGGTGCTCTTGGCCTAGTGAATATCGCCTATTCTGGTGTTCATAAGTGGTGGTATAACCTTTGTTTACTTTTGCACTTCCACTATTATGAAAATCAATGAATCATGTTTGTATGCTCATTTAAAGAATCTTGTTTGCATTCTGGATTCCCTTTCAATTGCAGTTCCAAGAAGACAAGTCTCTCTTAAGTTCAAGTTTAGTTTGCAAGTTGTTTGTAGACTTCCAACCTTTTATATTGATGACTCTTGGGATGCTTGGATTATCTCCTACCTCATAACATCTACTCTTGGTTTTATTTATGTTTGCTAGTTCCAAAATCTTCGGCTTGTCTTTTTTGCTCAGATACATACTTGAAAGTCAATGAATTCATGCATTTTATTTGACATGGATTGTGGTTTTTTTTTATTTACAAAAACGATATTGTTAAGTAGATTTTTGAAGTTCCCGAAATGAACATGCCTTGTAAATTTTAAGGATTTGGGGTTTGATTTATACAATTTATTGATTATCTAAAACAGAGTTTTCGACTTATAAATCATGAAAGTAGTGTTTGTTAATTTGGAAAGTTTATTTATTAATTATTTGGGACATAAAAGTTACTTTGACAGTCATTACCTTCTCGAAATGTGAGTTCAAGTGGACAGGTTGAATTCAGAACAGAGGAATGTTGCTTTTGGACAATCATCTTTTAGACCGAAAAAGTTATGCAAGATAGGTATAGGCAGATGGCCTGTGTTTGTCTGCTCAAACTTATTCAATACTGTGTTTGTTTCCCTGATATCGCTCATTTCTAATTGCAAAGAAGAATCTTGAGTTAACTAGACACCACTCACAAGTGCTGATGGACGTAGTGTTCCAAGTTATTGCAATAACTTTTCCCCCAAAAGTAAGTTCGCTTAGGTTATATATGTTATCTTTCTTATGACTGACGTATTCACATTTTCCTCAGGATGGTGTTCTCCGGTGCATTGGCTTTCAAAAAGTTCAAAAATAACATAGTAACACTACTTGAATCGAGTTCACATTTCTCACTTGACTAGCTATACCCCCCCCCCCCACACACACACAAACACCACCACCACACAAAAAAATTATGCTATGCCCTCGGTTACCATATCAACATTTGTTTTTTCTTCCTTGTTTATAATTTTTAACTTTTGGCGGGATTACGCACAATTTGTTTTTAACTTCTCACACGAGTATGATATCGAATGACCATAGGGAGGTGGAGGTTCATTTGGTTATCACATATGTTGACCCTTAAGAGATCGTGTGAGAATATGAGTTAAAGGTGAGAAGCATATGAAGGGCTACGGACCTTGATCACTTTAATCTCACAAGCCACACCCACTGCCACTCATGAATATAATGAGAATTTATCTGGTGCATCTAGATGCATCGCATCATGTTGAGAAGGATGGAGATCCCTTCTTACCATTCTCATCATATCTTTCTTCCCACCGGAACCTAACCCATAATGACAAATGGTAAAGGTAACATTCAATGACCATTTAGGTTTTATTTTTCTTGATCACATGTAACCCATAAAAATAGAAAAGAATAAAGTCTTAACATCTACCGGTTAGGCACAAATCGATCCAATAGCGATAACATCAAAACAAAAACAAAAAAGTTTAACGACTCGATTGATAAAAAAAAATCAAGTTTTTTTGAAAAGTTAATTGTCATTTGAGGTTTCTTAAGGGATGCAAGTGGTAAATATGAATGTCAAAATGTGTATACAAACTATCTTAGGGGGTTAATATGGAAATAAATAACCGCAGGTTCCAAGTTTAACAACACAACCAAGAGAGAATCAGATGGTGGGAACCCTAACGAATCTCGTTACTATCCGATCGTGGAACTCAAAATCCAACAATCACCCCTTCCCTTGGATGCTATTAATTAATAATAACTTGTTGATATCTCGAAAGGCCGGTTCAGTTCATCAGAAACCACACAAGTTCCAATCAGGTTCTTTTGTTTTCGTCATACTATTTGATGATTGGTTATTTAAAAGATCATGAAGATCTCAAAGATGGCTTCTGGTTATTATTTGTGAAACTCAAAGCTTGTAAAACAAATATGCATTAAAGAAACAATAATCACCATCAGTCTACATGCAGAAATTTATTCAGTTAACATGATCCTACTACCATTCCTCCTCTACTCAACAAATGCTCGAATCTCCAAAAATCATACAAAGGAAGGAAACAAAGAGATCTCACTTGGGCAAACCAGTGAGCGGGTTGAGGAGAGCCTGGGTTTCATCAGTCAGCACAACTGGACCGCCGCCAGGTCTTGTACAGATAAAGTAACTAACATCTCCCTTGGATTTTTGGGTTGGATTAATGTTATCTTTGATTTCTGGGGGAGGGGCCAAACCTTCCACATCCTTCATATCCTTAATCCCGGCATCTTCTAGTATTGATTTGTCTCCAATTATGTAGCTAACAAGAAATCAAAATCATAATCATAATTATCAGTATACACTACATTTTTCACTCCATTTTTACAAACTTGAGGGATTTTCTTTATATAGCATACCAACGCTCCTTTTTTCAAATATATTGCAACACAAGAATATTTATTTGTGGTTGATTAAGTTCCATATAATACCTGTCTAAGTCGGTATCCGACTGTGGAGGGAAATTATAGAGCAGCCTCTGGAGAAGAAGTGCAGCAGTTTTCCTGTTGTGAGCAATCATAACCGCGTTTGGCCCTGCATCAAAGGTATAGGCCACCTGCACATTGTCTTAAACTCACTCCACGCTCCATCACGATGTTTTGACTACTAAAAAAGGGTATTCTAATTCCAACATGCCATCAGAGAAATTCAACCATATGCTAACTAAAGAAAATGAAATGGCATTCATTTATAGATGGAAGGTGCTAATGATAATTAAGAGGTATGTATGGCAGTTAGTATGTTAGACTTTATATGTGTTATTCGCGTTTGCTATCTTTTTAATAAATTTGAAATAGAATAAGAATACAGACCTGAGGTGTTTCTTCTGCACGATTCCATTTCTCGACACAGCTGATTATCCTGCAATAACATCATCCTTTAGAGTTAATTTACGAATTTTTCTAGTGCTAATCCATAATGCAACTTATTATACAGAAGTAGAAACTTGCCTATGGGATGTGTCGTTCATGTAGAATATAGGGGGATATGTGTCAAGGCAAACTGCATGAAATTGATTGCTGTCCGTGCAAGCTAGACGTGCAAAAGATTGGAAATCACGTTTTTGTATGGCATCTTCCATCTGGATTATGCGCTTCGGCACAACTTCCTAGGGCAATCACAAGGAAGGTTAACATGATTCCAAAATTTAATAAACTAAGTTTAACTATTAGTTAAATGTCTAAGATGCGTCATAATAATGATGAAATAAGATGAACCCTGTGGACTAAAATCAATATCATTAAGAACTTGTAAGAATGATAATAAGCATATAGGTGATATTTGTTTGAAAAGTTGCCAAAAAGGAAAGGCTGCACAAATATGGGACGCCCCAAAATAGATTTTAGCAGAGGAAGAGATTAAACTACACCAACATATTTGTTTTGCATACAGCCATACAGGGGGAACCAAATGACCGATGGAAGATTAAGGAAGACCCAATCATACTGGAGCAAGGACGATATTTCCTGAAAAAAAGATTTACGATCATAATTTACAGGGATCTAAATGTACCTTGGCTCTATGTTGAATAAGAGCACTAGTTTCAACAGTATCACGCATTCCTGAGGTGCTACTGGTTTCCTTCTGTCGTGCACTTACCTGTAAATGACAGAAGCAGCATTAGAACATGTTAAGAAATAAAGCAGACCGTATTAACATTACTTTGGGATCAGCTTGGAATACCAACAAATTGCTACTAAGATGAATAGGCTTTGCTTAACTAGTACAAAAATATTTACTATACAGTAAAAATATTTGCAGAAACATGATTCAAACCTAAGAATCTTTATAATAAAAACCTTTGTGGTGCTATTACATGTCTTAGTGTTATCAATCAATCAAACTAAAAATGCAGTTCTGTCTTGTGTGTGTGTATGGAGCGAATTGAAAGAAAACGGAATAAAAGAACATACCACAGCAATGATAATTACAAGTTCATCCCAGTGTTTCTCATCTGCAAGTTGAACAGCAAGGCTGTCACTGCCATTGTCCTCCTACAATTGATACAGAGAGCTTATTAAGAATATATGGTCCCATGATGACACACTTCATACAAGCAACTAACAAGTTTCAGATATCAAATTTGAAGTCCAAAGCCTACTTTTCCCATGACCCACTTGACAAATCCACCATACAAACTGCGACAAGCACTACCTGAACCTTGCCTGCACATAATTTATAGATTGAAAAAGTTGTCATCAGCATTCACTGGCATAAATTCCTCATTCATATAGGAATAACTCAAGCCATGTAGGCATAATAACATATAGCTGATAGAAAGTGAAATCTCTAAACTACCTTACCCTAACTTCCCATATAAATAAACTAAAAGGGAAAAAGTTATAGAAGAGAGAAAGGTAAGTAGCTCCATCCAAAGAGACAGCCTAAACTGTCAATGCTTTGAAGGCCCATGTCATGTCCACTATCTTATCTGTAATAGCCCAAAAGATCTTATAAAGTCACCCATGATTATGTGAACATTAACAAAAAGAACAATAGGGAGGGCCAGATACAATACAACAATACAAAACGAGAAAGAAAAGAGAATGTCTGGGGCACATATAAATAATGCAGAAGATACACACTCGATAAGAAGAGATGGGTATTAATATTTCCTGGATCGAGCCATTGAACAGGTAACTAGGTAAGGGAACTCAATTTGTTGCAATGTCTAAAACCTGGTAGGCGAGCAGTGGATTTACGTCTTATCACATAGAAAGTTTTTCTATTTACCACTCCAATATGATTATTTCAGAAAAAATGAAACATACACCAGATATTTATTATTCCCACATATGAACTTGATCAGCCACTGTGTGTTTATGAGTCTATCTGTTAATATTACATGGATGCTGAACAGATTAGCATTGCATCATATATCCCCTATGAAGTAGAAGCTAAAATGAATGCATACATTGGCACATTAAAAATTAGCAAAAGATGAAGGTGAGAAGAATCATCCAGACCCTAGAATGGTGGAACCCACCTCATAAGAATTGGAACAAGGAAAAATACCTTGCAATAGCAGAAAGTTGACTGTTATCTTCTTTCAGATTCATAAGCTTGGCAAGAGAAAAAACTGCACAAGAGTTATCAGCACATGGATCACAAACTCTAGGCAGTAAAGAAGGTCATGTATGCACATTTGGAAAACAAATTATGTCCAAATGCGTAGAAGTTAACATTTATATTTGGTCACATGGAGATTTAATGTAAATCAGATTCAGACCACACTACTTAATATAATACAAAAAAGTCAAGTTGTTTTTTTTCATTTGCAAAGTTTCTTGCTTCATAAGAATAATGAGGTTCAGTCTTTTGATGGTAATGTACTCCCCAAAGTTTTCTCAAAAGACGAACAACTGTTTTGACTCCATAATATAATGGTTGATTTGCAATTTACCAGTAATTCTGTCAATATATATTAAGAAAATGTGGTTGTTAGATTATTTAAGGTGACTGTAAATTGAAGTATGAAATTTGTATACCATTTAATGTGTTTATAACTGAAGTATAAAAATTTGTACCTAGGCAAGCAAGACCAGCAGCTGAGGAAGCCAGACCAGCGGCCGTTGGGAAATTGTTGTATGAAGCAATGTGCAGATGGAGGTTTTGCCAGTCTTCCTTCTTGATTTTGATGCCTTTCTTCTCGTCCTCTACATCTTGGGCACGGGCACGAATTTCTCTCAAACAACTTTGGAACCTACCTCCTTGAAGAGATATCTCCTACACCAACCAGCATAAAACAAGAGAAAAATCTAGTAATCAGAAAAGCTGGATGATTGATGAATTCTACCTTACCCTGAATTCATACATTTCTTCATGACAAAAGAGTTTATATATGCATATAGGATTATAAATTGCTCCATAAGATACTAGACAAAATTTTATTTTATTTTACTTACCATGATTAGTTTTGGGATTAAAAGGTACGCTTCTTTAATATCGTTTTCCTTGGAATCTTAAGTGCTTTCCAGATGTTTCACAAACACAAATCTTAACTGGAGAACCCCCCAATGTATTCTATAGCCATTTGGCTGTTTCATTTTGATTGCTTTTCGCTACGGAATATTCCAACTTAAAATTGGATTATCAGATCAGATGAGGTACTTCCCAGTTCCCATATTCAAAATTGATACATATGCATGCATGCATTAATACATATGGATCATGGATGTGTGTATATATAATTATAGTTTGATGTAACATCAATTCTCTCCAGAACCAAAACAGTTTTCATCTCTGCGAATCAATTCTTGGGGACGGAAGAGTACTTTGTTTTCTCCGAAGAAAAAGTTAGAATAAACAAATTTATGTCCTCACATCATGAATCTTGAAACTTACAAAAAATCAACAAGTATACGCAAACAATGAACAGGATAAACTAGTACCTTCCCGTTAAGCCACATGCGATCTTGATCAAAGCTAGGGCTAACAGAGACGGTAGTGGTGGTACAAAGATGATTGGGATCGAGAGTAACACTAATACTGTCATTGATCGGCAATATCAATGTCTCATCCCTCTTCCCCCAGTACTTAATCACCGCTATGTTCGTCGGAGTTCTCGCCGTCACCATCGACACCCATTTCGCTGGTTCACCTCCCATCTTCTGCAACCGTTCTTCCTTCCAAATCAATCAAGAATCAAAGATCCGATCCCTAGAACAATTGGGAGATAGATTAGGGTTTTGGTGAACGAACTTGGAGTTATACAGGTTGCTAAGCAATGAATGTATGGCTGGATTATTTATATGGAGGTTTGGAAGAAACCCCCCAATGTTGACTCAGAGTTGATGAGCAGCAAGAGTGTGGGTTTCTATCCGCAAGTGTTTCAGAGCAATGGACCCCTTGTTGTTGACTAGTTTCGTTTTTTATACTTTGGCCACCTTAGTTTTTTGTTATTTGAATTTATGGTCACCGTAGTTTTATTTTTTCAGGATCTAGCCACTATGGCGGCCAAACATTTTTAAGGCAATAAAAGCATCTCCAACAACATTTTTAATTTTTTTTTTTAAATAGAGACATAAAAATCAAAATCTTTCAAAAAAATTAGACTCGTCTTCAATAGTATCTCTACTTTGAAAAGTCCTAACATAAACAATATTATTAAGATATTAAATGTATTAAAAAAACTTTTAAACTAACTTTTATATTATTGATGGAAAATAGAGAGTCTGAATAAAATATTTTTTTTTAATTTGATAATCATTTTCTGAGTAATCTTTAAATTTGGAGAAAAAATGATTTTTTCTCATGTTTTCTCTATTTTGGAGAAACTTTTTAGAGATGCTATTAGAGCACAAATTTAGTCTAAAGTCTTTATTTTTCTTATTTTCTCTATTTTAAAGATGTTGTTGGAGATGCTCTAACAACCTTTTACTTCATTCGTCTTAAAAAAATGTAATATTTAATTTAACATATAATCACCACAATAATACTCCAAATATATCTAAGGAAACAACTATTAAAAAAGAAATTAGTAGACCATGGTCAATCATGCATAGATAAATTTGTATAAAAATATCTCAAAACATAAAAGGAAAATTTCTTATTTTAAGTAAAGGTTAATTATGAAATTTTTTTGCTACAAATTAGAAAAATAAATCACAACTTTATAAATAGAAAAAATAACATATTTTAACTCAACAACTATCTTTTTTGTGAAATTATTATTACTAACATTTTTTAAATGTTCTATGATAAATACCAAAACAAATATTTTGAAAATAGACTCCATAAAATAAGTCTCAAAAAAAATATTTAGTTTTGATACAGTTTATCCAAATTAAATTATAATTTATTAAATAATCCAAAATTAAGAAACGTACATCTTTTTTTTATGGGAAAAGGTGATAAATATTTTATTCTAAATTAATAAAAGTCTTGTGTGTCATTGTAGAATTTTGGTTCTAATTGTTTTAATAGGATGTTATAATCACAGGGAGCCCCGTTACTTGTCCCATTCAAAATATTGGCACATTGGTGGCCATTTTTGACATTTTTCCAAAACTAAAGCAATTGAATTGAGGATATTTGGATTGTATATTTTAGATTATTTTTTTGGTAAATTAAAGATTATATATACTTTATTAAAAGTTTCAGGTTATTTAAATTTAAAAATTACAATTGTTGAAGGATAAATGGTGTGTGTATATATATAGAAACATAATTAAATAAAAACTATAAAAAAATGTAAGAACAATGATAATTATTGATCATGTGTTTGTTTTATATTGTAAAACAATGCATGTGAATAAAAACATATTTCATATTCAGTTTCAAAACGTAAAACAAAAGGAACTAAAAACATACATTGAAAATAACCACATCGTGAATCAACTATTTAATTTCATATGTGTTGTTTCATATTCATGCATTGTTTCACCATATTAAACAGTACGTTAAACGAGTTCACAAGGTTCTCAACAACCGTTCTCATTTGATTAGTCTCTTATAATATATATAAAAGGGTTCTCAAAAAATTAAGTCCCTATATATAAATGAAGTTACGGTGAGAAGGGTAATAAGATCTTCACCCATTAGAATGAGATGAGTTACATCGAAATTTATCAGATCAATCTCCGTATCAAGCACGATTCATAGGTGAATTTGAGATTAAAAGTGATCAATGATCAATAACCATTTCTTATGTTTCTCACTTTAACTTGATTTCTCACATGATCCCATGTACAAACAAAAAATTGTCACTAAACATATTATAAAATTTTCTTGTTCAAGAATAAATATTAAAATTCCTGAAAATATAAATTAAAACGAATTACATTTTATTTTAATAATAAAATGTTCAACTTCAAAATACTATCATTATGAGAAATGTTAAATCATATTTTGCTGAATTTTCATGAAAACCATGTGTTCCTTTATGAAACACAAGTTTCTTAATGAAATACACGTGACTAGCAAAGAGGAGCACGTGTACGATTTTTTTTTCTCTCTTTATGAGATCAAACTTTACAAAGTGTTTTTAAAAAAGATTTACAAATGAACATACAAATATTACGGTATATTGTATATTAACTTGGTATTTGATTAAATATTGAGAAACAATTTATGTTTGTCGAAAAAATATAAAAGTAAAATAAACGTTAGAATGTTTTTCGATTGTTTTAGAAAATCTCGAGATTACGAAGAAGAAAAATTGAAGTTTGTAACTAATTTTGAGGGAAAGAAAAGGACGAGGGTATGATTGGTATCTTTAAACTAAATTTATTTATGGAAAATAATTTTATAATTTTTTGTATTTATTTGAAAATAGAAAATCAGTTTAAAGAACCCATGATTTATAAAGAATAGAGCAAAGAAGTTGCAATAAAAACTGCAACTCTTCCATAAAAATAATAAGTATGAGGGTTCGCTGTATATTTGATCAGGACTACACTAAACAATATTAAATGATCAAAAATGAAGCATACAGATAGGAAAAAAAAAATTAAAAGGTTTTAAGAATTTGTTTTAGGAAATTTAATTAAAATAACCATTTTTTAAATAATTGTTATCCAAATAACCGTTTTCTCTTTGGAGTTGAATTTACCAAAATAGCCTAAAAGTAAACGAAGTACTTCAAAAGTCTTCGAAATACCAATAAGCGAAATAAATACACATGGTTAGAAGACTTTGTAGAATTGCTTTTTGGTATTCGGAAGCCTATAATTCGATGACTTTTAGAGTTACAAAAATGATGAATTTGTTATTTACAATATATATTTTTTACTCTTAAGAGCTAGTTAATAAATTACTTTACGTCCTTTGCTTTTTAATTTTTCGTTTTACATCTTTATCACATTAACATATATAATATATAATCGTATATCAATTAAAATACGTTTTTATTTTAACAAGTTACACCATGAAGATCGTCTCGTCAATATCTTCGAAATGAGACCAATATTGGTTATTTTTTGAAAATGGTCTTATTTCAAAGGTATTAACGAAACGATCTTCATGGCGTAACTTGTTAAAATAAAAACGTATTTTAATTTATATACGATTATATATGTTAATGTAATATGATAGGAGTGTAAAACGAAAAATTAAAAAGCAAATGACGTAAAAAGATTTATTAACTAACTCTAAAGATAAAAAATATAAATTGTAAATAACAAATTCAATCACTTTTGTAACTCTAAGGGGGCGTTTGGTTCGCCGGAATGGAATGGAATCTGGTGGAATTGGAATCTGAATTCCTTTGACCAGATTCCAATTCCCTTGTTTGGTTCATTGTTTTCAAGAATTGGAATTTGGTAAATTCCTAAGAATTCCAAAAAGGGGCCATTTGAGATTCCTTAGCTTACCCATGGGATTTCATGGGAATTGAATTGGTTCTTTTATTAATGCCTAATATACCCTCATCCTATGTAACATCAATAATTGCCTGAATATTTTGATTAAGTAATTTTTATAGTATATCATGGGTTGTTTGTAACATTTTTCATATAGAAAGTGGCTTAATGCTATAGAAAGTGGCTTAATACTATAGAAATGGCTTATATATATCAACGGGACTGAGAGCTTATTCGCTCAGCTATACGTGACTGTTTGGCAGTGGCTTAATGCTAACAAACAGACTTTTAATCTACAGTAGCTTAATGCTATAGAAAGTGGCTTAATACTATAGAAATGGCTTACATATATCAACGGGACTGAAAGCTTATTCGCTCGGCTATACATATTTGTTTAGCGGTGGCTTAATGCTAACAAACAGACTTTTAATCTACAGTGGCTTAATGCTATAGAAAGTGGCTTAATACTATAGAAATGGCTTATATATATCAACGGGACTGAGAGCTTTTTCGCTCGGCTATACATGACTGTTTGGCAATGGCTTAATGCTAACAAACAGACTTTTAATCTACAGTGGCTTAATGCTATAGAAAGTGGCTTAATACTATAGAAATGGCTTATAGATATCAACGGTACTGAAAGCTTATTCGCTAAGCTATACGTGACTGTTTGGCAGTGGCTTAATGCTAACAAACAGACTTTTAATCTACAGTGGCTTAATGCTATAGAAAGTGGCTTAATACTATAGAAATGGCTTACATATATCAACGAGACTGAAAGCTTATTCGCTCAGCTATACGTGACTGTTTGGCAGTGGCTTAATGCTAACAAACAGACTTTTAATCTACAGTGGCTTAATGCTATATAAAGTGGCTTAATACTATAGAAATGGCTTACATATATCAACGGGACTGAAAGCTTATTCGCTCAGCTATACATGACTGTTTGGCAGTGGCATAATGCTAACAAACAGACTTTTAATCTACAGTGGCTTAATGCTATAGAAAGTGGCTTAATACTATAGAAATGGCTTATATATATCAACGGGACTGAGAGCTTTTTCGCTCGGCTATACATGACTGTTTGGCAATGGCTTAATGCTAACAAACAGACTTTTAATCTACAGTGGCTTAATGCTATAGAAAGTGGCTTAATACTATAGAAATGGCTTATAGATATCAACGGTACTGAAAGCTTATTCGCTAAGCTATACGTGACTGTTTGGCAGTGGCTTAATGCTAACAAACAGACTTTTAATCTACAGTGGCTTAATGCTATAGAAAGTGGCTTAATACTATAGAAATGGCTTACATATATCAACGAGACTGAAAGCTTATTCGCTCGGTATACGTATTTGTTTGGCGGTGGCTTAATGCTAACAAACGGACTTTTAATCTACAGTGGCTTAATGCTATAGAAAGTGGCTTAATACTATAGAAATGGCTTATATATATCAACGGGACTGAAAGCTTATTCGCTCAGCTATACATGACTGTTTGGCAGTGGCTTAATGCTAACAAACAGACTTTTAATCTACAGTGGCTTAATGCTATAGAAAGTGGCTTAATACTATAG
Organism: Silybum marianum; assembly: GCA_036898165.1. Taxonomy (NCBI): domain Eukaryota; kingdom Viridiplantae; phylum Streptophyta; class Magnoliopsida; order Asterales; family Asteraceae; genus Silybum; species Silybum marianum. Next base: position 7,249,739 of record CM072532.1, read on the forward strand.
AAATGGCTTATATATATCAACGGGACTGAAAGCTTATTCGCCCAGCTATACATGACTGTTTGGCAGTGGCTTAATGCTAACAAACAGACTTTTAATCTACAGTGGCTTAATGCTATAGAAAGTGGCTTATTACTATATTTTATGGTGTAAATTAAGGAAGTATATTTTATTAAAGTATCTTTAGTGTTAAAAAAATTTGAAATAAATAATAATTATATTATTAAAGTAATTTTAGTTTTAAAATTATTTTTAATAAAAAGGGTATTTTAGTCATTTACCGGAATTTCAATCCAATTCCAAGGCTACATTCTGTGAACCAAACAAACAGATTCCAATTCTGCCAACCAAACAGGTGGTCAAACCTGATAACATTCCAATTCCTTCAAAGTCAAATTCTTTTGACAGATTCCATTCCAGCCAATTCCATTCTGCGAACCAAACGCCCCCTAAAAGTCATCGAATTATAGTCTTGCAAATACCAAAAAGCAATACTACAAAGTCTTCAAACCAAGGGTAATCCACTTACATCCATTGGTATTTCGAAGACTTTTCAGGTATCTCACTTACTTTTAGGTTATTTTGGTAAATCTAACGAGAAAACAGTTATTTGGATAACAATTATTTAGAAAATGCTTATTTTAATTAAATTCTCTTTATTTTAACATAGACAGTTGCATTTTATCAACTTTTTGTATTGTCATGCCTCATTTTATCCCGCATACCAAAGGCACAATGTACCATCTTCTTACCACCGTACTTATATCATGTACCTTTGTTGTAAATTAATCATTATATTATATTTAAGGATTGTTCACGAAAAAACTTACCAGTAAGAATCACCACCTTCATTAAATCAGATTCTTGGTATACGTCTTTTATCCAATAAGCACTTACCAGATAAAATTCACAGTCCTTGTCACCCGAACCATATCCAAACTGAGACCGGAATACTCTGTGATTAAATAAAAGTTTTAACATGTTTCATCATCAAATTAACATTTTTCCTCTCTGGATTCCCTATAAAAATTTCCAAAACTTTTAAAAAAATCTAACTAATCCTCATCAGAATCAGGTTCCACATCAACAATATCAGGAATCTCATCCATCAGTTTGTCATCACCACCCAATGCAAACACCAACTCCTTACCTCCCTCCAAACTAGATACCGTCATCTTCAGATCACCGGCAGAGGTGTCCTTGGTGGCCGTCATCTCAGTTTCCATGTCAGATACACGATGATCAGCCGTCTGATTCAGAACTTCAGACGGCTTAATGATTTCGTCAACCAGAATTCCCTTTCCTTTCTCTTCAGCAACTTTGGAACCAGATGGGCCCTCGATGGAAACAAGCGGTTCCAGTTCCACCGCTGAGGATGTTTTCTCCACCGTGTTATTTTCTTGCTGAATTTCAGCCGCATTGATTCCGTCACCATCTTTTACCCATTTTTCATACAGATCATCCTCTTCTGATTCAGGGTAGTCGGGTCCGTTTCTGGATGTGCCAGCTGAATATAGGTGGTGTTTTTGAGCACCAGCATATGTGTTGTTATCCATAAAGCTATCTTTAACTCCGTTAACATGATACTCAATGGAAGATGAGATATCTATAAGCGGAAGGGCCCTCGGATGTATCAGAACTTCCAACGTCAATAAGGCGTGTGCACAGAACTCCGCAACTTTTGTTCCTGTTTCTTGCATACCTGCACATGTTTTCTTACTGATGAATTATACATATCAAAAGAAACAATACAATAAACCGAAAAAGAACGTAAAACAAGTTGATATTATGAAATTAAATAATAAATAAAGTTAACATATTGAGGATTTTGAAATACAACGGTACCTCTACGGAAAAGCTCAAGACCCTGGGCTAGATACGGAGGGCGAATACGACCAGGGGAAAGAAGGGATGCCAAAAGTGCACGTAAAGAAGCAAGTTGAAAATCAGACCAACTAGGCGGGCTACTGTCGTGCAGGGTATAAACGTAATTTGCTTGTTTTGTCCATCCACCTTTACAAGCATCTGTAGCAACAGTTATAAGAAGGATGTCAACGTTTGACCTCCATCTCTCAGATCTCGATGCACCACCCTGTCAAAATTAGTATTTCATCAATCTATAGTTTGGATCAAAGGCCAATAACGAAAAAAAATTAAATTCATGGGAATATAAATTAAAGCACATATAATCATCAAACAGTACATGCATACACACACACATGTCTAACGGTCTGTTTGTTAGCAGCTTAATGAGCTTAATGGGACTCAAAACTTATTCGGTCAACTATACTTGACTCTTTGGTAGTGGCTTAATCAAATAGGAAAACATACCACGGTTAGAAGTGTTTCTAATGCCTCAAGTGCAGCAATCTTCAAAGAAATTGGAGTAAGGTTTTTGCATAAACTAGCTGTTTGAGGTTGATCTCCAAAAGATGTTATCGTCATATCATGCTTCCTTTTCTTTTGCAAAGGCTGTGGCACTGACTCAGATGTCTTTAAGACTGCTTCACCACCGTGATCACTGACTGAATCCAGATCAATGGAGGCATTACTTACCACATCTTCAGCTAGGTACATTGTTATCCCTGCTCCATTGCAAAATACAGTCATGACAATGTTATAATCACCACTTTTGACATTATTTATCTTCTAAAAAACCAATCTGGTTATTATTAATTATTAAAGATTTTAAAAGGTCGTAAAGGTTTAATCCAAATTGAAACAGATAAAATGGTTTTAAGAAAAACCCAGAGAAAATGTGGGTGCAAAGATAATGAACTTGTCACTCAAACTATAGAGTCATTCAGTGACCTTATTAAACTAAAGGAAAGTTAAAAAGCATACCAACCCCCATGGACATCAGCATCAACTTAATGAGGGAATAAACTTTTATCCTAAGTTCCGGAAATGCACATCTCTTGAAATACTCCGTTACAAGTCGAACAATATGTGCAGCATGTGGAAACAGTTGACTGCAAAGGGAAAAAAACATTGCCAGAATGTGAACAACCACTACAAATCCAAATGAGATAATGTGAAATAAGTTATAAAAAGTGACATAGCACTTGAAACAATTAAACATGTTGGCAGGACTAAGAAACAGGACTAAGAGAAGTGGATATTTATGTTTTTTGAGGATGAAGTAGATTAGGCTAAATACAAACGTAACCACCTGAAATATGTTTCTTTACATGAAGCAGAAATCAGCCATAATCAAACATATTAAGCAAACACAGACAAGATAGCACCTTTTTCAGACAAGCATATTAGCCACTTTCCTTATTACTTAAGAACATCACTAAAAGTATTCGACTCCAATCCATTATTTTTTTCCCCTTGCAAAATACTGAAATCATATAGCTTCATTATAGAAAAATACTAATACCTAAAAGATAAATATATAGTTCACCTGCGTGCTTCCTTGACAATACCACATAGGATTTCCAAACTATATGAATGCTGAACTGGAAGTTCAGTACAAATACATTCCTGTTGCATTGCAGTCATGATGGGGTACAAGGTGTGTGGCAAGGAACCGTCCACCATCAGCACTCTTCCAGCAAGCATTAATAATGACCTAACAGGAACTTTGATCTATAATTGAAACAAATAAAACTTCAAATAAATTACCCTTTTAGCTTAATTAAAGGTAAACATAATTACATTAGAATAGTTAAAGCTACCTGAACAGGATAAGAAGTTCTAATCATTGTAGAACAACAAAGCATCAGTGCTGATATACTAGGCATAAATAGTCGTTCTGGCCTTGTTGTCTTATTAGAAATATCTAATATTGTTAGACCTCCAAGAGGAGGTGGAGGCTCTTTTCCTGGAGGGACCAATGCCCGCATGGCTTCATTGGTTGTAGTTTCTGCAGTGTGTGTACATAACCTTGTAAGTATTTTTTTTGCCTTTCAAAAAAATAAAAATAAATAAATAATCAAACATCACCAAATTAAATCTCCATTTACTTACCTTCTTCTAAACCTTGGAACGAATCATTCAAAAGGAGATTTATTGCTAGCAAGATCTTCTGCATCATTAACGACCAGCTATCTTCGTCTCCTCTTGATTTCGGAAGTGAAGATAAGCAAAGAGCAAGTTTCTGGTCAAAGCAGAAAGTACTTGAGAATTTTTTGTTAACGTATTGAATTCCAAAACATATAAAATAGGTCTAACCTTCAACATAATAGCATTGCATTTCCCAGACATAATCTTTGTAACAATAGCAGCTTCAGCCTGCAGAAGAAATTTTCCATACCCAGCTCAATTTTCAGAAATCGACCAAAGGAGGCAGGGACCATTGTTTATTGAAAAGCATCTCGCTTATTATAGTTTTTTAGGAGAAAAGAAAGGAAACGCCTTTTATATTTACTACAAACACTATGTTCAGTCAGCAAAGTTGTCACTTGTCACTGAGAACAACCTGTGTTAAAGCCAAATTGGCTTAATAATAAAGATAGTAAGTGAGCAATAATGTCTAGTAACAAATCAGTATATTCACTGAACTTGTCATCACATATATTCCACAGCTGTCAGAAGGCATCAGCCTAAAAAAATTCGTACACACTTTGCAAAAGAATAAAGATCATTGATTCATCGTACACACTTTGCAAAAGAATCCAATAACTTACTGAATCATAGTTCTTCTGGACAGAAGATGGAAAGAAATTCAAAATGGTGCATAGCAAAGAAACAGCTCCTTCCTGCATAAAAGGAACAATCAGATGACGATTGGTAACTAGAAGCCAGTAAAGCTACGACTCTTGAAAATAATAATGTCCAAACATATAGCAGGTACCAATCAGCGGGATAATTTAAGCAACAGAAACATATATAAATCTGAAAGTAGCATGTATAGTAATACAACCAAACACATGCCAGAGAGTGATTGTAAAGAGGGGATTATAAACACCTCAATGGTACATGTGCCCCACAGAAACAAATATAAACATAAGGGAGCAGCTCCATACATTATGATAGAGGATCCCCCTATGTTATGCACTGATCCAAGCCCAAACCCAAGCCCATTAGTAGAAGTAAGAACTGCCATACATATTACATACCTTGCTTTATATATTACCAATAACTATGGCACATGAGTTACATAGATGCTCACAATAAATTGTTTCTTACTGACAAATGAGAAAGTTACCAATAAGCAAAAAGCTTGGGTGAGGGAGTAGAAGAAACTGAAGATTATTGGATGTGTAATTGCGAAGTAAATAGATCTTTAATGACTACCAAGTTCTCAGTGCATTCAGTTGATATTAACTGCTAAGGGTTGGGTTCCGGTGAGGAGAGTTAAGGTGAGAAGCGTAAGAAGGGATCTCCATCCTTGGATGCACATTAGGATGAGATGCACCGAGATGCACCGGATCAACTCCCTTCTAAAGTGCAATTCATGGGTGGGTATGAGATTAAAAGTGATCAAGGGTTCAGATCCCTTCTTATGCTTCTCATCGGAACTCTTCTTCTCACACGATCCTATGCCTAACTGCTAAAGCATAAATATAAGAATTAAATTACACTGAACATGGTAGTACCAAAAACACATACAGCATCTGAGCTATCCTCGTTCATCAGCTTTAAAACTGGCTGAAGAAGTTTTGCAGCATGTGAAGCTCCATCTTTCTTCATATTTGGAAACCCACCCAACCTAGTTCAGAGAGAATAATATCAGACGTCTTGTTTGATGACGAAAAGAAAGATATATATATATATATATATATATATATATATAAAGTGAGCATATTATGTATGAAACAGGATGTGCTTCAGATGTGCAACAGTGGTAAGCTCATTTTTCCCCATTTCTGAGTCCTGATAAGTTAGACACTGAAACTAGATCACACTGCAATTCCAAATTAAGATGGTCATGAAAGTAACTAAAATAATTCAAATTCGCAAAAATGATAGGACCAGACAGGCACAGGTCTTGACCATCTTAACTGTCAATGAAAACAAGTTGGGATTAGTGTAAACAGCCAGATCACAGCCTCTTACTAGAGAACAGATGCCACACAAACACAGAAAAGTTAACATCTTGGTGCGTCACGTCTAAAAACCTAAGCATAGTTGGGAATTAAATGCTAGCTCCTAAAACAATACATAATTTTCCGAAATGACACGCTACTCCATCTCATCCTTTCTTTCTAAAATTTGGTCAATGATAACAGCAAACTCTGAATTGAGAAAGTTATCATAAAGTTGGAGTTGCTGAACCGGTTGGTTTAACCTGGTCACAGAATCACGCAGATTAAGATCAATAGCTCCCAAGCATCTCGATACCCAGTCAAGTGTCTGATTGGCCATTACATGCAGTTGAACAAACTGACAGGCCAGTTCCTTATGGTAGTGTTTGGTCAGCAGACTGATGGGAAAGATGGGGCAGAACAGGACAGGACTGACTGGACTAAAAGCATTGCATTAGAACAGAATACATAATAAAAGGACTGGTAGCCAGTTTAGAGTGTCGGTTGTTAAGAAACCACTGTACGTTACAAAATGCAAAAAGAAAATGGTTATAACGATCGCACAAAAATGGAAAAAAACTCAATTCATTAATGGGTTTGCAAAACGCGCCCTCATAATACTGAAATGGGACAGAACAGGACAGGACTGACTGGACTAAAAGCATTGCATTAGAACAGAATATATAATAAAAGCACTGGTAGCCAGTTTTTGTTAAGAGTGTTGGTTGTTAAGAAACCACTGTACGTTACAAAATACAAAAAGAAAACGGTTATAGAGCGCACAAAAATGGAAAGAAAAAAAAACTCGATTCATTAATGGATTTGCAAAACGCGCCATCATAGTACTGAAATGGTAAAACAAACAATACAATTGACAAAAAAAAATAGCAAAGCCAAACAATCATTAATGAATTTCTTCTGTTTTTGGCCCAAAAAATTGATACAAATGAGGATATTGTAGATATGCTAAATTTTACAACTATGTTATCCTTTCGCGATCTCATCATAACTTCTAGTTCTCAATCTGAATAATCGTAATATTAATGACAAGTTTGTCACCGTCAACTTAAAGCTCGATTTCTAAAATTTAACATGTTTATGGTTTAGAGTAAATTATAAAAATATACCTTGTAAGAAGATCTGATATCGAGACACAGCAAGCAGCCTTCACAAAGTGAGATTCTGCAGGAGGCTGATGCAAGATTTAAAATTTGTGTTAGATCCAAAAAGTAAGGTTTCTGTAGACACAAAGAACATTAACTTATAACAATCTTCAAACATACCAATCTTACGCCTTACCTTTACCTTTCAATCTAGACATTAAGGTTGACACGATCATGTAAAGGAGAAGCATGGATATTGAAATAGGCGGTCCAGGAAATAATAGGAATATGCCAAAAAGAATTGGGATGCACCAAATATTTATTTTTATCTTCTTTGATTTTTGATTTGTACAGATACATAGATACATTAAGGACGCATGATACTTTCTTAGTACTGGTGTTTCGCAAGGAACTAGATCATCCAAGGTCATACTTTTTTTGTTGTTTGCTTCCATGAGGATGTGTGCTACCGAACTGTTGAATGGACTAAAAAGTAGCAAAGTCATAACCAACTGTCCAATATTTGCAAACAATTTTGGCATGAAATAAGTCGAATGAAAAGAAAATTTTAGCAAACAATAAACAAGAAGAATCTCATAAGAGGTTCTTAAGAGATCACTCCATTATTATCCTACTGTTCAGGAAAGAGAATTTCAACTTCCAACTTGAAATACAAGATAAATAGAGATGAACAAGAAGTGCATGCCACGAGTCAATATGTGATGTGGATTGTTGGAGTTGGCCTTAAATGCAAGGTGAGTGGATGTTTTGAGGTTACTATTCCTAATGAAATTTTGAACCGTATTTTCTACTTGGAAACAGCCATCAAGATGGTATAATTACAGTTCATTATCGGCTTAAATTAGTTTGAATTTTTCTATACCACTTGGGTTTTGCACTCCGCAAAATGGCCAAGCTAAATCTGTAATTTGAACAGTTTAAGCTTTTAAATGAACCAACAGAATGGTACTAAGCAGATATCAGAAATATATTAAATACTTCAAAAGAGCTCAAAAAAATTAATGCATAGTTTTGTTCAGTAATTATGTTTCATTGGTGGTCATGCCAAACAGATGCACACGTGTATACAATAAAAAACAGAACTATATGTCAGCCACTTCAATAAAATCAAATTCTATCTCTTTCCCCTCCATCTATCATTCAAAATCCAATCAGATCTTATACTGTTTCTGACTAAATTCTTCAGAGTTGTTCAAAATATTAATTTTGTGATATCTACTATTCATTGTGCATAACTGTTGATGTTCGAAATTCCAAGATAGTTGGCAACATTTACTAAACCCAACCACGGACGTTACATACACCTAAACCAAACCAAGTCAAACTAACCCAGTGAATCTCGCACAAAGGTAGGGTCCAGCGTTAGGACTTATGCAGGCCTTACTTCTACCCCAAGGGGTAAAGAGGCTGTTTCTGTGACATTAAAGCACCTATAAACACAAATATTCATCAAAATAGAAAGGCAGAATAAAATATAATTACCTGAAGATGTGAAAGCAACTTCTGAAACCAAACAGAGTAAGATGCAAGGAACCGCTCGGAACTGCACTCTTCACAAGTCATCCCTAACAAACATATTCCAGCCCAGCATTTATCTGGCTACATCACATTTTAAGTAAATTCAGACAGCAGTTCTGAAACTATAAACTAGATAAAAACCATCACATTATTAGCTACTTGTATTCTCTAAGATTATATAAACCATAAATCTCATTACAGTAACAAGGAAATCATAAATATATTCATATTATTATCCACCCTTTCAACCCAGAAGAGAATAAAGTCATTAAAAGGATTTTAGTTTGTCCCAAAATAAACGAGTGAAATGGTTTCTGTGATCTTATGAAACAATTTACATCATGTGTTTATGTAGTTGAGGACCATATCATGTGCTAACTGGGAACTCAATAACTCTACAGTATGGTTCCAAAACAATTCGACTCGCAATCATCATTTTTTGCTAAAATTAACTCACTTATATTACCATACGTTTTATATCAAAATTTCACCCAATATACATCACTAGTATCTTACAGAAAATACATCACTAGGATCGATTTCCTCGTCTAGAATATGATTTTAGTGATTTACACATTAAAACCCCTTAAATTGTTCGTTCATTATAAATTTTTTTTGTCTGACGAAGGGGGTCTCAATTTGACCTTCGTAAGAATATCCAACTTTTAGCACATACTGCGATTGAGAAAAGAAAACTTCTATTGCCGATTGAAGTGAAACTTACCATGTTGCTACAGACTAACATGAGCAGGCAGTCAACCCACGAATCAACCGCAGATTTCCATTTCTCGATCAATTTTTTGTTATCAGCAGATTGCACAACGCGTTCAGACAACAATTGATGAGTTTTGATTGCAGAGACAACGCGTGAGAGCTCTAATGGATTACGCAACTGCTGTTTCTCATCGGGGATGTGTTCTTTGATAAGTGAACGTAGAAGTCTAGGTTTAAGAGCGACGTCATACATGTTCTGAACATGGTCAAATGCCGCCATTACTGTGAGGCCTCTTCTTCAACCTCTACAGCTCTCTGTGAGGTTTAGAGAAAGAGGACTAGGGTTTAACTAAGAAGGCGTTTTGTTGGGGGTTGGGAATGGAAGTATTTGAAATAAAACTGAATTTTACACCTAGAGTACCTCCATAAACGTTATTCTACATGTTGGACCTTCATTTAATTTTAATTTACATCATTTGTGTTGTTTTAATAACAATTTATAATTTAATAAAAAACTTATTTATGCTACAAAAAAGTGTAGAAAGTTGGACGATTGAAGTGGAAAAGAAGGATAGGTCGAGCAGGTAATGAGATAAGCGATTGATATATAATTGTATAAGACTGTTTTAGACATATATAATTGTATAATTTTTTATATATATTATTGAAGACATAAAACCAGATAGCATATCAGGGGTTTAACGACTTATATCTGGTGTATATTAGAGGAAGGAAATGGAGATGGGGCAATGTGAGTCATGAATGAGGTGGTAGTAATGTTTCCAAATACATAAGTTGGACTAGGGTGTATAGCTTTATTTTTTAGTAATCTATGATTTTTCATCCATGTGTTTGTTAAAATTTATGATTTTTATCCACGTGCTTTTAAATTATTTTTTGTTCATATAGTTTATAATTCATAGTTGTTTTCTTTTACAAGGTTAACTTCGTCAGTTGTTTACGGTTAAATATGAACGATGAAAACAACAATGAATGAATCCAACTTCTTCTTTGCTCAACACTTAAAACTTAACAGCAAAACACTATGAATGTAACCTTTTGTTGTGAAGGTTCGGATTTTTTTACCTTCTCAATGTTTTATTGTGACAAGCGTAAAAATGTGGTCTCACGGGTTTCACAAAAACAAACTAGTCTCACGTGAGCCCAAACTCCATTTAATATTGGTTATCTTACTATTAGTCCATTGAAAAAGACTCAAGGAGTGTTTGGTTGAGCTCATCAAAATTTTCATTTCTTTAGGCGCGTTCAAACGAGAAGGCGGTCAACTTGTAAAAAGTGCGACAAGGGCCAAAGCACACTCAATTGTAATGTAAAATCACATGTGATCCTAATGTAAAACCACATGTGATTCTAATGTAAAAGCACATGTGATACAAACACGTCGCCTTGACCAGCCATCGCCAGGGTGAGTTTTCACACGACATTGGGCGCCAAGTCGCCTGCGTCCATTTGGACGTGTTGTAACTTGTATCACATATTTAAACTCGAGCTAGAATAATTTTTTAAAATAATGCTCGAGTTCGAGCTCGAATATTTTTAACTGTAAAATTATTCTACAGTGATATTACGTGAAATAATACATGTATGCATAATATCCTTTAAACTTAAATGTTCCTTATATTATATTTGTGATGGTCCTTTAATTTTCACAACATCTTTTACTAAATATACTATTAGATACATTTGTACAACTATAATATTTTATATTATTAAAAATATATTACATTTATTGATCTAATAAATTCTTTTTTTTTAATTACATTTATTACTGAATATAGATAATATATGTGTGTGAGTTTTATTTATTTGCGGATAAGTATATAAATGTATTTGTTTATTTATAAATTAAACTTGTTAAAACAAATAAAAAAACCTGTACGAAACGGCTACACAAATAAATAATAAATGCTTCAAAATTAATAAAAATATTTAAAATTTATTAACTTACAAATTTAATGTAAGATTGATTTATTTAATTATGTTTATAGAGTTGTTAAAATTAAAGATAATAAAATGATAAAAAGACAAGAAATGAAACAAGAAACTAAAAAAGAAGTTAGGTTACTCTAGACAATAAATTATGACTAGAGTAAACTACATATTTGGTCCTTAGGGTTTATTGGTTTTAACACTCCGGGTCTCTAAATTGAAATATCTATGACTTGCATCCTTATGGTTTCAATTTTATAACGTATTGGGTCCCTAAAAGTGACTCCGTTAGTTTTTGGCTGTTAAAGCCCACATGTGCAAGGGCATTTTGGTCATTTTACGGTTTATCACTTTTAAATTACATTTTGGGTCCCTACTTTATAAGGACCAAACATGTAATAAAACCACAGGGACCAAACATGTAATTTACTCTCTCTATATTCTATTTGTGATTAATAATTAATAATTAATAATAAATATATTTATATTATATTTATCACTAGTTTCACAAAATTTCTTATTATGCTATTGTATTTTTGTATTTTTTTATACATCAATAATTTTTTAAATTGTTTTTCAATTATGGCATTATACTTTAAGTTTTTTTATTATATTAGAGCAATATATACTTGAAATTGTTTTTCTAGGCATTGTACTTTTATTTTTCCTTATTAAATTATATGAAAATTAAATATTTTTATGTAACATATTTTTTAAACATATAAGATTTTTTTTCCTTAAAAAAACACATATTTTTTAACATATTTTAACTGGTAGCAATCTAAAATGTGTTTTACAAATTTTCTACATATTGTTATATTAATGAATAGTTTTAATTTTTAAATAATTTTAGCGCTTTCTCTAATTCATATCCCACCTATATTGATGGTTTTTTTTTTATTTATGTCACGTAATTTATTTAACTTATTTAACGAAAAATAAAAAATAAAAAGGACCATCAATTTTTTTAAATAATTTCCTCACTTTCCCTTCCGACTATTCATACCTTTTTAAATAGTTTTTTTTAAATATATGAAAAACATAATATAGGTGGGATATGAAGGAAAATATAGGTGGGATATGAATAAGAGAAAGCGATGAAAATATTAAAGAAAACAAAATTAGTTATTAATATAATAATATTTAGAAAATTTATAAAACACATTTTACATTGCTAACGTTTAAAATAAATGTTAAAAAGTATGTGTTTTTTGAAGAAAAAACAATCGTATATATTTTAAAAAACATGTTACATTAAAATATTTAATTTTCATACAATTTAATGATAAAAAATAAAAATACAATACCTAAATAAAAAAAAATTCAAAGTATAGATTGCTCTAATAAAAAAATAAAAGTATAATGCCACAGTTAAAAACACTTTAAAAATATATTGGTACAATAAGAAAAATGAAAATATAATACCATAAATTTTTTTATAACAGTATGGTGGTAAATATAATATATATACAATTATATAAATATATATATATATATTGAATTGTTAATTATTAATTATATATAAAGTATAGAGAGAGTAAATTACATGTTTGGTCCCTGTGATTTTTATTACATGTTTGGTCCCTATAAAGCAGGGACCCAAAATGTAATTTAAAAGTGATAAACCCTGAAATGACCAAAGTACCCTTGCACATGTGGGGTTTAACAGCCAAAAACTAACGGAGTACTTTTAGGGACCCAATACGTTATAAAATTGAAACTATAAGAATGCAAGTCATAGATATTTCACTTTAAGGACCTGAAGTGTTAAAACCAATAAACCCTAAGGACCAAGTATGTAATTTACTCTTATGATTATATAGAAATAGAACCTCTTAAAAAATATCAAGTACCTTTATACATGCTCGAAGATACCACTATAAACCCCACATTAAACAAGTAGAATACACAACATCTGTTTTGTTCATATATCTTCATTAAGATAAAGTTTAACTAACTGTTTTTTCATTTTAAACTCTTATCATCACTTATATCTGATTTTTTAGACGTTTCATAGCCATTTCCGAACTGAAATCAGACTTCAGTACCTATTAAAAAACAAACGCCACCTAATAGTCAATCATGCCTTGTTGAATATTATATCAAACTTTATAAATAAAAATTTATTTACATTAATATTTTAAGCGTATATATATATATATATAAATATATACTATATTTGTAGATTTTTTCGTTAGTCTCGGTCATTAAAAGAGGCAAACACATTAATTTCTTTAAAGACGGAAAGACGGATTTTATATGAGATTGATTGAAATACATGATAATCAATTTTATGTCCAAATTTTTTATAATTTCAATTACATGATTAAGGTGAAAAATGTATGAATTATATATTTGTATTCTCAACCATCCAATTGATTATCTATTTTATTTTAAATCAAGTTAATTTACAATTTAAAAGAACAATATGATAAACACATGTTAATCAGCTCAGTTATAATTAACAGATAATGATAGATATAAAATAAATAAATTAAAATCATATAACTAATATTTTTTTTAATTCATTTAAATTGCTAGATATAGTTGGTGGAGTCATGATGGTCATGGTCCTTTAGACTTGCCATGCCTTCATAATTAACTTTCATCCTTCTTCACATTAAACCATATAATTTCCATGGGACCTATTTCTAAAGTTACGCCTTTCGCTTTTTACTTCAATAATTTCGGTTCAAGTGTTTCATTAATAAAATACGTAAATAAAAATTGTTGAGAATTTGTAAGAAATATTTTATAGTTGTTTTTTATATGAAATATACAATGTTATTCATACGTAAAATATAAATAAAAAAAACATCAGGTATGATGAGTCCTCGAAGGAATATTTGTAATATCTTAGACGGATCTACACACTGACAATTACAAAGAAAAAGATCATGGCAAGCCTGAGTGCCTGACAGGACGTCAACAGTCTAAGTGAAGGAATTTGTAACAACTCGTCCCACATGAATAAAAAATGAGATTTGTGAGTTTTTTATAAGTCTCAAGTTACGAGCTACCAGTAACTTCCACCACGGTTTTAAATGAAAGAATTTATTTTATTTCGTACAAAATCGTGTTGTAACCAACCACACCCATTAAAATTTACATGTTTCGACTCTAACATCTTTTGGTACATCATCCAATATGTCTAACCTACTCATTTTGTCAACTCTAATTAATCTGATTCATTCATTACAAAAATCTGTTGAATCACTCTCACATGTCATTGCATCAAGTACATGTCTTTTTATATATTTATTGATAACGAAAATAACACACCAAACTAATTACATTATATATTTATTCTATTTATATAACTGTTTTTTGGTGACAAAAATCATTATCTTTTTAACGACGTTAGGAGAACATTTAACCGAGCATTTAAAAATAATAATTATATAAAAATAGACTCATTACCCTTATTTTTTTAGCATCCACGATACCACACCAGAGCAAGCGTTTGTCGAATCTAAACCATGAAAACTATTTTTAGTAATTTACAAAGTATATCGACAAACCATGAAAACTATTTTTAGTAATTTACAAAGTATAAACTTACAAATATACATATTTTATGGTTTTAATCTGTATGTCCCACCTTTTAAAATTACAGTATTTCGGTATTTGACATATAACGTACACATATCCCGACATTAATCATTGATGGTACGATCTTGATGACTCCATTTTCCCGCAAGTCATGCCTAAATTGAACAAATTTTGGTCCAACCTTTTTACAAAGTGTCCCTACTTGCAAATTTTTTTTTGCTTTACCCTCTCTATATACCACAATTTATAATTCTTGCTTTCTTTTAACCTTTGCAATGGCTTCCTCTTCCTTCTTTTTGTGCTTCTTTGCATTTTCATTGCTATTAGTTAGTCTCTTTAAATCGACCAATTCGTCGAAACTCGAAGTGGAGGAGTTGTCATGGCTCGACGACGATAAGGACGAAGAGATCAACATGGTCCAGAGCCGTCACGATTCACTACGAAAATGTGATTTTGGGTCAGGGAAATGGGTTTATGATCAGACGTATCCTCTTTATAATGCGGCGACTTGCCCGTATCTTAGTACGAGAGTTACTTGTCAGAAAAACGGGAGGCCGGATTCTGATTACGAGAAATGGAGATGGGAACCACATGGTTGCTCCATTCCTAGGTATGTATTTCTACTCGTTTGGGAAAAAAATAGCCATTACGGATGTTACTGATTTGAGCTTTTAACAAGCTACTTGATTTCGTAATTCTCGTGCTCCAGTCTATTTAAAACATAAAATAAAGTTGGTTTAAATTAATTAACAAGTCAAGCACTCAAGCTCCCTAACACTAACATTTGACTCAACTCATTCCGATGACCAAAATAAAGCATAAGAGTGCGTTTGATATCCAGACAAGACAAAACATGACAGAATAAAAAACAGCAATTGTTCAATGTATGGTATAAAACATAATTGGACATGATAGAACAAATAAAATGACTAATTTACCCTAATAAGATTTAATAAATGACTGATTTATTAATATTTAATAAATTACATAAATTAACCAAAATATAGAAATCGTATAAAAACAATATTTTGAAGACAATAAAATGAAATTTTAAATGGTATAAAATATAATAAATAAAATATAAATAATGAGACATATTTGATGTTTTAGAATAAAATTGAATTTTATTTTGATGTTATACTGGTAAAATATAACTATGTTTTATCTTGTTCCATAGGGTGGGGTGGAATTCCACTCTGTCAATGTATGTTTCATATAAAAGTCATGTTAAACATGGAACAATCATCCTTGTTTTGTTCTGTCATGTCCTGTCTAACGTACCAAACTTAACACCCTTTAAATACCGGTGACCAAAATATTTCAGGTTTGATGCATTGGAGTTTCTTGGAAGAATGAGAAGGAAAAGAATAATGTTAGTTGGTGATTCTATAATGAGAAACCAATGGGAGTCTCTTGTTTGTTTGGTCGAATCTGTCGTTCCCACTGATCGTAAAACTGTTACCTACGTTGGTCCCACGATGGCCTTCCATGCCCTCGTAAGCTCATTCTACTCGAAACCTCGTTTAATTGGATGTACAAAAAACTAGTCTTATCTTGTCTCTAATATGAACCATATAGTTGTACCGTACAACTAGCCGATGCATATTTATTAAGGGTGCGCATTAATAAGTTGTGCCGGACAACAATACAACTTATTAATGCATAGTTAGGTATTTTTAACATATAAATGAAATGTATTGTTTAATAACTGATGCATGTATTTATTTGATTTACAAATATGACGGTTGTACCTTACGCATTATTTCTTGTACAGGATTTTGAAACATCGATTGAATTTTGTTGGGCCCCACTTCTAGTTGAACTAAAGAGAGGGCCTGGAAACAAGAAGGTTTTACATCTGGATTTGATAGAAGACAATGCCAAGTACTGGAGGGCTGCTGACGTGTTGGTTTTTGATTCGGCACATTGGTGGACCCACTCGGACAAGTGGACCTCGTAAGAAACAACTAAAAGATGCATTAACTAATTTGTAAATTATAAGAACATCTCCAACAGCTATGCTAAAATAAAAAAAAGTGTAATTTTAACATTTTAGTTGCTCCAACAGTTATTCTATCCTATATGTTAAAATAGGAAAAAGATGAGAGAATTTGTAAAATTCTCTAAATTTAGAGAAATCTCTAAAACTTATTAGAAGAGAGAGAAAATAATATTTTAATTATATCAACCAATTAGAGTATTGAGATAAAAATGTGTAGGAGAGAGAAATATTATTTTATTGGATGTATTGAATATTTTATTAATATAATTAATGATAAAATTTCTAAAATAAAGTAGCTGTTGGAGAATGATGTAAATTTTTATAGAGATTTTGACTTTTTTTATTCTATTATAGAAATTTTTTAGCATATCTGTTGGAGATGCTCTAAGAGCATCTCCAACAGCTATGCTAAACTAGATAAAATAAGGATTTTAGCAATTTTACTCTTCAACAGCTATGCTATACCTTATGCTATAATAGAGAAATTGGTAGAAAGAGAGAAAAAATCTCTAAATTTAGAGAATCTCTAAATGGAGAGAGAAATAATTATTTAATACTTTCTCACCAATCATACCCTTCTTTTTCTTGAGATATTAAATATATTGAATATTTTATTAATATATTTTATGGTAGAATTGCTAAAATAGAATAGCTGTTGGAGATGGACGTAATAATTTTTAGGGATTTTAACTTTTCATATGCTATTTTAGAAAAAAATTAACATAGCTGTTGGAGATGCTCTAAGAGCATCTCTAACAGCTTTCCCAAAACTATCTTTAAAATGTAGAAAACAGAAAACAGAAGGGTTTTTTTTTCAAATTTAGAGAACATACAAAAAATGATTACAAGATGAGACAACCAATAGGAAAATTTAAAAACTGATATTTGGAGAGAAAAATAATATTTTAATAGATGGATGTAATACTTTAATATTATAATTAATATTGGTTTCTTCAAAATAGGGAATCTGTCGGAGATGAGTGCAATTTTTTATACAGATTTTAACTTTTGATTCTCCATTTTGGAAATTTTTTGGGGAAGCTGTTGGAGATGCTCTAATTTGTTATCCTAAATTCATGTTTTTAGGTGGGATTTGTTGATGGAGGGAAACCATGTATCCCGAGATATGAACCGAATGGTCGCATACCAAAGAGGGCTTCGGACGTGGGCAAAATGGATCGATTTGAACTTGGATCCGCGTCAATCTCGTGTCATATTCCGTAGCATGTCACCTCGGCATAACAGGTACGTACAACATAACATGCCCGTCATACCACCATCATATCTTGTCATGAAGAATGGATAAATTAACGAACCATTAACTACAACAAAACTTGGCTTTTATAACACTTTCATATAACAATTTTAAAAAGTGTTTTATAGAAAACCTAATAGGACGATATATGTATTGATTCTATCAGGTTTTCCAACTTCGTTTTAACAACTTATTATTTAATAAAGACACAACTTGTTAGGTTGTCAAAATTTGTTCTAATAACTTAATATAACATTTTTACATAAGTTGCACAAGCACAACAACAAAGTGTTGTTGGTCTTATAAACTCTATCTGTTGGATTTGGTAGGACTTGTAATTAAATTATATTCCAAACCCCCGTTTAGTCGAAAGGTAAGTCAAGCATTAAAATCCCACAAACAATGGATCTAGAAATTCCATTAAAATAGTTGATATTTCATAGGATTTTATAAGATTTATTTATAAAAATGTCTTAAAATATATTAAAAACATTCGTTTTGTAATAATCAATTAATAAAAAATGATTTTATTATTTTTACCATATCATTTACAACTGTTTTTTGTATAACTTATGTTTATAAATTATCTATACAAAATAAAATTTAAATTCCTCAAAAACAGTATATCATCTCAAATGGGCTCACTTTCGTCTAAATGATGCATTCCAAGTAAATTGTAAAGAATTAAACAATGCATTGGTAGTTGTACCTTACGTAAAGAAAGTTCAACAGGGACAATGGATGGAAGTGCTACAAGCAAAGGGAACCATTGGGGTATGCTAGTCACCCTCATGTACCCGAAGAGATGATGGTGCTTAAAGGTGTTCTCAAAAGAATGAGATTTCCCGTTTATCTAGAAGACATAACCGCAATGTCAGCATTGCGAAGAGACGGCCACCCATCGATTTACGCACAATCTGGTGGCAGTGGAGCCGATAAGCAGCACCGTACTGACCACGGTTCGGCTGATTGTAGCCACTGGTGCTTGCCCGGGGTTCCTGATATCTGGAACGAAGTTCTAAATGCTATGCTTTGAAAACTTGATTAGATCAAGCTAATGTTTCATTAGGTTAATGAAGATTGTGTTTTATGATGGTTTATTTGGATCGTAACTTTCTCCTATTGGTAGTTAGTTATTTGGTTGGTTAATTTGGTTTGTTTACTGAGTCTTGGGTTCTTGATC
Organism: Silybum marianum; assembly: GCA_036898165.1. Lineage (NCBI taxonomy): Eukaryota > Viridiplantae > Streptophyta > Magnoliopsida > Asterales > Asteraceae > Silybum > Silybum marianum. The sequence continues at coordinate 7,269,009 of CM072532.1, forward strand.
CTAACCTACTTTTATATTCGTAGGGATGTAAGTGGTTTGGTTTAATTTCCATAGAACTACAAACCAGATCCTCCCAACTTGATGGAAAACCACGTAACCTGAAAAACAAAACCAATTCCTTATTCATGAAAATTTGTGTAGTTCAAAATTACTCCCTGGAGAAAAGACAACGTAAATGTGGAATTTTGTCAAGTTATTTTAAAAGAGTTTTTCAGAAGAGAAGAAAGTTCTAACATATACTAATGAAAATTTGTTGAAATCTACCTGTTGTGAACTGTAACACCCCTTTCAATGGACAATAGATGGGCTTATATTGTCCCAGAATGTCGAGATGAGGTTAAATGAGTATAAATTGGCGTAAAATGTGGAGCCTATAGTGTTGGTAAAAACTCTGATATCATATGTGAATTTGTAGAATTTCATTGGATTACTCTTCAAAAGAAAAGCGGAAGAAAGAAAATTCCAACAAGTATATAAGGTTCCAAGGGGTGTTTGGTTTGCTTGAAAGTTTATGAAAATTTTGGATTTCGCTAGAAGGATTTGGCATATTTGGTAATTGGTTTGCTTGAAAGTTATGAGAAATTTGAATCTCGTTAGAAGGATTTGGCATATTTGGTTTGCTTAAAGATTACGAGAAATTTGGATCTTGTTAGAAGGATTTGGCATATTTGGTTTGGTTAAAAGTTATGAGAAATTTGGATTTCGTTATAAGGATTTAGAATATTTTTGAAATATAATTAAATTTCATTTTTTATTAATAATTTATAAGGAAAATTATAAATAATTGTAAAAAAATTAATAATTAGTTTACTTTTTATTACTTGTCTCATATACTCGTATGAAAACGATTGTTTATGTGATTTCAAATAAATTATATAAAATCTTTCGAAATACCAAATACGATTTCTAAATCTTATGTCTACCAAAATTCCGAAATTTTAATTCCGGACTTTATTGGTCAAAGGTTGGTTTCGATAAGAAGAGAAGTTACGATAACGATAAGATACATCCACCCTTGAATCAATCATGTCTGAATGTCGAACATTAATAAGGTGCACCAAGATTCACATAATCAATTTCCTTCTAAAACGCAATGCATAGATGAACATAAGATTAAAAGTGATCAAAGATTCAGATCTCTTCTCATACTTCTCAGTTCTCACGTTAACTCTTCTTCGCACACGAAAACTAAATCCGCAAACTCGAAGAAACCTAAGCTTGATAAATGATATGATAGTTGATACATAATAGTTGTATAAAATTGTTTGAGATATCTCTATCATATAATTTCTTCATCCTATAACATTTATTAAATTTCTGAAGAAAAAAATGTAAAGAATAACATTTCCCACCAAACTCAAAACCTATTCTTCTTTCGGAACTCCAAATCTCTTCTTCAACTTCCCAAGATCTTTACGTTTCAATCCAAACGCTTTCTCCAACAATTCCGTATCAATATCAGATCCAAACAAGGCCGCCGGAAGTTTAATCGACCCTGGATTCTGACTATCAAAACTCCCAATTACGGTGGCCGGCGATTTCCCTACATTCATCTGAAAATGCAAAACCCCCCTCGGAAAAACCATCACTTCCCCCTTTTCGATCACTTTAGCGAACACTTTGTTCGCAGTGTCGACAAATCCAGAATAAACCTTCCCTTCGATCACATAGGCCACCTCCGTAGCTCGAGGATGATAGTGAGGAACGTTGATCCCGCCGACCTCGAAATCGGCTCTAACGAGCGACATTCCGAGCGTGTTGAGGGCCGGGAAGACGGTGGAAGAGACGGGTACGCCGGAGAATTTGTTGGTGAATTTTCCGGGATGTTTAATGCCGGAAAATACGAAGTCGTCGACGGTGAGAGATGAGGAGTTTTTGCAGGGGAGATGGGAGTGAGGTGCCGGTGAGGGTAAACAGTAGTCTTGGAGTGGATCGGGATCGGAGGCGGAAACCGGCGACGGGAAGTGGATGGTGGAGTGGAAGATGAAAAGAAGTAAGAAAAGTATCATTTTAGGGATTATGGTGATAATAGCCATGGTATGTTGGTGAATGAATGAATGGATGAAGGGTGAAAATTTATAGCTAATTTTGAATATGATTGCTACTAAAACTTTTTTTTATGTGTTTTTAGTGTCAATTTAATATATATATGCTCCATAAATTATATATATATATTTTGGGAAGGCATCATATAATAACACCCTTTTTTTTTATTTTTAGGAATAAAGAAACATTTTGTGGATCACATATGATGTGGGTCTCACACATTAAAAAAATTATATCTTATTCAATGGGGCCACCATTAAATTATATATGATTTTTTAACGTATGAGACCAATATTATATATGGTCCACAAGGTATTCCTTTGTTTCTTTAAATTTACAAAGTTCGTTTTTAGACCTCAATCTATATATTTTATATATATTGAGGTTTTAAACGAGAACAACATCATATGTAACTTAAATCGCAAGTCAAATTGTCCATACAATATCATATCATATGTAATGATTATTTGTTTCAAGTATTTTCATGTTTTTGTGAAATGGTATCATTTTTCGTTTGAAATATATATTGTAAAATTATTGAAAATAAAAATGGGAAAAAATAGAAAAAAAAGGGATATGAGTGGTGATTATTGGTGTTTTTGTTTGTGTATAGTATGAAAGTGAAAGATCCCATAGGAAACTTGTATTAGAAGTGAAGTCAAGATAATGCTGCCCACATCTATCATGAACATGCTTTCATTTGTTTCCAATTGTCTTATTTACTAAATAGTAAATAAATATTTTTTTTGGATAATTTTTTAAATATTTTATATATGTAGATTTTGAACAAGTATTTCTGATCTATGAAGTATCTGAACAATGATCTTAGATCCTCAGTTGCATATTTTAATATAAAAACGCCTCATAGATTAACTTATGCACATCGATTAATTCATTAACTATAAATTCAAACTTATGGTATATGAGATTTTTTAATATATCCTTGAAAATTAATTATGTTTTAAAATTCTTTTAATTATGTTAATTTATTTTCTCTATTCAAGTTCCATCAACCATTAATTACGATGAGTAAAATACTTTGTAACTTGTCTTTGACCTTGACCTTGTTTGTTTTGTAACAGGTTAAGCATTTATATTAAAATTAAATAATTTCTTTTACGTTGATACCCTCCTTGTAATTATAACACTATAAATATATAACTAACATGCAACACAAAAACAAACAAAAAACTAAAAATGTTATTATTAAATATTGTATATCTTAAAAAAAAAATTAAGTCCTCAACAATAGCCATAAAAATCAACTATATCCACCGTCAAATTATGCTCCAATAACCATTAGAGCATCTTTAATCTCCAAAAGTGCATTTATTTATAAGAACTATCGTTGTGAAGAGGTTTATATAACAACCTAACATGTCATAGGTGTTTGAACAAAAACTTTGATTTTTACCATGATTTTTATGAGAAATGACATTTGAATTATTATTGATGTTAAAAGGATAAATGAGACCTACAAAAAATAGGTTCTTATAAGAACCTTCATTGTAGAATTCTTAGTGAGTTCTTAATTTGATGAGTTGAAGAGGTGGAAAAAAAATAGGTACAAAAAGTAGGGTTGGCAATGGGTAATGGTACAAGGGTATGGGTAAAGAAAATTTTATACATTTATTCACTTATCCATTACCCGTTTACACGACATTTTAATGTGTAGGGCATGAATAAAATGTTTTTTTGTTATCGATTTACCCGTTTATATGTATATACATACATACATACATACACCCATTTAATCATATAAAAATGAATATTAATATAATTTTTAGAATGTTATCTTATGTCATAAATTATATTAATTGGTATTTAATTTTTTTTTCATTTTCATCAAGTAAAAGAATTTGAGAAGCAATATGAGGTCATTAAAATAAATATAACAAACATAAGTGTTGTCTTTAAATTTTTATATTGTTGTTTAAAATATCAAATTATAATTTATTTAAAACAATGTTACATGTATTGGAACAAATGAAAATAGCATTGTACTTTCATAAATTTCTTTATTATAGCATGTACTTTCAGTTTTACTTATTACAACAATGTACTTTCAAATTATTTTTTATTAAGGCATTGTACTTTGAAAAATTTACCTATTATAGCAATGGGTAACTTGTTACCTTTTAAACAAGTTAACCCCCACTTTTTTTTGCTTACATGGCTTAAATGAGATGACATAGATAACATGTCATCATAATTACATGACATTAATAAAAAAAATCTCTTGTAATTTTTTTAAAAAAAATCCCACTTTCTCTTCTGAGTTCTGATTATTCATATCTCACTCAGTTTATATTATTCTTAATTATCTCAATTTTTTAATAATTTCTTCACTTCGTCACTTTTTTTTTTAAATCACTTTTACTAAATTGCATGCAAATTAAATATTTTAGAGTTACATTTTTTTTAACAAATATGATATTTTTCTTGAAGATAAATATTTTATTTATAAAAAACGTGAAACTTGTGATTTAATTTTTCTAGTTCAAAAAATACTTATTGTGTACTTTTAAAAAAAAAAAATTAACGATATAAATTGTGTTTTAGAAATCTTCTTAATATTGTTACATTTTAATAAATATTTTAGAAATAATCTAATTAATTTAATACATTTATTGAATGATATGTCAATTCAATTTTTAAGACAAATAGATATATTCTTTTCCATATAAATATTTTATTTGTAAAAAATGTAACAATCCTTATCTTCTTTTTTTTTAAAAATATATTTTTAAACATTTTTTAATATTAGGGAAATAAATTGTCACCTATAAATTTTCTTAATATTCTTATATTTATGAATAATTTAGTTTAGTTTAATTAGTCTAATATATTTATTAAATAATATGTAAAGTACAATGCTATGATAAGAAATGTCACATCGACAATATATTACATGTGGACAACCTACATGGACAATGAGGTGGCATGTAAACCTAATATAGTGGGTAAATTTAAAAGAAAAGGTTACCCAATGCTATTTCTTGCATTTTGCCCTTATATTTATGGATTTATGTTTTACTTATATGTTGATGACGATGTTTAACAATATTATTGTAGTTTAAAATAATCTTTCTATACCATTCATCAATTTACCCGTTTTGTTACCCACTGTTTTAACGGGTAGGGTATGGATATGGATAAGAGTTTTATAACATGAATAATTACCCGTTTCGTTACCTGCTATTTTAAATGGATTATATAACGGATTAACCCTTACCATTACCCTACCCATTGCCTGCCCTAACAAAAAGAAGGATCTTTTAAGAACCCCGATGGAGATGCTCTAATCAACCGCAGTCCACATTTTAATTGTATCTAGTTTTCCGTCAACCCGGTCTAATAATGGGGATCAAGGGGTGTTTAGAAGGACCGGTCAGGCCAATGTTTTAAAACCCGGGTTTTTAGTTGACCTGGTGTGGTGACCGGGTCCCGGGTTAACTGGTTCAACCGGTTCAATCACCGGGTTAACTAGTTTCAATAATTCCCTTAATCCTTTATATTTTTTTCATTTTCCTGCGTACATACATATATACATATATATATATATATATATAAAGTAATAATTTGATGTCCACAAGTTCCAATATTAAAAATACACAAACAACAAGTTTTACATCAATCCAAATACATTAAAAGGCACACATAACACACATTTTCTTTAAAAAAAATTGAATTTTAATATAAAAACGGGTTAACCGGGTTTGAGAAACGGGTTTACCACCGGTTTAACCGGGTTTTTTAGAAACTCGGCCGGGTTGAAACGGACCGATCATATGCATTAACCCGGTGTTAGTTAACCCGGGTCCCGGTCCAACCGGATTAACCCGAGTTTTAAAACATTGGGTCAGGCACAAGAATGTAAATAATAACAATAATATAATAAACATAAAAATGAGTTAATACTGAAAAAAAATCAGTTAATTAACAATATTATAATAAACAGTTAATATAGATAATAATAAAAAGGAACCGGTTATAATCAGCTATTGTATTTTGACTATTTTCTCAAAAATCAAGCAACCAGATCCGAACCGGAAACAGTTACGTTAGGACCCGCTAAGGCTTTTGAAGGTGGGACCCTCTATAAAGATAAGATGGTATTTAAGCGAATGTTTATCCAGCAAAAGTCACTCCCCTTACTTACCTTATTAGTAACATTCTCAGTCATCAAAATTGATTGTTGGTAACCACTTTTTACCTAGTAAGCGCTTACGGGATAAGTCTTTCCATTCACTTATCAGACAAGACTCGGTCCTTATGTCACCTCTTATCAGGTAAGATTCACAGCTTTGCCATGTTCACACGATAAAATAAGAGACATCCGGTAAGCACTTACCGGGTAAGTGTTTGGTCCCTAAGACAATAGACAATCATAAGGAAACCATCTTTTAAAATCTCAAGTAAATCTAAAATTAAAAACTAAACAAATACACAAACATAAGGGTCAAGTCTAGTTACAGCTTTCATAACTTATCTTCAGGTCTTCAGCTCAAGTTTCAATATTAAGACATCATTAGCAGCAGGGTGGAGGCCATCTTAAACCTGAAATTATAATTCAAAACCCAAATTTATTTGGTAACAGAAGTAGACCTCAAAAAATGAAACATCAAGATCAAAAGCATACCTCAATATAGAGCATGAAAACATGTCTCAAGCCTCTTTCTTTGTGATTCTGATCATATTTGCCATAGGATTAGTGGTCAAAAAGTCAGCAGGCAAAAACCAATACAACAAAGTCAACTAATCGAGGTTTTGTTGTTACCTAAAACAGTAGATTCCAAGAGCTGCTGTTATTTCGTGAATCACTGACGTCGCAAAGTGCAGATACAATGCAGCTGCAATCACCAGAAACTTATGATGATGAAATAAAAATATCAATAAATCCGAGACTATGAAGTAAGATATGAAAATAAATAAAATGCAAATGAACATGATTTGTTTGCTAAATATTTGGAAACCCAAAATGCAATGGAGGTTCTCTAGAATTTTTTTCAAGTGGTTCAAATGATGTAGATTTCAAAGTATGACGCTGATCACCATACCTGTGTATATACAGAAACCGAGAAGAACCCATTTTTCATCAACTATTGGAGTTCTGCCACAAATTTAAACATCCTTAACTATTAGATACAAACTAGCAGGGGAAAATGATGAATGCAATCTGATTTTCTACAGGAAAAGATAAGGAAATTATGACTACATACCCATCATTTAACCGGGCCGTGAGCGTATTTGCAATTGCAAGCGGAAGATAAAACAAGGACTGCAGATTAACAACAGAAAATATAACCACAAATCAATGATTTACTTATCTATTAAAGTTCAGCTGATTATTGACAGAAAAAAGGTCGAAATGGAAGATTCACAGGTTGTTGAAATTTTGAACAAGGATATCAACTGGTCATCAAGAACAAAATAGAAAGAAAAAGAAGACACGACATTTGCATGTATGTAAGTATGCAATTATGTATGTGTGTATGTCTGTATATAAATATAAATATATATATATATATATGTATATGCAATAACTTTCTGGGTGTTAGTATAACTTACCATGGACATACTAGTTTTCAATCCCTTGGGTTCATCGCACAAGTGAGACAATATCATCCTTCCCTGTCAAATAGATAAATGTCAATATTCAGACATCAACATGGACAAAGTTCATAAATTCTTATTTTATATCAATATCAACATCAACATCAAGAGGAAAATCAGTTCATTTAGTAATTTCATTTGTGAAGTCACCACTCACCACATAAGTTACCTACTTCTATAATACATTCAAATGTTCAATAGAACATGGATTTAACTTGCTGTGACCAAATTATTTTACATTAAAGCATAAATCTAGGATTTATGACATATGCCATGTGGTTCCAAATTTCAACTTCCATATTATACCCCTTCTATATGGTACCGGGGGTCAGGAAAGTGAAATTATACTTAGGTGGCGTTTGTTTTTTAAGAGGTGCTGAAGTCTTAAATCTGAAAATAAAAGAAAAACAAACGGTTTGAATGTGAGAATGTCTGACCGATTCAGACATAAGAGGTAATAAAGAGCTAAAAAGGAAAAAACAAACTAGGCCTTAGAGAATGTATATAACCCACATGGAAACCGAAATATATAAAATTCAAAAGTTAAAAGAACACTTTGGCAGGATACAATTAACGTATAACCTTACCACAAGGAATCCAAATGCTAGTCCAGTTCCCATCACAACCATATGTGGGTAGTTTCCAATTAAATTAGACGGAGACATACAATCCCTGAAAAACAGATAAAATTCCGCCTGAGAATATAAAAAGAAAATCTCCTCCATCCCATGAAAACATCGACTCCACACACAATTTAGAAGAAGTATTTAACTACTACTGAAACATCTTAAACACCCTTCATAATAACTTTTTTTAAGTCTCAAATTTATTTAAAAAGTTAAATGACAGGGAAGTGCATACCAGAGAAGAATTACCCCCAACAGAACGCCAAATGGAACAAGCTAGCATGAAAAGATAATAAAACAACCAATAAGCCTCTATAAGAATCAACAAAACAGTACATTTCACAAAAATAATATAGGTACCATAGCCAAGGCGTTTAACATGCTTCCTTTTCTCGATTGTACAACCTCGTAAACATTTTGTACACTGGAGATATAGAGCAAGTTAATTGAAAGTTATTTAGCAACTCACAATTGCAATATTTGAATGGATAAGAGTCTATTAATTTTGGATAGAAATGGACATATCAGTGGACAAGAAAAGTGTAGGTATCAGGTTAACTTAGGAAGGGTTTGTTTTTTTTAAGTGTTGAAGCCTGAAATCCATCTGAAAATTATGACAGCGTCTGAATGCTTAAGCTTAAACCATTCAAACGGATCGAAAAGTGATCCTAATAAAATTATCCTTATGCATGTATTTGTCCATTTTACTCTTCTGAATTAACAAAAAAACGACTTTGGAAACTAAAGTATTCAATCAAATTATAAAATCAAAAACAAACAAAAACAACATTAGAAAGCAAAACAAACCGGCATGAAATACCTATAACAAAATTATTGACCACTCATTGGCATCAGGTTTTTTCAGATGTGAACTATCATTCTCTAAACTTTCAACCTTTTTTCTTGCTTAACCAGTCAGACATTGTTGAGGGTTTTCACATCTGAACAACAAAAAGTTTAAATGCAAGGACGTCTGACCAAATCCGACATTTTTGCATATTTATATTTTTTTTTACTAAATCATTTTCTGTACAAGATACAAAGTGTAATTTCAACTCCATCAAAGTAAAATTATTGTGAAATATAATAACTGGACTTTTATAACGAACTTTAAGTGAAAAGTTAGCGATTGGAGTTAGTCATTGCTTTGTATGCTTGTACATAAGGCATAAAGACTTGAATCCAAACTAACTTTGTCAAACATAACCATGTGAGGGATTAAACATGGACAATTGAAACTAGAATTAAACTTAAATGTAAAAGAATTCACCAATTATCATAAAAATGCAATTTTTGAAACTTGTGGGACTAAAAGTGAAAAATTGAAAAATATAAATACCAAATTGAAATTAATAGACTCAAATCTGATTACTTTCTTCTCTCCTTCACGATTTCTTAGAACCCTAGAACCAAAATCATCATCCTCCAAATTAAACCTCAAATCTTGATGAAAGATGAGATTTTGAAGATTTTGAAGCCAAATGTTGAAGGTAAACCATGGAATAACTTGAATCTATGTTATTTGGTTGTAATACATATGCTAAGTGTGTGTATATGTATTGATTAGGTGCTGAAAATTTGAAGGGATTGAAGGAATCAATATCTTGATGATATTATAATCATCCCTAAGGTAAGAATTTTGCAAATCTTTGAGTTAGATGTTGGTAACCTAAGATTCAATTGGGTTTTGGTTTACATGATGTTAGGGGTTGTTCAATCAAACCCAAATGTTCTAAATTAGTCAATAGTTGGTTTAGAATGGTTACCAATTCAAGTGGTAGTGATTTGGTAGTGATGGTACCTTCAAATAACTAAAATGGTGTTGTTGGTAGTAAACAGTAGGAGCTGTTGGTTTTAAAAATTTGTATAAAATCAACCATTGATTCAATTAAGGTGTATAACATGTCTTTGGAAAGCTTAGAACGTCTACTACAACTGTCATGAAGAGTCCGAGAGCTAATTCGGAGTTTAAGTGGGTCAAAACAGTGAATTATAGTAGCTGGTCACATTGTACTCGGGAATTGCACACTGTTGGCAAAAACTTCTTATTGAATTGGTCATAGCTTCAAATGACATGAGTCTTGTTGGGTTGAATTCATAACACACATATCTACAACTTTTATGTAGAGTGTATAACTTAATTTGACTCCTAAGCATAATATAAATGTCCACAAAAATGATGGACAGAAGCTGAAATGTGCAGGGGATGAATTTCTTTTATAATGTCATGTTCAATTATTAATACCTATCATCATCTCACCAACACTAACAATGAACTATATGTTTATTAGGATAAAAATAAACGTTAACTAAGTTAAAACAATGGTACATGTAGGATATATGGTTTGGACAAACATAGGTGATTGTGGTTCAATTCTAAATGTACATTATATTTGATAGGAAACCCGACTAGCAAGGGTCAATAATATTGGCATTCAAGCTTCGTCTTTGATCACCTCGGTTATATAAAGGTACGGATCTCTTATTACTTTGACACGGGAGTGACCTATTGCTAAAGGTCATTCCATTCGAAATTGATTTACTTAATGGTAAATTTGATGTACGAAAGACTTCAATAATCGTATATTCTTTGGTTTTCATTGTTATTATTCCTTATTTGATTTCCATTTGGTGTTCCATTAGTTGAGCACAACTTAGGAATGTTCCAAGGTTGATTGCTCCTAATAGGAACCGTTGGCCCGGTTCTTGAGTCTTACTCCGAATGCTGAGGCGCGAATGGATTGTTGCTAAAAATGATTATTGATCAATTCTTGTGATTCCGTTACATTGCATTTGTTGTTATTCTTTACCCAGACACTTGGTCGGGGGCACCGATCATGTGATGTTTCCATGGTGGCTATAATCACTATGGCGTCCTTGTATATGCGTGGTGAGTACGCTGGCCTTGATCCGGCCATGGGGGCGGATGGATATCCTAAGAACCGAACATAATTAGGACTACTTTAATAGTAGTCGAGGGCTAGTAGGTGTTGTGCCCACACTGCTAGTTCTCACCTATGCCCATAGGACCGTACATCCTTTTTTGGAACAACGTGTTAGTGTATTCGGGTGATTATGTGAACTTGATAACACGAAACACGGAATTGGGTGATTATGTGAACCTACTTGTTATATCTTTCTGATTTCAATTGATTTCTATCATTTCATCGTTTATCCATCGTTGATTATTATTCGTATTGAACATTGCTTATTATTTATATTGTTGATCTGTTCACTGAGTTGTTGCTCAGCCACGTTTGTTATTCCGTGGCAGGTTTCTAAAGACTGACTAGGGGTGTATCCGGGTTGAGAGACCAGGAGTGGATTTTGGAGGCTAACTTGATAGACGACCACACTTTTGTATAGTTACTTTTTGGTTGTAAATATTATGTAACTTAACTTTTGGTGGTCTATAACCATGAATAGTTTGTTAAGCAAATTACCTTGGTTGCTCTATGTACTTTTAACCCGGTTTAGTATATATATGGGATGTTACATACTTGAACTTATCACACAAAACTCTGTTTAGCAGCTACAAATCTGCCATGAAACTTCAGACTCTTAAATTTTCCATTTCCGCTAAGCATTTCAGTGTTAGATATAGACATTAGTTACTTTATGATGGCTTTAGAGATCCAAAAGAACATCATAATTATGCAATAAGGTAAAGAAATAGTCAAGCTTCTTTAAAGAACTGAAGAGATTTACTTACTTAAATGAGACGGTAGGTATAACAGCAAAAAGTACCATAAACAGCAAAACAACTCCATAGGTAGTGATTCCTGAATACAATGATAGAATCAGATCAAAAGGCAGCAAAATATATCTCAATCCATAAAAAATTCAGCAATGATCATTAGGTCTGCTCCGTGTTAAATGCAACAACGCATCATTTGGGAGGTTAATCCAGATAAATATAACATTTGCCCTCCAATGCAAAAACATGTGATGTGATGAAAAGTCGATGCACAACGATATATTTTTTACCAAATCACAAATTTGTGGGTTATTATTGTCTTTATAATGTGATGTTATTGTGTAAGTTCCTCGTTCAGGAAAGATATATATAAGTGCAGGCTGGTGCAAATCAAGGGTAATAAGTGGATTTTGGAAGAAGCAGGAAGAATTGAACCAAAGTTCCTCTGGTGTACGAGAAGTATGCATTTTCTTACCACTTATAAAAGGAACCCAACTCAGGAGAGGAATAGACTTCCCAAAATCCTGGACCCACCACTCTGCACCTGTAATTATATGTAACCAGCTATTATGATATATTGAATTTTAAGCCAATGATTTAGTCATAAGGAATGAATAGCAAATATTTGCATACCAACTACAGCTGTAAAAAAATGTGCCATATATATCAGCATGAGACCCTCTGTAGGCCCATTTACTGCTGGAAGGATTAGGGTGTTGGTGAAATAGCTGAAACATGCAAAAAATACTTCAGCAGATTCTTGAAACAATGACATTAGTATGATATTTCATGATATTTGGATGAATAACCATCCCGACTATTTAAGAAGAGATAGAAAGATGACAACCACACAAAACCAATGAAGTTGGAGAAAATGGAGGATTACTCCGACTACTTACTGTTCCCAAGTTGCACAGTAAAATGGAACAGCTGAAATCACCCAGAACCAAAATGTATTTCTTCCACACATTGCAGTGCTCCCAAAAGCCAAGGCCTCCAACTAAATAATGCATCAAGAAATGGTAAAAAGACAACGCCAATTGGAGAAGCAAGTGGGGAATTAAGTATCAAACAAGACATACCGCACAAGCAAGTGCATCACATCCTGCAAAATCAGTAAAAACCATCAATTTTACATAATTTAGCACACAATCACCGCAAAGAAAGGCCAGTTAGAAATGAGCATAAGGGAGTGCGATAGACACAATTAGTGGGGAGGGCAAGGGAGAATCATTAATCACCATGATCAAAAAGTTCTCCTAATGGACTAGAAGAATTTGTCCTTCTAGCTTGTTTTCCATCAACAGCATCAAAAGTCTAGTATAAACATAGAAAAAATTGAAAGTAAATCAATGAAGAAATAATACCAAAAACCAAAGCTTAAATAACTGATAAATGAAGTTTGTTATCAAGAAATAATAATAGTAAATGCTCCCTCAGTTCAAAAATACAGTCTTAAGAGCCGTGACCACAAGTTCAATGACCAAACTTATTAGTGTATGGTCCTTTTTAAGAGCACATAAGACAAGGAGCTCAAGTTATCCATCGTTCTAGAAATCTTTTATCCAATTTTCAGCTATTTAAAAACAAATTTTTCTCACTGCTGAGCTGTGAACCCTCTAACAAACCTTCTAGTTCTCTGCTTCCATAATCACTAGTATTGCCTTGTAAAATGTCTTATAAAATCTATAGACACGTGATTTCATCCAAAATATAAGTCTATGGGTCATAGGTCAACCCAAACAGGCCAGAACATGAACCATACTTTCCAAAGTAAAACAAGAATCTGCTGGATGATTTGTGGTTTTAAGGATTTTTTGAATGACTCAAACATAAAGCAAATAAAAGATTAAAGTATTGACTGAAGTGTCTGTCAGCCTATACATTTAAAGGAATAGCAAAAACATTATTTTATTTTCTTGAACTAAATCCTCTAGTCATCCATCTCGGCAAGAATGGCTCCAAAAGATTGTGATTATGCGTTTTTATTACCAAATTCTTAAAGGACACACCATCAACTAAGCATTTTCTAGATACCAATGACATAATAGCACTTCAAGTCGGCGATGCTCATTTATTGTTTAATTACGTCTAATTACCTTTGTGAATTGATAACTCCAATCACCACTCATTAAACTGACAAACCCTTAGGGCCTAATTTTGCAACCATTTTTACTCTGTTTCCTTTCTACAGTTTTTAGTTCTTTTATGGGGTATGTGATCAGTTGAAAATTTGTGTGTAAAAGGTCTCTGTTGCCCAGCTTATGAAAGAAGTAACAAGAATCCAAGAACAATTGTGTTCAAATTACAAGTAACATGGTTTTGCACAAAGGTAAAAAACAAACCTGATACAAGAAGAGAAGTAGGCCATGAGCAAAATGAACCCATCTTGGTGGTGGAGAATCCAAATGAGGTGAATATATCTAGAAAAAATGTACACGCGTAAAATGCAATTAGTGTGAAATACAGCAAAGAAAAACTTAAACCCTAAAATGCATTTTGTAATTAGATTTGCAATGTACATTGAAAGGAACACCTTCAAGGATATGACATCAGACCATACCACCTTCGGTATACTATGAGTGGTAACATTCACATGATAAATGGCTTAAGTCACAAGTTTGTTGCCACTTTTTCCTTCTACTTCAAACTGTTCTAAACATACCTTTTTTATGCCAAAATAGTAAAAGAAGAAAAAGGTCAATAAGACCAACAACTTACGCTAAGAAGTGAAATTTTGAATAAAGTTTTCAAGGGGTTCCGTCCCCTTTTTTCGAAAAAGTATAGAAATAGCTTGACAATGATAACACCTCATGCATTGTATCTTAGACATCACGTATTCACTTAACAAACTATAAAACCCATGCACTCACGTAGCCAAGCACTGCAGAGAAGAGCAGGAACATGAATCCTGTGAGTGTGATCTGAAAAAAGAAACATGTTTTAAGCCAAGGAAACGAAAAGAATATCGTTTAGATTATGTATCAAGACAGTATAAGATGGATGAAAAGGCATGTTTACCATATTAGGCCTGAGGCATCCACGATATGCAAGAAGAAGATAAAAGGTGGTTAGTGACTACATAAAAGACTTTTAAGAACCAATACAGATAAATACTTGCAATCGGATACAGTTGTAATTGCAATGAAGTTTTCATTGCAGTCATATAGTTTTCATCATATGAAATTATGCACACCACATGTTCATTTCCAAATGAAACAAAAATGTACCACATAATTATAGTTTGACATATGAAAAACACAAAATAAAAGATTAGTGCTACTTACGGCATCCAAAGAGGGAAGAAAGTAACAAATCGAGTCCAAAAAGGTTGTAGGACATATTTTGCAACATAAGAGTGATCAACTCCGCTGTACTTGTATTTATGCAATGCATTAATGCCATGAGCTCCTATATAACCCATTGTATATATTCAATGTATATAGCTTTTCCAACCTGCCATTCATGAATAACACAGTTAGTTCACATTCAAATCAAAAGCCAATACCAAGATAGCACAACATTTTAAGGGCCATACTTTCGACATCGCTAATGTGTAACAATCAATAGTTATCAAAACCCACAAAAAAGATGAAGCTCCCAACATTTTTTCCCTGTTTTCTTCTAGTTTGAGGGATGTTTGTCTTTTGAGTTGTTAAGTATTTGCATTAGTTTAGAAATATGTACACAGATTTTACCACCATCACAGTTACCATCAACCACAGTTTGCCACAAAAACGATCATCGTAACTGCAAATCTCCACCAAAGTTTAATCCCGCAGTTCCTCAACCTTTTTTCTAATCAAAACCCTAACCAAATTATATAAAAAAAAAAACGACGATTCCCACTATGAAGTTGGTTTTTCATGATTCTTTCCAAGAAACCAAGTTATCTGAACTTCTAAAACCTTAGAATCATCAAGAAATTAAGATTACATGTTACATCAAGGAAGAAGATGCAAAAATATTGTACAGAAATGGGAAGTTTATTATTATCAAACAGTGTAAATTATAGATGAAAACCCATACCCGAAACAGTGATGTTGCATGCGCACAATAAATATCTAAACTATGAGTGTGATGGATGATCAAGATTCAAAGATCGCAATGAAAAAAAAGAAAGTAAAACATCACTTTTAGATGAAAATCTAGAGAAAACGAAGTAGAAAGTAGATCTGAGATTGAGCGTACCAAGAAACCCCCGATTGGAAGGGATGCAAACTTTAGATTCGATTTAGCGAAATATCTCCCGCTCTATATAGGTTAAAGTGACGCATAAAGAAAAATTCGAAAGGGCCAACTTTTTTCGATTCCCTTAGGTGGTGATATACTATTTTATGGTTGAGAAATTGTTTATTTAATCGTAATATATTTTGAAAAAATAATTTAATCGTATAAATTGTTTATTTAATTGTTTCAAATAATTGCATTTTATAATAGAGTCAGCTTCAGCGAAAAATCTTTATAGAAACATGAAAAACAACCTTAAAGTTATTCAATTGGACGCACAAATGTATACTGATAATTTGTAATATGCAAAAAAACAACTTCAATCGCTTATATGCATTTTGCATACCGTCCAGATAAAATACTCTTACGATATTTATTCAGTTTTTTTTTTTAGGTTTTTCTTTGAACCTCCCTCTATATTACTAAATAAACAACTTTTAAGTTATAAGTCTTTAACTATTGGTTTTTACAAGTATATATGGTTAGAGTTAGGTTCAATAGAAAACCAACAACAACAAAATTAAAAACTAATGCACACTCTGATAACAATTCATTTGTATGGTGTGCACGCAATTAAAATTGTTTTCTGGTTTTTATGTATGTTATGTATATGTAATATTATACACAACTAGAAGAGCGTACCCGTTGCAATACAGCGGAATTTAAATATTTTATCAACATTAACATTAGAAGTCTCGGACTTTTTTAAAATATCAAATTGTTTATCGTTTTGAACTTATAAATCCGCATTCATTATTTTTACAAAACTCAAGAAAAATCATAATTTAAAAAGAACAAAGTAACACATTTATGACCCATTTGACTTGACCATTTTTTTAATAATTTGGAATTTTGTGTGTGTTTTGTTTGTTGGATATGAGATAAAATTGAATTTTATTACTAATTAATTTTTACAAACCAAGTATTTTAAATATTTGTAACTCTTAAAAATTTAAACAATAACCACACTTTATAATAATATAGATATAGATAGATAATGGTGTAAAATAAAACTAAAAATGAAAAATTAAGGTGTTAAATTAAGTTTTAAAAATAACTCGGTACATGTTTATGATTTTTAATATTATTATTAAATTCAAAAATATCGATATTGAGCTATTTTGAAGGTATTGAAGAAAACGATTATAATCATATAACTTATAAAAAAGAAAGCGTTTTTTATATATTTTAGTTAACATACGATTGTGTATGTTATTATGAAAAATGTAGAGCTATAAAGTAAATTATAACAAATTATAAGGGTGTAAATTATAATTTACAAATAAAAATTAATTATCATACTGAATCATAGAAGTTGTAAAGTTTCAAAAATTGTACATAATGCATCAATGATAATATCTTTTAAAAATCTAAACAGTAACCGTTTAAGACTTTTTATAATATAATATAGATTTAGATAGATAAATGTGTAAAATGAAAAACTAAAAATAAGAAATTAAGTTTTAAAAATAATTTGGTACACGTTTATCATTTTTTATATGTTATTAAATCAAAAAATAATCGATGTGATTTTCATTTTGAAGGTATTGAAGAAGACGATTATAATCGTGTAGTTTAAAAAAAAGAAAATATTTTCTTTAATATGTTTTAATTAATATACAATTATATATTTTAATACGAAAATGGTGTTAAAATGAAAAATGAACAAATAAAGAAATACAAAAGTTAATTAAATAACTATAATATATAAAATGTATCTTTTAAAAATAATTCACTACATATGTATGTTATTTGATAATATGATTAAATCCAAATATATTCAATATTTGGCTCATTTCAAAGGTATTAACAAGACGATTATAATGATATAATTTGTAAAAATAAAAACATATTTTTAATGTAATTTGATTTACGATTATTTATTTCAATTTGATACGGTGTAAAGTAAAAAATAAAATAGTAAGGGAGATTAATGAAATTTAGAAACTAATTATACTATAGATAAGAGTGTAAAATGAAAAGTTAAAAAAATTAAATAAATAACTACACGGCATAAAATGTACATTTTTGAAAAATAACTCGGTACGTATTCATGTATATAATAATATGATTAAATTAAAAAATATTCAATATTGAGCTTAATTTGAAGGTATTGACGACACGATTATAATGGTATAATTTGTTAAATTATAAACTTATTTTTTAATTGTATTATGATTCTTATAAATTATTTATGTTAATATGATAAAGGTATAAAATGAAAACTGAAAAAGTGAGGGACATAAAAGAAATTAAATAGCTAATTATAAAGGTGTAAATTGTAACTTAAATTTAAAAAAATAATTTAATTTATAAAATAATATGGGTAGTGGGAGGTTGGTGGATTATTTTGATTCTTTAAATGTTGTACTTCATGCATAATTTTTTGTAAGTCTTAAAATTCTAAACATAACCGTATTAGATGCTTTATATATAGTATAAACATAGATATAGATATATATAGGGGAAGGATCATGCGAATGTGTTTAAATAAACAAATGAATGGTTTATAGCCACGTATTTTGATAAATCAATTAATATTATATTGAATGATATTGAAGGTAATTAATAGTGGTTGAAATATACTTTCCACCAAGGGTAGAGTCTTTTATGAGTAAAATTGATAGAAGTAAAAATTAGAATATAATATGTCAATAATATAATATAATATATCAAAAATTATATATTATATCACATAATTATATCAAAAATTATATTATGTTGTATTATATTATAATATATCAAAATAACATAATTTGTATTATAATCATGTGTATAAAACATTTGTACAAAATCATATATGATTTTACATTTACCTTTGTACAAAATCACATATGATTTTACATCAATATTTGTACGAAATCATATATGATATTGAAACCATATGTGATTTTGTTGACATATTTGGCATTGTAATCATGTGTGAATATTATTTGTACAAAATCATATATGATTTTACATTTATATTTGTACAAAATCACATATAATTTTACATTAACATTACAAAATCATACATGATATTGAAATCATATGTGATTTTGTTAATATAATGACATTGTAATCATGTGTTGTTCTTAAAAATTCATAATCATCAACGTTTTTTGTTTAAAAAATCTTACCTTCAATTTTTTAAAATAATAAACTTTCTCAATTTTTAAAGTTTTAAAAATAATAAACATTTCTTTAAAATATTTCATATTTCACTTTTTAAAAATAATAAACTTTCAATTTTCTAAAATCATATATGATATTGAGTTTGTTTTCTTACAATTCTCTTGATCTTATATTTATTTAAATATATTTCATATTTATATTGATCTTATATTTATTTAAATATATTTAATATTTAAATTGTTTATAATTGATCAGGACTGTACTTTGTAGAATCTGATGGAACATGATAATAGTAACATCGGACCATAATACCCTTAAAGTAAATACATTATTATTAAATAATTTTTTTAATTCCTTAAAATATAAATGTGACTAGGAATCATTCATTTGTTTCTTTAAATCGGAAAAATTATCGCTAGAACCTCCCTCATACACAATATATAATATACTAGTGTGGTTACTGCGCGTTGCGCGGTAGCGATACCGTTTTTAAGATAGTATTGAAGTTAGCTAAATAGGTCGATGATCACGTTTTTATGTTAAGTTAATAAGAATCAATATTATATTTGATATATGAATCACATAATTAGTTGATAAGTCTTCTATATCATTTTTTATTATTATATCAAACTTTGTAATTGACTTAAACTTATAAAAACATGTGTGACACCATTGATTATATCATGAGATGTACAATGATAATTGTTTTGTCATAATAGATTCCATATATATGTTCTTCATAAAATATTTATATTTACCAAACTAACACACTGTTATTAAGTTATGTAAAACAAACATATATATATATATAATATCGATTCTAGTGTTACTTCTATATAGTTTGACTTTAGCTTAAATAAAAAATTGATTTAATATATATCTATATATATATATTATATAATTTGTTTCTATCTTTTATACATATTAATGTATTGATTTGTAAAAAAAAATTACATTTTAGTTATATATTACATATTGATTGTCATAATATTTTATTTTACGTGTTTATTATGACTATTATATGAATTCTAATAAGCATTTAAGTATGTATTATGTTTATTTATTTTTATTAGTTTTTAAGTGATATTAAATTGAATAATTATTTCATATATTAATGAAATAAATAATAATAAATATTTAATTATGTATATTGAGTATAATTTTATTTATATATTAATTTTAATTCTATTTATATCTATGTAATGATTTTAACTGATTAGTAAAAACATTTATTTAAAATTTGTATATTGATTCAAATATTATATATTTTATTTTCCCTGAAAATAATAAAATCAATATGTATGGTGTAAAAAACAACAACCTGAATATATTGTTTTCTAAGTAGTGTATATATATATATATAGAGAGAGAGAGAGAGAGAGAGAGTTATGAAAATTAAAAATTAAAAATAATGGTCATTAATTATAATAAAATATATGATAATGGATGTGTAAATAATAATTAATGTTGATTATTTAATAAAACAGGAGTTATGTAAATAATAACTAATGATAATTTATAATAGTCATTTAATCATATTAAATTATATAATTAGTGGTGTGTATCACTTATAGATAAAAATAGCACTATCATGTAAATAATAATAAATTATAAATTATATTATATGAAATTAATTTAAGTATTTTATTTATGTATATCGATTGCAATGAGGGTTTTTTTATGTGTAAAGTAATATTTAAGTGTCATGTAAATAAAATGATTAGTAAATTTAATATTTAAGAAAAATATAAAAGATGAGAATAAAAAAACTCTAAAATCTCAACAACAGAGCAAACAACACTACAACTCCAATTTCTCCGATCTCTGAAAATAAAACTTTTGAGATCCAAACCTCCACTAATAAAGATACTACTCTTCCAGAAGTTGAGGTTTGTTAAGTTATATCATAGATTTTAATATATATATTTAAAATTTTATTATTGAACCTTTGTTGCCATCAAAAGTGTATAACCGTTGCCAAGAACAAACACTCGATTCCATTGAAAAAATCTTAAAATAATATAGAAGAAAAAAAGTAAAAATAATAAATTATAAAATCCCAACAAAAGTCAAGAATAATACCTAAATTAGTATTCTCATAGTAAACCTGAAAAACAATCATGTTGAATAATAACAGATCATAAAATGAAAAAACAAATCAAGTGATGGAAAACGGAAAAAAATTACCTGAAAAAACTACTGTAAAATGATGAATACAAATCATTTTTACAAATAAACGTTTGTAAAATGAAGAATACATCAAATGATAGATAGGGAGAATAATACCGATCATAGCAAACCTGAAAAATGATGTTGTTGAATAACAATAGTTAGAATACATAAAATGATAAACAGGAAGAAGAAGAGATTTATTGATAACAAAACATGGAGGAGCACATGGAAGAGTTTGGAGGTTTTACCTGAAAAAATATTTTGTCGAAGATTAAGAGTTTGTAAATTGAATAATACATCAAGTGATAGAGAGGAAGAACGATATTAGTATTTTCATAGCGGACCTGAAAAACGATATTGTTGGATAATAACTGTTATAATACATCAAATGATAAAGAAAAAAGAAGGAGAAGAGATTTATAGATGAAAAAACATGGAAGAGCACATTGAATGGGTTTGGAAGTTTCACCTCCCAAAATGAAGATGAAAAGATTGGAGGTTAAACTCCTTAAAATTACCAAAACAACCTTATCTTAATGAAGTTCATGTTTTAAATATATGGACAAAAAGGTCTTTTACATATCAAACATTTAAAAAAAAATCAAAAAACCAAGGAAAAAGAAAAATAGGCTTATAATGTTTAGAGGATGACACCTCAATGTGTTTGGTTTCTTCTTTAGAGGTTTATGCAATCCTTTACAAAATACAAATAATAATTGTCAACCAAACAAATTATCAAGTCTTGAATGGAATTATCCGCATTTGTAAAATTGACAAAACCAATTCGAAGATGTCCCTTGGTATGAATCCCACATAATAAAAATATTGAGTTCTTATAACATTAAAATTCTCACAAATAAATGAATAGAACAAAGTGCAAAAGAGTAAGAGAAATCAAATACACGATGTAGCATAAATAATACTTTATAACATTTAAATTCTCACAAATAAATTAATGAAACAAAATGCAAAGGAGTAAGAGAAATCAAATACACGATGTAGCATAAATAATAACTGATAGACCAAACACATATTAGACTTTCCATCAGAAAATAATTGATTCAAAGTATATGCGCCTTAAAATGAAACTTGCTTATTGTTGATCATGGTTAGCACAAAACTTCCATGGACAAATTCCTATAAAGACTTAAAAATACATTCCATGTCGACGTTGGCACCCAATTCTTTTATACTCACAACATACAAACAGCAATATTACCTATGCAAATATTGGAGATTTTAAACTTGACTTGGTTCTTATATATACTATGTGTTGAGAATTTAAAAAGGTTGTATGTTAAATATTCCTTTAATGTGTATAAATGTAATGATAATGCTATCCGTTGAGAATGTGAAAAGGTTGTATGTTAACCTATAATATACTAATAGAAATTGCAAAAAAAATCAAAAATTGAGAAAAAAGGATTTAGTGATTCTTGTGTTTAGAAGCCGCCACCTAATACCATCCGGTTATTCCTTTAATATATATATAGATTGTATGTATATGCGCATATCGTACAGATAAATAGTTACCAATGTGTTTCTCAAGTTTTTAATTTTTACGGTTTTTCCCTTTACTTGATTCTATATAGCTATTTTATTAACTCTCCCAAGTTCTCAATCCTTCACTCAATTCGACTTAGTTTTATTTTCAACGTTTCTTGACACTTGCAACAAAACAGTTAATCAATTTTATTGTATCAATATATCGTTTGATTGCTATTAATCAATAGGGTAATCATATTTTGTTTGATATATGTTGGGTTACTCTATATCAGATTCATGGATTATTGTTGAATACAACGAGCATTGTAATTATAATTCCTTAAAGTAAGTCAAACACCAGTACGCCGACGTCAAAATCTATCGTTTTTAAGCAACCGGTCCTTCAAACACCCCACGACGTTGAATGAAGTATGTTTTTAAATGAGTGAGGTATTGAGTGTTACACGACGAACCTCTGTGTTTGTAAACAAGCGTAAAGTGCCATGTCATCGGACTTGAATTATGATAGTTGTTTTTGTATGGTACGAGCATACACCGTTAAATCGGACCCAACCAGCAAATCAACTTTGATTATTGAATAATCCACATCACGTATGCTTTTATCATAACAGTTAGTCTGGAAATTCTATGAGGGGCTGGTTGATTATAAGCTATTACCCAACCATTTTGGTTCAACTTCATTAATAAATAATATGTACGTGTCGTCAGTCGTTTTGACAAAAAAACCATACGTTTTGATAGGGATATATAGAGGTAGTTGTGTTCATAACCTCTCAAGGTCAAAAAGTCAAACTTACGTTTAGATTCATTTGATAATCGCCATTGTTTTGGTTACCGGCAATTTATGTTTAAATAGTTTTTGGGGGGTGTTTGGTTCGCATAACGGATTTTGATGTAATTATAATCCATTAAAGAAATTTGACTTTGAACGGATCGAAATAATATTGATGAAATGTAACCACACATTTGGTTGGTGTGAATTGAAATGAAAAATTTCAAAAGAATTGGAATCTTCATATCCATTTAGACGGATGGTGGGGTGACAGTTGTGACGACGACAATATTGGACTGGTAGTAGGGGGATGGGTGAGGTCGCAACCAACTCACCCTTTTATGCACTTGTGTGGGTCGGTGGTGGCAAGGGTGGTAATTGTGACGACGATAATAGTGGCACAATAGTCAAGGGTAGGTTGGGGGTAGGTCGGGTGTAGAGGTGATCATTTACGGGCTTGGACAGGCCACGAGTTGAACCTACCATATTTTTCTTCTCCAACAAATCCAAAACCATATAATTGTGAATAAAAGATTAGTAATCGTCTAGTTAAAACACCAAATCAAAATACATTTTGTTGTTAAAACACCAAATCAAAATAATACAAATTTATTGAATTCTACATTTAAGAGTAACAAACCAAACATCAATATATAAAGAAAATTCTAAACCACCATAAAAAACAACTTTTAAATATCGAACAAAACACACGTATAATTGTTTATATTTTAAGGAACATATGTTTAAAAGTATTAGTTTAGTGCCTAAGTATTATTAGGACATGATATTAGTGGTTAATGCAATGTCAATATTTTATTATTTAAATTGGAATATTTATATTATTAAATATTTAAAATAAGACATTTTGTAGTGTAACATTACACACATACTTAAATTGGAATACTTGTGATTTTTCTGGAGGTATTCAACAATAAAAATAAAGATGGTGCAATGTCAGAGGAACCCAATCTTAGAAATCATTAAATAAACAAGACATTTAAATATTTAAAATCTCATATTAAAATAAATATTTAAAAAATACTTGTTATCACCATAAAATATAAAAAGAATAGGAATTAGTGTTTATGTACTTTTTGTTCAAATATATTTATACCATATTTTAAAATATTTAAACGAAAATTATAAAAACTATTTTTAATGTAACAAATATTGTTTATTGATATATATTATTTGATATTTAAGATTAAAATTAAATTTAGTGTAAATATATTTTATTAAAGCTTTATGTTTAAATTTGTGTAACTAACTCAAATAAAGACAATCAAATGCAGGCTAAAATATTATTTTAAATAAAAAATATCTAAAATATAATTAGAATAATCATTAAGTTCTAACATAATACGTAATTATTATATTTATAAAAAAATTATTATCAAGACAAAAATAAATTACTTTATTATTAAATTTAAATTAAATTATAATAAAAATTAAATTAAATAAAAAAAAGGATAATTTTTAAAAATTGTTAATTTAATATTGATTATCAATATATTTTTTAAATTTAAATAAACAGAAAAACATTATTGTTTTTCAAAACCGTATAAAATGGTAAAAAATAAAAAAAGGAAACTTTGTGTCATGAAACGAGCCCAATTTGGTCGTGTCGGAGGCCCGATCCAGCGCACCGTAAAACCCGAGAAACAGAAGCCCAGCCCTCTACAATCAGCCGACTTCTGAACGCAAAAAGAACGCGGAGAGAAACCAACAGTGGGGAAAGAGACACCGCGAGAGATACGGTGACGACGACAACGACCACCACCAGCCACCGGATATTCACGGCTGACCTGAAACGGAATTCTACTAGCACAGGTATCATTTCCCCCTATTCAATTATGCATTTATTTTCTCAATTTGGGTCAAAATTGCCCGACCAAGAACTAGGGTACAGAACCATTCAATTTCTTGTTTGTTTCTTGAATTACGAAATGTAGCTAATTTCTTTAGGTTTTTATGTATGTAGCTGTAGGTAGTATGATGTTGGAGTATGTATGAGAATCTGAGCTTTTTATCAAGATGTTCTAAGTAGAGCGCTGACTTTTTTTGGTAGAAATTGATGACGATTATCTTTTGTTTGTAACTAGGCTCTCTGGGCATTCAATCAAGAATGTTTTTGGTAATTCATTCAGACTAAAGTTTTTATGGTCTCCAACATATGAGTGGGGTGCTTGGGAGTGTTATGAGTTATGGCCGGAAATGCAAGATTTGAATCGCCTTCAACCAGTGCTTCTGAGCCAGGGTTTTCTGGAAGTTATTCGAATGGGAAGAGGGGGGCTCATTCAGTGGCAGGTCCCCCCAATTTGGATAGGTCTGGAAGCTTCAGAGAGAGTGCTGAGAGTCGGTTGTTTAGTTCTGGAATTGCTGTCTCAAGAGGTGGAAATAGTGCAATGGTGTCATCAGGGAATTTGCCCCCATTGTCTCAGTGTTTGTCCCTGGAGCCGATTGTGATGGGTGACCGAAAGGTTGATAGGTCAGTTGAGTTAAGGAAGGTTATGGGGCTTCTTGTTGGAAGCACAACTGAAGAGAATTCTTCTGGGGCTGCTGTTCCAGCTCACTCAAAGCCTGCACCTCCAGTGGCTGTCGCAGAGGATTTAAAGCGTTTCAGATTGAGTGTTGCAGATACATGTATCACAGCTAGGTACTTTTTTACCTCCACACACTGCATGTAAACATTGTTAAAGTGAATTTTCATATAGGGTACTGGCTATTAAGTATCGCTGTCCTTTAAAAGTTATGGTCAATCTCCCATGTTCAGTGCACAAAAATAAGCGGTGTATTGTCATTTGTCACTATGAGAAGTCTGGATTGGTATGATACAACCCTGTCAGTAGGAATTCCTTTTTCATTGGTTAATATTCTACGATGCAACTTTCTTAACAGGGGCAGGGCAAGCAAATTGGACGAACACTTGCATAAGTTGGATAAATACTGTGATGGTGTAATCTCAAAGAAACCACAGAGGAATGATTTAGTGACTAATGAGCAAGTAGGTGCTCTAAACTCGAAGAATGGAACTCAAATTTACAGAAACCCCACAGAACTTGTAAATCAGAGAGTAGAAGATCGTCCTAAGAATGTGCTTATGAACAAGCGTGTTCGTACTTCAGTTGCAGAAACAAGGGTTTGCTTCTAATATGATTTTGCAACTTGTTTATTCATAGTATATCCAAAAGTTTTGGACCCAAATAGTCACTATGAAGGTTTATTCCTTGACTAGATGGAGGGTACAAGGGGGGAGAGAGAGAGAAGGGGGGGGGGGATCTGATTTATGGGTGGTTTACATTTCAAATCGTTGTACCTTGCAGTTTGTTTCTAAGCAATCAACATAGTTGCAAAAAATGCAAAAACAAATCATCAATTGGCTGAAAATAGTGAAAACTACTTTGCAGAGTGTTATTTTTTGCTATAGGCTTTATGCCACATTCAACCGGTACATATTTATGCATCTATATATATAGATATTATTTTGACGAAGAGAAGTTCAAACGTGTAAGATTACAACTAAATGTCAACTTACATGTAAATTCTTATATAAGTTATTTCATTGATGTACTTGAAAGCTGTTAAATAGTGATGACCTGAATGGTGCAATTAGGAGTCCAGCCTGAATGAGTCAACATGTTCTCTAATAAGCAACGATCTGTCTGAAGAAAACTTGATTTACAGTTACATTCAACTCTAGGTAGCACATACACCGGTAACGTGGAAACTTATGATGTAGAACTGAAGTATTGTCATATGATATGGATACCCCACCCCCCCCCCCCTTGATGTCTGTCTAAGCGCCTTTGTGACCCTTTAAGGTCTATAAAAGGGGACGACTTTCACTATTTGCTACATCCTTTATGTGATGAAAAACAAGCATCACAATATAACTGTAAGCCTATGCAATCTAACTTTCACTATCTGCTACATCTTTTATGTGAGGAAAAATTAAACATCACAAACATAAACCTGTACATTCTTTTGGGACAATTAGGGGCATAAGTTGCTGGTTAATCATGAGAGGTGTGTTGCATGATAAGAGAAGTATAACTGTACAACTATAAAACCACTTCATTTGATAGGCTATTGCTCGTGGTAACACATCCATCAATTGTGTTGTTGCTTGAATTCCAAATTTTATTATTTCATCCTGTTGTCAAAGCTGCATTAATTTCCTCTGCACACTTAGATTTTTATATATACTGTGAAGCTCATTGTATGTTATTATCCAAACCTATTCCAGGCAGAGTTTCGTAGTAATGGTCTGAAAAGGCAGCCGGTGGGAATGGCTAAAGATCGAGATTCACTCAAGGACAATGGTGGAGAATCTGATATGTTAGAAGAGAAGATTCAAAGGTTGCCTGCAGGAGGGGAAGGGTGGGATAAGAAAATGAAAAGAAAACGTTCAGTAGGCACGGTTTTCACAAGACCTATGGATAGCAATGGAGAGCAAAAAAGGATTGTTCAAAACAAGGTTGTCAGTGAACAAGGTTTACAATCAAATGACACCCACCCTTACAGGTAATAGATCTATTATACGGGTAAATATGAATATCCTACTCAAATAACAATAAATCGTGTTGCACTTTGCATAATAAATAATTGGGCTGGATTTGATTTGAATCAACTCTTGAACCTATTGGATTTCTTTGTTCGTCGCTTGAAACATTAAATATTTGATATTCCATTTATTTAACTACACTGGCTACTGCTTATTTTGTTGGTAAATAAAATTGTGATCACCTGATGGGTTTTAAGCCATTAATCAAATGACATAAAAAGGATTTGTGTAGATTTCTTCTTTATGGAATTGTCTTGATGAAAATCGACATCGCTACACTTCTTTTTGAAGTTTGACTTGCACATCTTGTTGTTGCTTCAAAAACCTGGTGCTGCAAGAATTTGTAGCCATATGATATAGAAATTGTCTTTGTTGGATTGAAATTCATTAATTACTGCACAATCTTGAGCTTTGCTATTTGCATTTATAAGATTGTATTCTTGTCTACTCTTAGGTTAGTTACTATTGTCAGAATAAATCTTTCTGTAGTATATGTATCATTCATGCCTATGGTAGATGTTATAGTCCTTATAGTTATAGGAACTGTCTGCAGATTAGGAGCTTCAAATGGTACTGGTAGCACTAGCAAGTTGGAAGGGACATCTTTGCCGAATAGTTCTCGTGCTCGCCTATCTCCCAGAAATGAACTGGATGGTTCCTGTCTACCCAGAGATCTTACTGCTGGATCAAATAAGGAAAGAATTCTCACGAAAGGGATCAATAAGTACGTCTATATATAATTATGCATTTCTCTTGTTGTCTACTTATCCGCTATGATGCTTGTCATGTGAACTTAGGGATTTTCCATATTTTATTTGATGCAGTCATTTGGCTCTGAACTTATATCTTTCTGCCTTTTGGTGAAATCAATTTGTATTCCCAGGTTAAATACTCGTGATGACAATTATACTGCCAGTGGCAGTCCAGTGACAAAAGGGAAGGCTTCAAGGAATCCACGTAATGGTGCTATGGTGGCAGCTAGCTCAGCCCCAAGTACCCCTCGTGTTTCTGGAACATCGGAAACGTGGGAGAATGTGACAGGTGGAAGCAAAATCCCTTCAACTGGTGGAGCTAGCAATCGCAAGCGTGCTATGCCCTCAGCTTCATCTTCTCCCTCTATGGCTCAGTGGGTTGGTCAGAGGCCACAAAAAATGTCTCGAACAAGGAGAGCAAATCTGGTGTCTCCTGTCTCAAAACAAGAAGAAAAACAGTTATCATCCGATAGTTGTTCACACTCTGATATGAGTGTTAGATTGGCCTCCGATGGGACCACCAATGGTTCCCTTATATCCAAATATGGTACTACCAGTGGCCCCCAACTGCAAAAAGCTAAACTAGAGCATGGTCAATCTCCACATCGGTCAGAAAGTGAAGAATCTGGTGGTGGTGAAAGCAGATTGAAGGAAAAAAAAGAAAAAGGAAATAGTGATGCAGATGGAAGTGCAAATGATGGTCAGAATGTGGGGCCTTTAGCACTTGGAGTGAAGATCAAGCCTGTTATAAATGAAGAAAATGGCGAGGGTGTGCGGAGACAAGGGCGCAGTGGAAGAGGACCTTTAATTGCGAGAGCTAGCTCGTCACCGGCTGGGGAGAAGTTGGATAATGCAACCACACCAAAGCCAATTCGAAGTAATAGGCCTGGTTGTGAGAAGAACGGAAGGTTCTAGATTCTATATATATATATATTTGGAAATAGCATATAGTTTTTCATTTGATTCTTTTTGGTTTATATCATGAACGATGTTTTTGTTTGCCAGTAAATTAGGTCGTCCATTGAAGAAGCTCTCAGACCGCAAGGGCTATTCACGTCTTGGCCATTTGCAGAACAATGGCTCTGAATGCACAGGTAGTCAGTAGTATTTCTTTTTCCTTCCTTTCTCTTTAAGTTTACATATCTGTCCGTTATCTCACTGTATGCAGAGTTTATCTCAAAGGTTGCAAGAAATTTCGAGATTTGATAATTGTTGTTATGTAACTCTAAACAGCCACACCTCTATTTACACAAATGACTTCCTGTCATTTTAACTGTTTCACCTAGCTGTGATTTTAACAACACTCGCAACTAATATTTAACTAACTAACTAAGAGGCTAACGTGCCAAGAGTTGACTTTTTATGTTAGCTTGGACCAAAACTAACAGATTTGTTATATGATGGTCCAGGGAAATCTGATGATGACCGTGAAGAATTGTTAGCTGCTGCAAATCATGCTCGTAATGCTAGCTGTAAGCATTACATTTTTTTTGTTTATTTACTGTTTTTGATAAAAATATATATTATCATTCATTCAAGCTCTGGATTTTAGTCTCTAGTAAATTATTTTTTGAATGTTTCTTTAGATCTAGCGTGTTCAAGCATTTTCTGGAAAAAAATGGAACCAATATTTGCTTCTGTCAGTTCAAAGGACAAGTTCTACTTATCCACGCAGGTGGGAACTGTTTTTAACATGTTTAAACTATTTTATTTTACACAAGTGGCCACATTTTACATAATATCCGTTCTGGATTTTTAACCTTTCAATCGCTTGTGATGCTTTTTGAAACAGCTAAAACCTGAGCAGGATATTCAGGAAAGCGTTACTCAGTTGCATGGTCGTGAAATTAATTTTGCGGTATTTCCTTAAGCCTGAAATCTTGATATGTTCAACTCCTTCCATCCCAAATGAATGCCATAATTTTCTTTTTTGGGTGGTCTCTGAATAAGTGCAACATTTTCATTTTTTCAGTGAGATAATGATCCAAATTTATTGTTACAAGATATTATTGTCATCGATTTTGATCCCACGTTTGCCGTCTCAGGTGAACCTTCCGCATGAAGCCTCTCTATATAACACACATTCTTTTGGAGAAAGAAATGTGCATATAAAACACCAGGGAAGTGAATCATTTTCTGGCAAACTCGATTCCGATAAAACATCTAAAGAATTCATCCCATTATTCCAGAGAGTATTATCAGCACTAATTATAGAAGACAACATCGATGAACTTGAAGAAGATACAGGAAATATACCACCCCAGGATGCTTTTTGTGATTCCGCTTATGATACATTTCACCTTGATGATTACGACCCTAGAAAGAAGGCTAGGAGGGAAATAGATCATGATACAGTTTTCGGGGTTCATACTCAAAGTATTCATTCCGTAAAGGTGTCATTTTCTAGCAATGGATCATGTACCAACTCGTTTAGAAGCCCTAGCGTTAATGATTCTCCATGTGAAGATATGCGTTCAAATAATTTTCTTGATAGGCCACAAGTATTCCAGATGGAAGGTTTCGGCATTTCTTCATTTGATAGTCACTATGAACAAATGTGTTTAAATGACAAACTTCTTTTGGAGCTCCAGAGCATAGGTCTATATCCAGATTCAGTGGTAGGATCGGTGCCCCTTTATATCCCTTTTTTTTTTGGTTAACTTCCGTTCCTTTATTCTAATTCTTTCTTTCTTGCCTTCTGGCAGCCTAACTTGGATAACAAAGAGGATGAAGCAATTAAGCATGAAATCGACCAGCTGAAAACAAGACTCCGACAACAGGTTATTTAGCGAGACCACTAATTAGCATTCACATTTACATATGTTTGTTCATGAGTTATTTAAGGTTCAGCTTAATTAAAACATTCCATATGATCATTATATTTT
Organism: Silybum marianum; assembly: GCA_036898165.1. Classification (NCBI taxonomy): domain Eukaryota; kingdom Viridiplantae; phylum Streptophyta; class Magnoliopsida; order Asterales; family Asteraceae; genus Silybum; species Silybum marianum. The sequence continues at coordinate 7,300,989 of CM072532.1, forward strand.
AATGTGCTTTAATTTTTTTTCTTTATTATACAGAATGCTAAAAAGAAGGCATACTTGGATAAAATATGTAAAAGGGTTGGAAACTGTTCTTTAAGGCGGTATGAACTTTATACTTTATATATGGTTTTCTTATTGTCACCTTAAGCCAGTTGCATTCTTGGTACAAATATAAACATCATCTGGTTGTTATGCAGAGATCTTGAGCAGGTTGCCATTGATAGGTTGGTGGAGCTTGCTTACAGAAAACTTCTGGCAAGTTTTTTTAATCTCTTCCACTTTTTTAATTCTTGGTTCTTCTATTTTCTAATTAGGGATGCTTTTATGTTTCAAGCAAGTAGTTAGAATCCGCAATTTATAAAAGGTTTTTTTAATGATAAAATTGGATGAAAACTAGGAGATAAGGTACCGTTTTATAACCCACTGACTCTGACTGTCGGAATATATCTGAATTTTTTGTACATTTTGTTGATAAACAATTTATATTATCTTATTGGAGCCTGTGGACACTGTTACACAAAACGAATAAAATCATTTTTCAAACTAATGATTTTGTTGCTAAGTATTTATCGACTATATATGTTAGCAGGCTACTAGAGGAGCTGCTAGAGCTGGGATTCCTAAGGTACCAAAGCAAGTTGCATTGGCTTTTGGAAGGAGAACTCTTGCCAGATGTCGAAAATTTGGAAAGTCAGGTGTAAGTTGCTTCAATGTGCCTCCACTTCGAGATATCCTTTTTGCTCCACAGGAAATCGAACTGGACCCTACAGCTTCTGTTGGTGGGCCAGTTACTAACACCACCACTAAGTATCTTGGATTCCATAATCCCCACCAAGATTCACGGCTATCATCAGGTACGCAATACCCTAATGGTTGCATTTTGATTCACTTAAAAGAATTCTTACCCATTAAGCATTTTTGAAAGATTTGATGAACAACAATCGCATTTAAACAATTTGACTAATATTTGTTACAAATGTAACTACAATGGTGCTGAAATGCTTATGATCAGTTATGCCATAATGCTTATGCGTATCTTTGGACACATTAACCTATAGTGGTAATTAGTGGCCGAGTTGCTTGAGTCTTTTTGGTATGTAGATATAAGGGATATTTGCCAAACTAGCCATTTTTTACTTCTGGTTTCACCAAATAGCCAATTTCTCCTTAAAGTTACCAAAATAGCCATTAGGTTCGCAATTGCGAAGCAAACAATAAAAAAGAAGTTTCTGAACTAGGTTCGCAATTTCAGGGACCAAGAATGTAAATTTTGGATATTACATTCGCAATTGCGAATTGAATATTGTGAACCTAGAGAAAAAGTTGCATATTTGTCCCCTGAAATTGCAAACCTAGTTCAAAAACTTTCTTTTATACATTTTCACCCCTTCGCAATTACGAACTTGATAGCTATTTTGGTAACTTTTGGGAGAAATGGGTTAGGAGGTAAAAGTAAAAAATGACTATTTTGATAAATTTCCCTAGATATAATCCATATAAATCTGTTGAAACATAGTTTACTATCGTTTTTTTTATTAGTCTTTACATGATTTTATTAGTTAGGTTTTGAAAATTTTCGTTATGTGTAGATGAGGCTTTTGCCATAAACGGACCAATATCTAACAGAGGAAGGAAGAAAGAACTGTCACTCGATGATGTTGGCACCGTTTTGGGTGGGCCCACAGGAAAGAGATACGATCGGGATGTTGCCAAATCCGGATATGCATACAACGGTGAGAGAAAACCAAAACCAAAACCAAAACAAAAATCCGCTCAACCATCAGCATCCGGAAACGGATTTGTTAACCAATTCCCGAGAACATTACATCCTGTTGGACCTCATCATAATAGCGGTGTGCGATATAGTCATGGCCCACAAGAAACGTCAAAAGAGAGTAAAGAAATCATCGACCCCACTAATTTATCGCTTCAAGATTTGGACCCGATGGATGAATTAGGTGTAGGCACGGATCTTGGCGGTCCACAGGATCTAAGTTCGTTGTTAAACTTTGATGAAGAGGAGTTGCAAGATCATTATTCAGCAGGACTTGAAATACCGATGGATGATCTTTCGGAACTGAATATGTTCTGATATATTGTTTTGGAAGGTGGTATTAACTCGATAAAAATCGTGACGCAAATTGTTTTTCTTTGAAAAAAGATGTATATTTATTGTGGATTATTTTGGACTAATATAAGAAAAGTAAGATATGTCATGTAACCTCCATTTGTAATTATGGTATGTTTATTTTTACGTAGTTTGATGTTGTAAAAACAATGGTCATCTGATCTGATCTCTGATAAGTATTTTTATTTTTGAAGATGAACTGGACAAGTTTTAATGTCTTGATGCTGCCTTGTTTCTTTTTTCTTAAACAGTCGAATAAAGCATTCTTCTTTTTGTTTTCTTGTTTGGAAGTAAAGATTTAGGGGGCGTTTATCAAACACTTGTATCGGTAAGTATTTAATCAAAAGTTACAAGGACCCAAGATGATAAAAGCGTTTTTTATTGGAGTAAAAAACATATTTTTATTAAAGGACGAAAATGCCCCTCATTTGATTAACTTTGTAAACGGTAGTTAAAGAAATGGACCAAATCTGAACGTTTTTACAAATCATGATGATCATGTTGTAATTTTTTAAATGAAAAAAACGAAAAGTGTTGTTTTCAATGACAGGAACAAAATTTGTAGTTCACTCTTGTTTTTTTAAAATGGCAAGTGTTAATGTGAATATACCACCTTATTTGGGATGAAAATCACCTGTCCCAAGTTTTTATGTTTTATCCATATCCATCAATCATGGATACACGTAAGAGAAAGTAAGCATAAATTAAATAAATTTAAAATAAATGAAAATATGACGTGTCTTAATTTCATTGGTGGGACATGAATAAGACAGATGAATTTGAAACATGTTATTTTTATTCCTTTATTTGGTGTAGTTAATGTGAAAAAAAAAAGTATTTTTCTTTTGGATAACTTTGATTTAGTTTGTGTTATTTGAAGATAAATTGATGAGTTGGTTGTGTTATTTTAGAACAAACCAAACCAATATAAATCATTTGAGACATAAATAAAACCATAATGTAACAAACCAAACCAATATAACCAAAGAACAACCTAAATATTTCCAATTTAAAGTGGTAACTAACCATTACATTCAAAGTACCAAACATGACATTGCATACATTAACTAGTTTTAACCCAAAAAACAACAACCCATCAAGCCTTAACCAAATCAAACCAAAATTACAGCAAAAGAACAACCCATTAAAATTTGTTTCCAAAAAGAACAAACCATCAAGTTTTCATCCAAACTGCATCACCTACACTTGATTTCCACTTACATTCTCATCCCTTGTGATCTTGCTTCCTTGTTGACTCATCTCTTCCACAGTCTTCTTTCTCTTCTTATTCGGGTCGCCTTTCTGAGTGTGATGTTTTGGTGGAGTTAGTATCGTCGTACACTCAGACTTAGGCCACATCATTCTTCCATTAATGGGACCAATTTTGAAACTATACATTTCCTTCCATGTATCCAAACGATATGAAGAATGAACCAAATTCTCAACCAAATTCTCAGGTAAGCCGACATCAGTTCCATTAGTTGCTATATTCCATATGGTTGCTACAGCATGTTTGCATGGAATTCCAATAAGTTCCCATCTCCTACAAGAACAAACTTTATACTTGAAATCAACAACACATTGATCCGTCCATAAACCACCTAGGCTTACTTGGTACTTATCACCTCCATTCCAAAGAACAGTATACTTGGTGGCTTCTTCCTTGATCAAAATCAACATCTTTGTGGTTGTTGGTGTAAGAGGGCCGTCGGTTTTATCTATCAACTTTTGTACATCAACTATTCTTTTCATCAAGTATTCTCTAATGTATTCTAAGGCTGTGATTATGGGTTTGTCCATTCCATCAACCAATTGTAGTTGTCTATTGAAGAAGACTTCACACATATTGTTCAAAAGAATATCACTTTGATACTTTCCTGTTAGCATTTCAATTTTCACATGTAACTTAGCATATAAACGATATTAAACATAAATAATTGTTTCATCGATGAAGTGGTTACCTGTGAAATGTGATCTAGTCCAATGATGAGGTGGGATTTGTTTCAACCACTTATATGCCTCTGTGCTCAAGCTTTTTAAATCTTCCATGGCATTTTCAAAATGTGGTATAGTAGTAGCTGTTGCACACTTCCAAAGATGGTCTTTGAATTCCCTTCCCTTCCATAGTTGTGTCATATCTTTAAGTATGTCCAACAAGCAATATCTATGCTCAGCACAAGGAAATACCTTTGCGATTGCTGGTATGATGCCCTACATTTGCAAAAATAGAACACATTAGCAAGGTAAAAACACAAATCGAAAGGACTTTCATTAATCATAACCAGTAAACATACATTTTGTCTGTCACTTATGAAAGTGAAGTTGGAATTAGGAGACAAACCCAAATCATCTCCAATGCATTCTAAAAACCATGACCATGAACCAATTGTTTCAGCTTCCACAATGGCATAGGCTACCGGATATGTACCATGGTTAGAATCAACGCCAACTGCAATCAATAACTTCCCTTCAAATGGTCCTTCCATGAATGCTCCATCTAGCCCAAGCAAGTCCCTCAAACCAGCCTTAAAACCCTTCTTTAATGCCCCTAGGCATATGTAAATTCTCTTGAACTTTTTTGTACTTAATGAATTAGATTCATTTTCCACTTGCAACTTCACAGTAGTATCTGGGTTGGTTCTTTGAAGCTCACATATGTATTCCCTAAGAACACTGTATTCACTTACATAATCTCCTCTTAGCTTATCGGCTTGCATAATCTCCCCTTGAAGCTCACATACATAGTCTCTTAGAACAGTTGCATAATCAGAATTAGGATCGACAACCTGTAAATTTTTGGTAGTCCCAGAAGTATCTATAGCAGTGGCATCAGCTACTTCATATGGATGAAGATTTGAATGAGAATAAAGTTGATGATCCTTAATATCATTATCTTCTTCTAACAACTTCCCCATTGTATCCTTCTCTTCAAGTTTAATACCTTCCATAAATCCATTCAAATCATGCTGATTACCAATCTCACTACGTAATGCAGCTTCAGCTCTAGCAAATTTATACTTCCCCAAAAATTCTAACACAGCATCAATTGAAATCGAGTTTTCCATACTTACAAACTGCAATCAATGTGCAGCAAAACATTACAAGAAAACCTATATAAATTATTAAATTTCACAGAAAAAAACGAATGAATGTATTTGTATCAACTTTCCATTTGAAACAGAAGCGCTCAAATCTAAAAAATATTGGTATTAAATTTCAACCATATCAAACGGATCATATCATTATCAACTTTCCATACGAAATAGAAAAAATAAAAGAGTAACAGTACAACTTTTCAAAGTAGAATAATAAAACTAAATTTCAAATCCGACATTGTTGCTTCATCAAAATTTTAGGTGTTCTTCCAAAGGAAGCTCCAATAAATAAGCATAAACAGCATGGACGCGAAAGAATGAGGATAGTTTACCTAAATGATCATATGGCCAATGTGCAGAATCGTGCGATTGGAGTGTGATCGTCTTCTTGCTAACCCTAATAATCTTTAGTTTTTCCTTTATATTTTGTCGTTATCAGATGCAAACCTTTTTGTAGTCCAGAATCTCCATTTGCAGGCAAAGTTGGAGAGATGTACGGAGAAATGGCGGAGGACGACGGAGAGGTGAAAATGGCGAAGTGGTGATATGCAGAGACAAAGTTCAGAGCATTTTGTATGAAAGACGTTTGATTTTCCCACCTAGATTGCAAAATTTCAACTTAGACCCCCCAAATATATCGAAATTATCATTTAGACCCCAATTAATAAACCATTTTTTAAACTTTCCATTTTTTTTGTAACCAAGTGATAAACTTCATAATCTGTCTTGTTTTTTCAGCCTTGATTATCTTAAATTAAAATTTTAATTAAAATATGTAAAAAACGTACATTTCATTCTTTTTAATTTAATACTCGTATAAAAAAAAATTAATTCTTTAACCAATATTCAAAATTTCGTTATTAAAGTGTACTTCCTTCTCAATTTTGAATCCGAAAACTCAAACCTTCAATCTTATTTCATGCTTTGTTATGTTCTTCCTTCTCTCTCGACTTTATTTGTATGGTTTATATAGTTTTGAGAGAACAAAAGAGCCATTGGTTGGTTGTAAATTTTATGGAGTATAATGTTGTATTAATTATAGGGCTTTAACACCTTTTTTTTTTTATATTTGAACAAGTTTATAAGCTGGTTTATAAGTAATGAAAAACATCGTCTATCTTATACTTTATCTATAAAATGTCGGATTTTCCCAATGTTCTAAAAAACTCGTCGCGACAGCCGTCATGATGTCCCGTGGCTTAAGTTTTGTGTCTGCCGCGACGTTATGTCTGTGACATGCCATGGCCTAATGAGTGGTTTTTATAACAAAATACTTGATTTCTTTTTACCCTTTTTAGTGTCTTATTTTTTGTTTTTGATATATAACCTAATTTAAAATGTTTAGTATCATTAACTAATTGAGTAATAGTAGAAAACAAAGGTTTACATATGTATAATATTGTATCTGATAAACAAATTTGTCACCCCAAGACACATCTTGAAAAACGTCATGACTCACCGTGGCTTCTAAAGCTTAAGATTATCCTCGACGCCACACCTCACCTCACCTCACCTCACCTCACATGTATTTACATTTTAAAAAACAAAAAGATGTTTTTACAAGAGTAAAGTTCAGTTATGGTCCTTAACATTTACAATTTTCAATGGATATAGCCCTTAAACTTTAAAAACTTGTATGTGATTGTGGTCCCTCACATGTGTCAATTCTCAATGATTTTGGTCTCTCTATCTAACGGTCATTAATTTTCTCCATTGAATTTAATTAAACGAGAAGTATATTATAAAGAGTGCTAAACAATTATGTTTAAAATTTTAAGACGGTTATGTTTAGAATTTTAAGAGGCATAATATTTATTGCATGATATACAACATCTAAAGCTTTAAAATCTTTCACCAACCTTCCACACCTTGTATAAATTTATAGTCAAATTATTTTTAAATTTAAAAAAGTTTGACATCCCAACGTATTGTACAGGTACACAAACTAGTATTAAAATAAAAATATTTTATCTTTAAATTTAAATTGTAAAACAACAAGAAAAATAGAAAAAAAAACGAAAGATGGTGGTTATGTTTTTTCTTTTCTTCTTTTGTTTTACAATTTAAAATTGAAAATATAATATGTTTCATAATTTAAATATCAAATTAAAAAAAATAGTAAAATTGACTAAAAAACCTCTAATTTAACTGTTTTAACGGGAAAAGTTAACAATCGTCAGTCAGAGGGATCAAAACCCTTGGGAATTGACAAACATGAGGAATTAAATCCAAGTTTAGGGATGATATCCACTAAAAACTGCATATGTTAGGGATCAAAGTTAAACTTTACTATTTTAAGAGTAAATTACGTTTTATTTCCTGTAGTTTAAAAATAATTACGGATTTAGTTCCTGTGGTTCCAAAATTTCGGTTTTCATCCCTATGATTTGCAATTTATTTTTATTTTCGTCCCTCGAGTCCAAAACACTACTTATACGTATGAAAAACTAAAATAGAAATGAATTATAAGCCATAGGGATGAAAAAAGTAATAAAATTTACATCATAAGGACAACAAAAATAATGAATTATAAAAACTACAGGGATGAAAACTGAAATTTTAAAACCATAGGGATAAAAATAGAAATTTTCAACAAATTCAACGACTAAAAACGTAATTAGCTATACATATAATTTTGACAGAAGTAAAAATCATTTGGTCAGGCCATCTATGAGATGACACCAAATCTTACATCAAATACTAAATTTGACGGTAAATCACTCCAACGATTACATCAAATTAGGTGTAACAATTTTTAGTTACACCAATTGAAGAAGAAAAAAAGAAATATACAAATTTAATGAACCGGTTAAGATTTGGTGTTACAAAAACGAATAATAAAACAACTTTTCATAGGAAAGACAATTCCATTATTTATACCGAGAGAAATATATGAATCAAGTGAAACTAAAAAAGAAAAGGATTCTATAATCAGCAATCAGATAATTAATGAATCAGTTAGTCAAATTCGATCTACAGGTTGGACAAATTATTCACAAGAGAAGATTCACAATTTTGCTAGTAAATTTTACACCCATTTTTATGGACCTGGTATTACCCATTGGAGATAAAAATGGAACAAAGTTCTTCAACGGTTCTTGTAACAAACCTCGGATTTGGGAGATGAAAACCTAGTTTGTAAAGATCATCATCGAAGTTAGTCAATTTGAGCGTTTTCTTGAAATTTTTGGTGGCAATTCTTGGGTGACCCCTAGCAATGGCAACCTACATAACGTAGCAAGTCATCTGAATTCCCACATAAATAATACATCTAAAAATAGCATTCAATAAACACAAAATAACGAATCTTGTGGCCAAATGATCTTAATCTCCGATATTTTCTAGAAAGACGAATTTTCTACAAATTTCATCGGACATCTTGAAAGATCATCAACTGTTATTGTTTTTTAGGCAACCTTGGGTTTCCAGCCAGCATACTAGCACCGACTAATATTAAGGTGACGTTTGTTTTTTAAGAGGTGCTGAAATCTGAAGTCTGATTTCAGTTCTGAAATGGTTATAAAACGTCTAAACGAATTAGACATAAGTGGTAATTAAGAGCTTAAAATGAAAAAACAAACAACGCCTAACTGTTATTGTTTTTTAGGTAAATGTGGGTTTCCAGCCGGCTTAAGAGCACCGACTAATATTAACCGTTAAGGTAGTAAAGGATCAGTTAAAGAGACTACTAACCCGATGTTTTCCATCAAGTTCAAAAAGCCAGAAATTCCAGTCTTTTAACGCATCTCCATCTACTTTGACATATATATCGGCCCAGTCTTTGTGATGAAACTCCACATTATCTAATTTATACCCAACTCCTGTACCCAAGGCCTTGACGAATGCTTCCTTTAAACACCAATACCTGTTTATAATATGCTCATTGAGTCTATTAACCGAGGCCTGTATAGTTTCAAAAGAAATATATATATATATATATATATATATATATAGAGAGAGAGAGAGAGAGAGAGAGAGGAAAGTTCAAATGCGAACTCAAATTTGGTTGTGAACGTGAGGACAAATGAGAGCACGACACGTGTCCTATTCAAACTGAATAACAAAGAAATATTCAGACTGAATAAATACTATATTCAGTCTGAATATTTTTTTGATTATTCAGTCTGACTATGACACATGTCACGTTCTCATTTGTCCTCACGTTCAGAACCAAATTTGAGTTCTCATTTGAACCCACCCCTATATATATAAATATTTAAATAAAACCAGTTTCACCTGAAAAACACGTCCAAAATATCATCATCAGAACCAGCATTGACAATCTTTTCCCACTCTGAGGTTGAAAAATACGATGAAAAATTGAGAATGAACTCTGAAACTGTTTCTTTCGAATGAATGAAGCAAGACACAATGTCCAAACCCACAAGGCAAATCGGTTCAGAAGCTATAGCCACATAGTCACCATGATGTGAAACATTGAAGTTGAAATTTGGAAATTTCATATTCTTCTTATGGTTTTCCTATAAGAGATAAGCAAGCATACGATCATAATAGGCAGTAATTGGAACTACAAAAGCTTTACTAAGGTCTCTGTGAGCATAAAGACCGACTTGCATCTTGTAAGAAACAAAATTATGATACAAGTAGGGAAAAGAGAAAAAAAACATTTTGAGGTTAACTAAGAATAGGAAAAAACACCCTTTTAGCTGTTAAAAATCTTATAGTTTGATAGATAGATACTGAAATTAGATTACATACATATAAATTGGTCAATAGGAAGGCTAGTAACCCATCTACCCCATGTTCGAATCCAGGCGCAAACAACTTGTGGCCTCTGGGGAATTATCTCAGGGCTGCATGCTTTAGCAGTCTTAAAATTGTCAGGGATTAGTCTAGGCAAATGCCTAGGATACCCTTTAAAAAAAAATTGGTCAGCAGGAAGAAGGATTTGCTGATCAGCGAGTAAGCACCATGGAAGATTGAATTCTACTGCTAAAACTGAAAAAAGGGGGAGATATAAATACAGTACTTGTTATAAGAGCATTAAGAACGAGATGGTGAAACGCTATAATAACCATATTCTAGTTTGACCAATATAAAGACTTAAATCAAAAGATCCATCTCATGCCTCACTTTAATGTTTAGTTGCTTGAACTAGTTCATTATTAAACATTTAAAATGCAACCCATAATTGGTTTTATGATGGTTTGGCATTCAGCTAATATGATAGCAAACTGCGTATGTCCATAACTTGTATTTCACTCATACAATCATTATATATATATATATATATTTGCAGTTTACGTAGCTCTATATGAATCAGTGATGATGAGTGACCACGGACTAAAACATAATAATCAATCATTCAATGTCTAAAACAAAGATCAGACCAAATACAAGAACAGCATAAAAACAACAAAAGAACTACTAACCATTGCCAAATATAGATCTAGAATTGGTTTTTCAGATCAATATGAGTACTCAAATTCTACTGTATGGATTCTGCACCCAATTTGCAGTCAACATAATTCTAATGGTGGTGCTCTTTCTGAAGTATAATGCAATCATCAAATTGATGTAAAGAATTCTTAAAACTCACATGTATCTTGAAGTTGAAAATTAGCTACTAGATTTATAGAAGTTGTTGGAATGATTAGAATAATTCATAGAAGTTGTTGATCGACACCATTACTCAAATTCATAGGTTGCTGGTCCCTCGGTTGAATAGGAAATCAAGGAATAAACAAAAATCAACACCATTAATTTAGAAAAAAATCTCGTTTCTTATGATGGGAATCACGCATTATAATGAAAACAATTCACACTTCATCCTACACAAACCACAGATGAAGAAATTGAAATAAAACGGAAAAAAAATGAAAAATAATTAAATTCAGACGAAGAATACAAATTGGTACCAGATAAGGTTTGCCTTCAGCAGTGCGATTAATGATAATTTCATCAAATGGAATCCCTATAACTTGATGTACAAGTGCATACTGCAACAGCCGGCTAACAAGTGCCCTCTTTCGGTCTTCAATTTTCAAAAACCTAAATAATTTCATCCCACAGCCACAATTCACCAAGGGTTTCTTCAAATCAAATGTAGTAGTGATTATTAATAATAATAGAGAGAGGGATTGTATATATATATATATATATATGACCTTGTGATAGAAGAGTGGTGTTGTTGAGGTAGAACAGACATGGCGATGGAGAAGTCATGGGGGGATGGATCCCACTGTGATGTGTTGACTAACCATCTCTTTACACCCTTTTCCATCTCCATTTCCATGGCACGGAGAAGCACAGGTTGACGATGAAGATGATTAATATTTCTTCTTTTGTCAAACATTAATTTAATTAAAAATTAAATAAAAAAATTATAAGAATATAAAATATGTTAGTTCGTATTATATGGACAGGGGCTAAGAGGTAAATTTTAAATAAAATTAATAATAAACTACAAATTTATTCCCTATGATTTATCACAAATAACATTTTAAAATTATAAAATAATCATTGTGGTTTACAAAACTTTCTGTTAAATGATGGCATTTTCACCCTTTTTATAGATATTTTTTTTATCTAATCAAAATTGATTTTATTATTATGGTCTTTTTAGTTTTTGATCGGATGTCTTTTTAGTTTTTGATCGGATATAAGATTAAAAAATGGATAAAAAGTATGATAGTAATTAACAGAGACAAAGGGGGGTAAAATAATAATTAAAGTAAAGTTGGCATGTGTTAACTGCAATATTTCCATAAATTAATTTGGGGAAAACTTCAAACTAGAACAAGAGCAATTCCTCCGGGCCCCGGCCCAACACAAACACCGCACCTCCCGGCCGGTTGCTCCGCCGCGAACCAAAGTACGTATTCTCTCAACTTTCCTCCGTCTGTTTATCTCAAATTTCTGTCAATTAATCAGTTAGCATACACACAAATGCACTCAGAGGTTGCTCACGAGTTCTAATTTTGCTGAAATGCTATGTTTTTCTTTGAACAGCATAATTTTTTTGCTGAAATGCTATGTATTTCTTGATACCTTCCCTCCCATGGAGGATTAGTCAAAACAAGGCTAGTTCTTTGCTCTTTCTTCTTTCATAGAATACAATACTCATGAAATGATTTGAGTTGATACTGCTTGTAATTTGAAGGGAATGATCACATAATTTATACAAATTCTAAAGCTGAGAGTCAGTCCATATGACCATAAAGGTTTACTGCAGCTTCTAGGGTTTGTTAGTATCTTGATTCATTGTTTTTGTTGTTGCAGATGGATACTGCTTCATCCTGACCTTGATTTGTCAGTTTGATACAAATATGGGAACTCCAAATTTTCTCTGGAATGTCTGTAAATCATCCTTCACAATTGGGTTAATAAGTCTCACCATATCAGATCGTATTGCTAGTATTGTCCCTGTACGTGGTTTCTCTATGTCACCAACTTTCAACCCTTATAATAGCAGGCCTTTGGGATTTTTTACTGGTAGGTTTCAGTTTTAGAAAATTTACTGATTGGTGTATGCTAGTTTGACTGTGTGTGTCAAGTTAATGGATCATCTGCAGATGATCATGTCTTGGTGGAGAAACATTGCCTCAAGGATTACAAGTTCTCACATGGTGATGTCGTAGTTTTCTGGTATAATCTAAGATTATTTCTACTTTCATAATTGCCTTATATGTTTTTATGTACGTAATTGAGTACTTTTATTTATGCAACATTGCAACTATAAATGATTGAAATAAGCATTCATCCATAATTCCATGCCACTCTGAGTACATGACTTAAGGAGGTACAGATCTTTTTGAGAAATTCAGCGGTCACTTAATAGTTGTAGATATTCTGTGTGCATTAGCAACACCGATAGGGATTTGATATTTTTGATTATCGAACACACTCTTAGTCCCACAATCTGAGTTCACTTTTGATTTTGGATATTCAAACCTAGGATATTTGACTGAAACAACCTCTTTGCAAATTCAAAAGTGGGTTCTAATACTCTGATTACAAGATGTAGGAAGTAGGAAGTAGATGAGGAAAAAAGAAGCAGACTTTCTTGTTGACTACTAGGTATTAGATCATCAAAGGTAACAGGCCACCTCAATTCAAAGTACAAATTTTGATTTAGGTGGCGTTTGTTTTTAAGATGTGCTGAAGTCTTAAGTCTGATTTCAGTTCTGAAATGATTATGAAACGTCTAAACGAATCAGATATAAGTGGTGATTAAGAGCTTAAAATGAAAAAAACAAACAAGGCTTAAAGTCTTTTGCCCATTATAACCCATCTTACATTCAAAGAAATCCTCATCTAGACACTTCACATGCCTAGCAGGGGATTTAACATCCATTTTTCTATTTATCGCTTCCAATTTTGGCACTGTATTACGGTTAAAAACTTTAGTGATTGTTTTTGATACATACATAGCAATGGTAATTTGGAATTTCATTATTATAAATTTACAACAGATAAAAACAAAAGCAGATGGTGGTTCTTTTTTGGAATGAAGAGATAGAATATATATGGGGAAGTATGTGTGGTTTAGGTTACCATTTTTAAGTTCGAAGTCCAAGTTCCAGTTAGTTTATACTGAAATGCGACAGTTTTGACTTCCAACCTCTGTTGAAGTTGCTCTGCATGCATGGTTTGTGAAGTACATTAAACTAATGGTAATTTTCAAAATGACGCTTACCCGAATCCTAAAACAATATATGAAATCTCCAGATGTTTCTTTTCATATCAATTTACTTGCTAGATGGTAATTAAGAGTTATAAGGTTGTGCCATTATGATATTAGTCACAAATTTCTGAACGTTTTTATTGTGTTCTGTTTAAATTGAGCATGCACCAATATGAATGTTATTATTTTTGAATCTTGATTCTCATGGAGTATTTTTTTGCCGTCTGAAAGGCCTATCATATGTTGAATAGTTTGTATCATTTGCAGCTCTCCAAGTAGTTACAAGGAGAAACACATAAAACGTATAACTGCGATGCCAGGTGATTGGATCAGCGTTCCATACTCATATGATGCCGTGAAGATTCCTGAAGGCCATTGTTGGGTTGAAGGAGACAATCCGACCAATAGCTTCGACTCCAGATCCTTTGGCCCGGTATGTTGGCATTATTGTCACTTCTTAGAGGCTTTGAAAATGACATTACCAAATCCCTTGTGCTTCACCTTGGTGGAGGTGCAACATGCTGCCCAAACCTCCCTAGTGTCATGTGGCGCCTTTGTTTGTTAGCAGCTTAATGGAAGTCACAACTTATTCTGTCAGCTATATATGGCCATTTGGTAGTGGCTTAATGATATAGTAAGTGGCTTATTCAATAAGCTTTTAGGGGGGAACTTTATGCAGAAAGGCAAGTTTTTTTTTTTCTTTCCAAACTTGCCCCTCCTGATTAAAAAACATGTTTATTTCATCTATAAAAACCCTCCTCAACAAAAACCTTCTCAATCTATATAGACAGACAAAGACATGTTTATATCCACACAGAACTTTGGGTCTGTTTGTTAGCAGCTTAACGGGACTCAACAGCTTATTTTGTCAGCTATAGATAACTGTTTGGTAGTGGTTTAATGATATAGAAAGTGGCTAATTCAGTAAGCTTCAGTGAAGCTTTATGCAGAAAGCCAAGTTTTTTCCAAAACTGCCCTTCCCAATTAAAATATATTCTTCTTCCATCTATTAAAAAACCCTCCCAAACAAAAACCTTCCCAATCTATATAGACAGATTAATCCACACAGACAGCTTTATGTAATTATGTTAATTAAAAAAAAGATTTGTCATCTTCTTTTCATTATCCTTTTATATAATTATTTTTACAGATTCCATTGGGGTTAATTCGTGGAAGGGTTACACACATTTTGTGGCCACCTAAAAGAGTTGGGAAAATCGATAGAAAGCTTCCTGGAGGTGGAGGTGGAGGTGGACTTGGCTTCTAAGGTGAGTGAGTTTTCTGTGGCATTTTGCTCATTCGTTTTATCTTATTATGAGGCTGTCTGAATTCATACATGGAGGGTCAGGTCGCGTCTTAATGGCCGTCTTGTTCTTTGCCTTCACCGTTCAGTTTTATTATTAGCCTTTGTTTCGTGGTGCATTTACTCGGCTAATTTTTGACCCAGATAAGACGGACAGGTTGGATAACATGTTAAAATAAGTTTGGATCAAAACAAACAATTTTCAATGCTTGTGCGGCCAACATTTTTTTAATATCATTTTTTCTGAAGTTTTATAAATGATTAATATATTAAATATCATTTATTCTTTAAATAAAATGATTTTGGTATTTAAATATACGTTTTTTAGCCCTATTAACATGTCTGACCTATTTCATTTTTAATTAATTTTTTTATCTACCTATTTATAAGATACAATGGAAATCAATCTATCTATGTATGCGGTGTCCTGAATGCGGGAAGGAAAGAAAATAAAGAGAAGAAAAGAAAATGAAGGAAATGATTTTTTCTAATTTGTGTTGAGTAAATTTACGTTGTCTTCTCGAATTTAAAGAGAAGAGAAAATAAAAGGAAAAGAAAGGGACAAGAAAAAGAAATGAGAGGAATTTTTTTTTATATTTGTAATCTTGAAACCAGGGGCGGAACACAAGCCTTCTAATTAAGGGGGCCGAACTCAACAAAACATCTTCATTGATAAGCTCAATTCATTATAAAAAAAACTTTATGACAGGAGAATAAAACCTATGACCACATATACAGGGGCCATATACACATAACCACCTGATTTAAACACAATTTATTGATAATATTTCTAATATCTAGTATTTAAGGGATAAAACGCAGGGGCCATGGCCCCCCTAGGCCTCTATTGTGTTCCGCCTCTGCTCGAAACAGAAGAAAAGAAAGGAAATAAATTTTCATGGTCTTGAACATGAGTGAAAAAAAGAGGAAAGATGTCGTTTTGATTGATAATGACACATATAAAATTAAGTAATTTAGAATGAAAGATCGGATAATTTTATCATTTTAATAATTTTTTAAATAATTTTTTTTTTCTTTTCTTCCTATTCCTCCCAAATTTATGAGGAAAGTTTTGGAAGGAAACCAATCATTAGTTTTCTTCTATTTCTTTTCCTTTCTTTTCCTTCATAAAATGAGTTTCGAGAACGCAAGGGACGAAAAGAGATTAAATTTTCACGTTAAAGAAAAAAAAAAGAAAAATGTCATTTTTACAAGTGTATCTTTATTTATTTTATAGTGGAATATAATTAATAGGTATTTGTAATTTTATTAATCTTTTCATTTCTTTTCTTTCCTTCCATCCCACATTAGGGAGGAAAATCAACGTTATTTTTTCTTCCATTTAAAAAAAAAAGTTACAAATACAAGATTTTTTATTTTCTTCCGGTTCCCTTTCATTTGTATAAAAAAAAGGACTTGAGAATAAAGCGTTATAGAGCATAGCCATCGTCGAGCACAAATGCACACTCACTGAAATTGTTTCATTTTATGTTAAAATCAAAAACTAATAATTAAGTGTGATTTTTTTTTTGTTAGTCCATAGAGTTTTGTTGTTATAAAATATAAAAGGACTCTAATTTCAAATCTCTCTAAGATGGATAGAAGGCTACTTACATAATGTAACGAGATATATCTTGATTTTAATATTTTGTTTTATTTTGTCTCTGTCGATGTTATATTACGATTTTATTTGATTTTAAGAAAATGATAATGTTTTTATTTTTAAATAAAAATACAAATTTGAATATATCATAAAAAAATGAAAAGTATGTCAATATTAATATCAAATTTAAAAGCTGTCGTTCTTTGTGTATTTTTTAAATTCAAATTTCTATTATAATTTAATTTTGATTTAATAACGAAAAAGTTATTTCGGTGTAATAAGTTAATTCTTTATAAAGATAATAATAGCTATATTTTGTTAGAACTTAGAAGTCAATGATTATCTTACTTGTATTTTAGATTATTTATATTTAAAATGAGTTGTTTATCTTGATTGTGTTTATTTGCAGTTAGTTACACAAATTTAAGTTGTACTTACGCATGTTTACTTGCAATTTTGAATTTTAAGTAATATAAATTGATACGGTATTTTATGCATAAAAAATGGTTTTGAAGAGAAAATGTATATTTTTTGTGAAAGGTATCCCAGGCTATGTATACCTGGACTAATCCTACCAAATTACGACCGCAATACATCAGCCCTGATAAATTCAGTGGCCACTATTATATACATCTGAATTCAAACCTTGGACAGATAAGATATTCCACCACATCTCACCGTCTCAACCAGTACGCCACAACCCTTGTGGTTAGAGAAAATATATATCAAATATAGAGAGAGAATATCATAGGAGAATTATTAATTCATATTATACGATATGTTTAGCTCCATTTGGCCCCTCTCGCTTTCGGATGGAAGGATATGCCGGTATAAATGTGATAAAGATCCCAAATTGTTAAACATCAAACGTGTCTTTGATGATTATATATTCCTGATTTGATTTATTTTACGGTTTGTGATTGGTTTTTTATTTCTTACATAATCTCTTTTTTAAGGGACTGTTTACCAAATACTTATCTGGATAAGTGTTTATCAAGTCATATTATCTCATCGGAAGACTATAACAGACACCAATTTTTTTTTATTTCGTTAGAGAGATTGATATGATAATGGAAAAGTGGAATATGTATTTTTAATGTAAATAATTGTTTTTGATATTCAAAAATAATTTCTAGAATTGCATACAAATCACCATTTACGTAACGTACTGAAATTAAACTATACAAAACGAATCCCCAAATTTAAGAATAGCATCGCAAATCTCTTTTTTGATTTAGGTCAGATCTTAATTTTCATTTGATGCCTTCTAAAATCAGATTAAATTAAAATAAAACATACTTTGTTAATTTGTTTGGCTCCGCTTATGAAAAACCTACTTTTTTTAATGTTGATGTAATGATGTTTACATGAGTTAGGCTCTATCCGGCAAAAATAAGTTAGCTTATTTTCAGTGTACACGTTTGGCAAACCACAAACTACCTTATTGAAACGCTACTTGGAATAACGTTTTGGAAGCTTATTGTCATTTTTTCCAATTATAACCCTTATTAATATTAATTATTATTTTTATTTTTTAATATGTCATTTTTAGTCATTTTACATTCTTATACGGTGGTTTTGTCAAACAAGATTTTCTTCATCAGCTACCTTATCATCTACCAGGTAGCTTATTAGTCATCCGCTAACTTATCAGGTAGTTTGCCAAACATAGCCTTATTAAACAAGAAAGAGTCTAAGGGTCCGTTTGGTTTGCAAAATTGTTTTTGAGGGATTTGGATTTCATGGAAGGATTTGGATTTGGAGGGATTTGGATTGGAATGGATTTGAAAATCATAGGTGTGTTTGGTTTGTAGGATTTGGAATGGAATTGGATTTCCATTATTTATAAACTAGAAATGTACTCGCGCAATGCAGCGAGATCCATTTTAATTTGAATGTTGTATTTTACTTTTTGTCTTTATCAATGTTATAATACGATTTTATTAGTTTTGAAAAAATAGTTTTTATTTTTGTAAACTTTCTTTATTTTAGATTTTTTTTTAAATTATAATATAGGTTTAATAAGGAAATTAACCAAAATAACCAAAATAATACCATTTTTGAATTTTAAGTAATTATGCTTTAATCAATTATACTAACTGCATAATAATATGTTTTTAAAGAGTTTTTGTCAAATGCTTTATAATATAGTATAGATAATTTATATAAAAATATAAAAAATTATAAAAATAATATAAAAATAATTAAATTACATTTTTATTAATCAATTATTACAAAACAAATGTTTTTAACATTTAAAAGCATTATTTCATAGAAATCCTACGAAATCCCGTGAAATCCCGAGCATCCGTCAAGGATTTCAAAATCCAATGTTCATGGAATTTTAAATGAATCCATGGATTTAAAATCCTCACCATTAGGCAAACCAAACACCGGAATGGATTGGATTTGAAATCCAAATCCCTCCAAATCCCGCGAACCAAACGCGCCCTAATAATTATTTTCACAAATGATTTTTCGTTTACAAATTTATTATACATTCCCCCTTTTTCACAAAATTATATCACGTTTCTCTAATTACTCAAGAAAACAATACATTTCTATAATTGCATCAAGTACATTATACTTTCCATACTAAGGGATCGTTTACCAAACGCTTATCCGGGTAAGTGTTTACCAAGCCATATTACCTTACCGGAGAAATATAACAAGTACCAAAAATCTTACCCGGTAAGAGCGAAGACAAGGAAAACAATGACCAAAAGTCTTACCCGGGTAAGTGATTGTGACGGTCTTACCATGGTAAGTGTTTACCGTATAAATTGTTGCATACAATGCCGTTTTTGTGGACTAAAATCTTACTCGGTAAGTAAGTGATAGTATTGAATTTTACCGGTAAGCACTTACCCGGGTAAGATTTGGTAAACCACCCTAGATGAACGCTTTTAAAAGTAGAATCCAATAATAAGAAATACATTCAAATTTTTGATGCAATTTATCGTTTTTAACATCTATAATTGAAGTTTCGAGTAGATTACAAATTTGTCCTTATGGTTTGTCAAAAATAACATTTTTCATCCCTACGCTTTTCCATCATGGTTTATTAAACGTCTGGATTTGATCCATTTCTTCTAATAGCAACTAAAACTCCCCTTAAATGAGGGACATTTTCAACATTTACTCTTTTTTGTATATGGTTTTTAATCGGGTTCAAGACAAAAAATGATAGAAGAATGAAAATACCCCCCTCATTTAATGGAATTTTTTATGACCTTTAAAGAAAGGGACCAAATTTAGACCTTTTCACAAATCATGATGATCATCTTGTAATTTCAAAACTGCAGAGACTAGAAATGTTACTTTTGACAAACCAGAGGGACCAAATTTGTAGTTTACTCTAAAAAACTTATACCCAAAATCAAGACATCAAGTCCATCAATCGTAAATTCATAATGTATGATAAATAGGAAAAGACTCTACAAGCAATTTAAAATCGAGTTCTGTTTTTTTTTTTAATTGAAATACCAATGTACTAACAAACTTAAATTCATATGTTGAATCTACGTTTACAAACAAGATTACGAGCTACGATCCTTTCATATGACCCCAACAACAGTCGCAACCTTCTAAATACAGAACCGACAAAGACTTTGTATTTTTCCATCATATGGAAAGTGTGAAGAACGTATACGTCTCACTCAACTCCTTATCTAGAACTAGAAGAATTGTATCCGACTCTTGCAATTCTTATCATTTTATTTTGTAGTTTAAGAATTTTGTTTTGTGTATTGCTTAGCTACCAATGTGGTAGAAATGTTTCTGAGAGTTGCACCACTTATTCAGGCTTTCGACATGTAATGATGGAGAATTTGATCACATCCTTCTTGAATCCTTCAATCATCAATGGCATTACTAATGCCCCTTTAATAGTCTTCCATCCTACTCAATCAAATTAAGTGAAAAAAGATATACGTTGATTACCCAACAACAAAAAGCCTAATTAGTTTATCTTTTATAACTGTGGGTGTGCGGGCCAGTTTGCACACACACTGACTAATTCCAGAGGGCCCCTAAAGATAATAGTCAGAAAAATCTCCAGTGGTCCTGAGGAGACTCGAACTGGCGACCTATGGGAAGAAGTCCAAGGCCTAGTTTTATTTGCCGGTTGAGTTGGCCTTCAAGATTAGGCTCCTTCGCTTTGCAAACAATACCAATTGCGCAAAGGCTCACTATTCCAACAACATAACATATCAATTATAAGGGAAAAGAGGGGTGAAAGCTAATTACCGCTCTGTAACAATGAAGTTAGACCGTTCCAAGTCAATGCAGACTTTATCACAGCTGGCCAAAATGGGGCAACATTTTCCGACCAATCTGCTGCCTTGATATCCTGCGAAAAATGGATCAAGATTTGCTGCTCTAAGTTCAGCCATGTTTATGAAACAAGTTAACTTTCATTTGGAATGTATTAGTAAAAGTGCTGATAGTAGGTAGTTAAAAGTGATGAAATTTACCTTTAGAGAAAGGGATTCCAGTAATTTTATATAATCAGCAGTAGAACACCAAGCAGGAAGATAAAATGCATCACAAATCTTGTCCAAAAGCCTTTTCTCCTCTGGGCGTAGCGATTCTTCAGAAGGGGAAAGGTCCCTATGGCACCAAGTGACTATGATTATTGTGGCTCCTGGGGCAGCCACTCGAGCCAACTCACTAACAAACTGTCAGATTTGGAAATGAAGAAAGTAGCATGAAAATCAGAACACATAACAATTGGCACGCTTAAGTTGTAGCAAGGGGATTTAAACTCAAATGGGATGGACACTAAAGGAACTTTAAAGAAATGTGAAGGAAGATGAGAACCTTTAGTTTGTCAGGCATGTGCTCTCCACTCTCCATGGACCAAACCAGATCAAACTTTCCATCAGGAAAAGGCTGGTTCAAAGCATCTGCAACTTGAAATGAGACCTGTTTATTAATTGTTTATCATGGTTAGTTCAAAAACTCCATGAGGGAAAATATCCAATTTCCATGATGGCAATAAATTCTTTTGCAATGATAACAACTTGTCTCAATTCTCATCTGCAAGTTCTTGGAGGTTAAACTTGACTTGGTTCTTATGGTTTTAGGGGTTAAACTGTTCTATGATTGATGCTCAAGAAGCAGGCTCACACAGAACTTGACTATGATCTCCATGAAAAATTGTAAATCCTACAACAAATTGATCATCACCGCCACATTCAGAGGTGGGAAATTGCTATCTGATTACATCTGGTGGACTGTCAAGTTATGCAACAATCTATTTTTCAAGAAGGCCTCATTCTTTTAAGGAAAGCATAAAATTCATGATACCTTGTTGGCCAATCCTTGGGCAGCAGCAAGGACCTGACCCCTCTCGGCTTGTACAGGGCTGAGGGTGATGCCATAACATTCAGCTCCATATTTTCTTGATAAGTACCTTGAGCTACCTCCGATTCCGCACCCAACATCAACTATGCTCCTAGGTTTCTTAACAGGGTCATCTGGAAGCAAAAATTTACATCATAGAACACCTCTTACAAACCAAACTGACTCAGTACATTATATAACACCTCTTACAGTGAAACTGAAAACATATAGATAGGGAGGCAAGGTACCAACATAATTCTCATGATCCTTTATTTGAAAATTTTCAATCTGGTTCTTCAAATTAACAGGGGCATTAACACATCCAATGTCAATGAAATCCATCCAAGAATATGAATAGAAGAAAAAATCTGACCTAAATTCAGGAGAAGAATCTGATAATTTAAGCAGAATCGAAGCTAACTTTACAAATTTGATAAAATAATTTCCTACCAAATCCGTTGTTTATCACTTCAAAATTGGTATGAACTTTAATTCGACATTCTGAAACGACGTACATTATAAATTTTTGGGATCGATCTCGTCCATAACACTATTTCCATGAATTTCTTTTACTAATTTCTGACTTGTATTTTTCAGTTCTTTAATATCAAGTATAAAAGTCACAACAGTTTCTAAGGCTGGGAGAGGCAATGAATTGAATTGAAGAGTACGAATCCGAAATTAACTTTGATAAACTGAAACAACAAAATATATCTGTGTGTTTCAACTGAATCGAATTAAAGACTACAAACCGATGATGAAATGGAATATCGATGAAGCTGTTAACTGAAATGAAAGATTAAAGTAGAAAATCAAACGAACATAATGAAATTGAATTCAACATGCTGCAGTCAGTCATGCTGTCATGGCCTTATACAATTATACTCCAACAGTGTCAAACTCCTTTTGAAAGCCACTCTTGTTGATTTCAGGCGTTTTGCATGCAATTTGTGGACTTAAAAGATGCGAGATGCCATGGTTCTTAAAGGAAAACAAAAGTTACATAAATTAATACCAGGAACAGAGGCCAAGAGGAGTGCCTGTTCAATCATACGGATTTGAGCAGAGCGGTGGTCGGAGATTTGTACGACGGCGCCGGGGTCGTAGAAGCCGTGATGCATGTGTTCTCCCCATATATTCTCCCATAATCCCGATGACTCATCGTAGAACTCTGCTATTCCTTTCTTCAACCGCTGGTCATCGGCGGCCGTAACTGCCACGCCACCCTTGGCACTAATTGCTCCTCCTCGACGACGGTGACACCGCCGCCGTTCACTCCAACTGACAAGGGTGGCTCGGTGCGTGACGGTGGTGGTGGTATTGGTAAGGAGTGTCGATGCACACACACCGCACAAGGCGCTCATGCTTTAGCGTCTGTTTGTCCGTACACCCAAAACACTCTCCGATTCAAAACATGTGTTGCAAACGGGACCAACACCTTTTAATTAATTGCTCTAACAAATTTGAGTACGTCACGACGTCGTAATAGAAACTTTTTATAATTTAAGAGAGATTTAAGTAGTTATGTTATATACTTATACGGTGAAATTAAAAAAAATATAAAATATGAAAATCTGTAAATTTAAAAAAAATCTATAAAAATCTATAAAAAAAAGAAATAGTAGTAAGAAATATTAAAAATAAATATTGATGAAAAATATTTTATTAAATAATATAATTAATGTTCTTAGTAATTAATTTTAGTTTTTAGAAAGAGTTAAATATTTTTATTTAATGTATATTTCTTGCAAAATTTTCAGAATAAAAAGAATTATTTTTTACGTTAAACATTTTTATGGGTTGTCTATATTTTGAAAAATTAATCAAACCTTTTCTACTTTCTTTGGCTTTGAGAAATTTTAAAGTAGTTGTCCAAAAAAGTGGGTTAAAATAGGGAATTTAATTATTTTGACCCGTTTATAAATAACCAAAATCTTTCTCAGTTTACCAAAATGACCAGAATCCTTTCGAAATACATATCGATACACACATCAGATCGAGTGGAAGTGAAAAACGGCCAAAACGACGTCGTTTTGGCCAAAAGGCCTCCGCCAAATACTGAATACCTCCGCCACATGGCGAAGGGGCCTAAAACGACGTCGTTTTGGGCTGTTTTTCGCGTATCCCTGGACCGTATACGAATACCTCCGCCACACCGTATGAATACCTCCGTCACATGGCGGAGGGGACCCAAAACGACGTCGTTTTGAGCCCCTTTTTTGCCTGGAAAAACGGTGTGGCGGAGGCCTTTTGGCCAAAACGATGTCGTTTTGGGTGTTTTTGACTTCCACTCGATCTGATGTGTGTATCGATATGTATTTCGTAGGGATTTTGGTCATTTTGGTCAAATCATAGAGTATTTGGTCATTTTGGTAAACGTATTTTAAGGAATGATCAAAATAATTAAATTCCCGTTAAATATCTAAAATATTCATTTGTTAAACTTTTTAGAATCTTTGCTAATTATGGATTCTGGGATTTTTGGCCTTATTTTTTTTCTCTTCAACAGAAATTGAGAGCTAAGAATATAAAATTTTAGAATTTTGAAAATTCTCAAAAGTAATTGCTCAAATAAGAGAAATTGTTTTCTAATTGCTCAAACCAATAAGATTCTTTTATAATTTTCATCAAAAACCGTATCTGATATTTATAATTAATCAGAATTCTTTTCCCAAAAATTCATCATTTTTTGGGTTAAAAAATCCTATGTAATATTGATGATAATAAATTTAAGTGAAAAAAAATATAAGTCATCTAAAATATTACATGTAAAAACTGTAAATTATGAATTATTCTTTGAAGTATATTGTTTTATACATATTAAATATGTTCTACTACATATCACATGTGATTTTGTTTTTCATTACTTTTTGTAACGTTTAATTTAAATCACTAATTTTCAAGCTTTAAATCACATGTGATTGGGGTTATTTTCTTGAACAATTAATTTTGAACCATGTGTGATTATGATGAAAAATGTATTTTTTTTAAATATTACCTTAAAAAAATTAAAATTAAATTAAAATACGTTTATTTTAAACACATTTACTAAAAAATAAAAATAAAATCATATTAAAATTATAAATAGTTATTTAAGTAAATGTCTTATACTTTTATTTTCTTATTTTTCAAATTATTCATCTAAGTTGATATTTAATTAATTGTTTGATCCATATTTTTTTATTATTTAGTTACCATTCTCATGAGACCAACTTTTGTTATATAAAAAAAATGGTAAATGACTCTTTAAATAATGATTTAATTATTTTTTTAATAAATATAATTTAGGATGTTGTAAATACTTGCTTATAGTTTGAACAACTTTTAAACCTATTTGACGGGTTTTATATTCGTACATCTATTTACGATTAGGATCTTGTAATTTTGACCCGAATAAATAATATGAGTAAGAAGGAAAATAGGGGAAATAACAATGGAGAAAAGAAGGTCATCGTCAATACTGGACTAACGGATAGAAGTCATACAAAGCATGGCATCTGTACAAAACACTATAATCATTTACAAATCAATGATCATGTTGTGAAGTGCAAACTTAAGCATCAAAGCGTGTTATGAAGGAGACCGAGGAAGAAGGTTCCTTTTTGGCTCAGATTGATGTGCAGGGATCAGATACTTGAACTCTTGAAGGAATGTATGTGAACTTCTGTTTTGAATAGGAATTCTTGTTAACTACATCAATCTGGATTGCATTTGAAACTTCTTAGTGAATAGAATAAATAGTAACTGGTTTACATTTTGATCACGTAATCTCACATAATCAAAATGTAAACTAGTTACTATTTATTCTATTCACTAAGGTTATGTTTGGCAAACTAGCTGATAAGCTAGCTTATGATTGATAAGGTAGCTGACGACTTATAAGCTAGCTGGTAGCTGATAAGGTAGTTGATGATTTATAAGCTAGCTGGTAGCTGATAAGCTAGCTGATGAATAAGTTATGTTTGGCAAAAGCTAGCTTATTAGCATGTAAATTGACCAAAAAGGGCATCTTGAAAAAATAGTCAATTACAAATATTTCATAATATAACTCAATTAAATTTCTAATAGTATAATATGTTAATTATGAGAAACAAAATAATAAAAATTAAATAATATAAAATGTTAATTGGATGAATTTAAAATTGATTATTATATATGTGTTATAAATTTTGGATTTATTAAAAAAATTATATATTATCTATGATTTTAAATAGCTAGTACATATCAATATCAATATCACATATTATAATTAATTAATACTTTTAAAAAAATATAATTAATAATTAAAGTAAATATTTTATTAAAATTATTTATATATGAAATAAAATAAGCATGACTCTAATTTTTATGTGTCCTACATAAACATTTTTAGAATCGTTAACATTTGCTTTTTGATATCTTAATATATTGAATAATAATTAAAAATAATAAATGGTGTAATATAATTAATATTTATTGTATAATTAAAATTAATTAATAATGTGTAATTAAATTTAATTGATGATTTTTAATTAATTTTAATCAGTATAAATTAATATTGAATATTAATATTAATATTTAACTAATAATTAACAGTTAATATTTATTTATAATTAATATTTATTAATAATAAGTAATAATATAAATCAGGGTTAAAATTGGAAAAAATTTCAAAAAGCTTCTCATAAGCTACTCCAAATAGCTTATCAATAAGCTGACTTATAAGTTAGCTTATGCATATCCAAACGATTATTCAAAAAATAAGCTAGCTTATAAGTTGGCTTATAAGCTAGCTTATTTTTGCCAAACAATGCCTAAGAAGTTTCAAATGCAATCCAGATCGATGTAGTTAAGGAGAATTCATATTTCAAAACAAAAGTTCCCATACCTTCCTTCAAGAGTTCAAGTGCTTGATCCCTGCACATCAATCTGAGCCGAAGAGAAACCTTCTTCCTCAGTCTCCTTCATAACACTGCTTTGATGCTTAAGTTTGCACTTCATAACATGATCATTGATTTGTAAAGGATTGTAGTGTTTTGTACAAATGACACACTTTGTATGACTTCTATCCATAAATTCAGTATTGACGGTGACCTTTTCTCCATTATTATTTCCATGCTATCCCTTCTTACTCACGTTATTTATTCGGGTCAAAACTACAAGCCATGTACATTGGTTGGTGGGAGTATATAGAACCTTTTACGAAATCATAGAACTGACAAATTGAGCCAAAACAATTTTCAACACCAAATAAAATATTATAAGGGCGCGTTTGATTCGCGGGATTTGGATGGATTTGGAGGGATTTGGATTTAAAATGCAATCCATTTCGGTGTTTGGTTTGCCTAATGGTAAGGATTTAAAATCCGTTGATTCATTTAAAATCCCATGAACATTGGATTTTGAAATCCTTGGCGGATGCTCGGGATTTCGCGGATTTCGTAGGATATGTATGAAATAATGTTTTAAAAATGTTAAAAACATTTGTTTTGTAATAATTGATTAATAAAAATGTAATTTAATTATTTTTTATATTTTTTTATTTTTCGTATAAATTATTTATAAATAATAGAAATCCAATTCCATTCCAAATCCTACAAACCAAATACACCTATGATTTTCAAATCCAATCCAATCCAAATCCCTCCAAATCCAAATCCTTTCATGAAATCCAAATCCCTCAAAAACAATCCCGCAAACCAAACGGACCCTAATGTATTTCTTATTCTCAACTTTTGAATAATAACTTGATATTTTCTTAATTGTTTATAAATTTGACCCGTTGTACTTTTTTGTTACAATAACCTTATAAATTATAATATTATACAATTACAACCATAATAAATAATTAGACATATACCGATGGCAAGTTTTATAAATATTTTAGACCATCTCCAACCCACCCCTATAAACATAAAATGGAGGTAATTTCACCTCCAACCCAATACTAAAACACAAAAATAAATGGATGGACAAAATCTTGAGGTCAAAAAAGTAGGCCACTAAATTTTTTATTAATGTTTTATCTAATTTCTCT
Organism: Silybum marianum; assembly: GCA_036898165.1. Lineage (NCBI taxonomy): Eukaryota > Viridiplantae > Streptophyta > Magnoliopsida > Asterales > Asteraceae > Silybum > Silybum marianum. The sequence goes on from CM072532.1 coordinate 7,329,124, forward strand.
AAAGATTAATAGTATTATATAAATAGTATAATAATAAATATATATTATTTTATTGTTAAAAAGTGTTTTTGGTGTTGTTTTTCGGTGTTTGATTGGAGATGGATTTTTTTTAGTGTTTGAGGGACCCACCATTTTTAGTGTTTTTGGTGTGTGATTGGGTTGGAGATGTTAAGTTATCAAAAGGTAATTAAGTGTTTTAATTAAGTTAATTAAATTTTTATATATCACAATCTAATATAACATTTAAAAATACAATTCCCCATATATACATGTATAATATCAAATAAAGTAAAATTACATTAGTATCAAATTTCAAAGACCATTTTATAATCACAAGCAACACTAGAAATAAAAGAATAATACAACACCAAATTTGGTTTTAGATTGGAAATGCCCGCTACTCATTCTCAAATTTCCATTTATGATCCAATCAATTACAACTTTATTTTGTATAGTTGCAGGACCCTAGTACACCAGTAATATTACTTGTAGACCCCAAAGGGCAAGAGAACAAAATAAATTTGTGATCATAAAGACCAAAACCAAACGAAAAAGCCATTTGCTTGGAGGTGAGCATGACTATGTAGGGGTTGTTTACCTCTTAATGGTTCCATTAAAAGGTAGATCGTTTGAATCGCTAAGAGGTAAATTCTATTTGACAGAAAAATAACTCTTTATCTCTCAATGGTTTCAAAACTCTCTCTATCATTTTATGTCTTAGGCCTCCGTTAACCATTAAGAGCCCATAATACATCTTGAACAATTACCAAACAATTCAATTTCATTTTACACTATATCGTAAGAGGCTTTTAATTATTCTGACCACTTAATCATTCTGCACCAAACCATTCAACAATTGCCAAACAGCCCGGACGATTTTCATTCAGATCTATGTGATGATTGTGTGTGTGGGGATGGGTCTACATTGGGGATTGCATTTTGGCCAAGATGGTTGTGACATACATCAATAGAATATACTAAAGTTACTAGCAAAGAAATCATGGAATTTGATTCAAAATAAACTTCTCTAGAATAAGAATTTAAAATAAGCACAAATGCGCAATTGAATCTCACAAAATGGCATAGTAGCCCTTTTAAGATGACAAAAGTATGGCATGAAGAAAGGTACTTAATCTTGCAATAAACAAAAAGCTAAAGGCAGAAAATGAGAAAATCATGCCTTGACATAAGTTTCAGATAAACTAGCATCTCTCAAGTATTAGTGGCCCTGGTGTAGATTTGTTGACTAGCATGAGCAGATACCATCCTGATTGCACCTCTTGCCATCAAATCCTTGATTGCCTTTCGTGCCAACGATCCATTGATCTAAAACAAAACAAAGTTTAACTCAGAGTGAGATAGCTTCCTTGATCATTTTTAAATGTTTTCATCATCATTCTGTTTGTAGCTAAATTGTTTATCAAATATTATAATTAAATCCTTCTTAACTGTTTCCTGAACTTTGATTCTTATAAATGGCATAAAAATAAGGAAATGTGGCGATTTACATACAAAAACAATCATCACTTGAATGAAGTGCAAAAAACATTGCGTAAAAGATTGAGGAGAATGTAATAGTACCCTTAGTCTGTCTGATAAAATGGAAGGAGTGATGAGCTTGAACTTTGGAGCTTCGGAAAGAAGCTTATCATAAGTTGCCTTATCGAATAGAACCATGTTATTCACCTTCTCCTTTTGCTTTCCCTTGCTCCACTTCTGAAAAAACAAATCACAAACAATCATTAGCTCTACATATTTCTAAAGACAACTTAGATTCCCAATTGTCATTCAAGAATAAACAATCATGGTCTGCCCAAATAATTTTTATGCCTTATTTGGAACATAAAGTCTTCTTGCTCTTGTGGTAATTTCCAACACTTTTCTTGTCCAAAATAGGTTTTCATGTAGTAACTACCCGGTAGCTCTAGATTAAAATTCTGCCCTTCTCCCAATAATTTATTGGATATCACAGGGCATTGTCATATTACCAAAAACATAAATATATCAAACATGCATATCTAACCAATCAGTTTTCTAGACTCTAGTCAACAGTTGATGATTATTTATTTTCGTCAAGAAATAAAATCGATGAGCATAACAGGCATAAACTACCCACACACACAAAAAAAAACAAGTTTTGAATAGAATTGCTAACAAGAAAACTTCCACATGTACAGTTGTTTGCAGAAAATCAAGCTCCCCAAGCAAATGTTCGAGTATTTAGTACAGATAACAGAAGTAGAATTTATACGTACAACATGTCAACATGTATGTGTCGTTTCAAATTGGATATGAGATCTAAAACATTGGGAAAACTATGTAAATCATATCAACGGTTATAAAATGCAGTACAGCAAGATCAATGGTAGGGCTATATTGCACACAAATCCATATGAAATTGTGCATTTTGAATGTATTAGGCTTGGTTCTGATTGCAGCAGATCGTTGATCTCATACTGCATACATCTAAAACCCTAACACACAATTTAATCTCCAGAATAGCAAAATCGAAAATACAAATACAGATATGGAGGACACAGCCACAAGAAAGAATGAATGAATGAAAGAAATTAGTTCAAAACTTTGACCTTCTTTTTCTGCTTTCCACCACCAGACTTGGCCGGTTTAGACGACGGCGGGGGAGCCTTCTCCTTCTTGGGAGCCTAAATTCAAAATACGATGAACTTGTTACAATCTAAAGAAAATCGAATCAAACAGCAAAGCAAAGGCGATTGAATCATAGATGAAAAACTTCAATGCGTTGAACTTACCATGGTATCTGATGATCTGTGTAGTTCGGCTAGAGTTGCAAAGTTCTGAAGAAAAAGAAGCTGCGCAGATAAATGGAGTTTCTGTGTTTATTTATATAGCTAGGGTTTTGAAGGCCTTGGTTAAATTTTGGGGTTGTTTTTATCGGGTCGGGTTCTAATACTTGACCGGTCTTTTGGGTTCGAACTTCGAACATCATCGGATACTAACCGTAGACTTTTGTACTCATGGAAATCTACCATAAATAAAATATTTTCTTTTAGGATAAATTGTATTTTTGTTTATATTCGAAAATGAAAATCAAACTAAATTAAAAGTAATGAAATTTAAATTCGTTTGTATTAATAAAATGATGATTTTTTTTCAATTAGTGTAATAAATATTTAATTTGTTTTATTTTACAAGATAAAAATATTTTTAGTCAATATTGCATTGGTTGATTTTGATGAGACGTTTAAGAATAATAATATAACTTGATAATTTGGTATTCATGTCGTCAATAGTTCTAAGAACTATTGTTACCAATTAAAATTAGTATACAATAAAAAGAATTGGATATTTATTATAATCATTAAAAATCCTTGTTACATTGTATAGAAGTAAGAAAAAACTCATTGTATTTTAATGTAATTTAACCTTTTTGAGAAATTATTAATCAAAACTTTTATTTTCAAAATCAAGGATAAAAACTTCCTATTTAAATGAAGGATTTTGACGCATACCGCACCAAAATATGAGTGAAATAACTTCATTTTTATTGTATTATGATATCATTTTGCACAACTCAAGTTCAAATTAATATCCAATGTTTACAAAAAATCTACTAAAAAATAGAGTGAATGTTTTATAATACACAATACTATAAGAGTATGCTATAGTTATGATCAATTATTTGTAGTGTAGATGAGAACACTAAATTTACCAAGGAAAAACAAGACGATATAAGTGAACAAACTACATAACACAATTGGATGCTAAAAAACACTCTGATATATATTGACCATTAACTAGAGCTGATCATTTGCAGGTTTAAGCCGAGTTCAATATGGACCTAACCTAATTTTTTTTATCCAACGGGTTTAATACAACAAATCTAAGCCCTTTTTTACGGGTTTGTAAACTTGTTTATAATCTTTATCTTCATATTTTTCTTCTTTAATGTTATGTTCTGGAAACTTTTTTTACCAATAAAGGAAAGCGGAGGAAAGTTAAAAAAAAAACCTGTGTTGTTAAAACTTTTTAGAAAATAAAAAATGAAAGATAAAAGAAAATAATAATAACTTTTCTCCCAAATATTGAAGGAAATGAAAGAAAGAAATAGATTAAAACCTTTTAAAAAATAATAAAAACTACCAATACACATGTTGGGCGTCTCTGATCTTGAGAAAGTTCAATACACATCTCAGGAAGATATTTCAAGACAAGAAAAATACATAAGTTGTTCACCTCGAAAATCAATTCTCCACTACCTTTGCAGAAGCAACAAAAATATGGAAACAGAATAACATTTGGTAACAGATTTGCTAAATGAATAAATGATCCTATTACATTCTCCATTCTTTTTTATGTGTTTATCGATCTTGATTCATACACAGACAGTTTCAAGTTTACATGTTAAATAAATAGAAAACAATACCTGAAGCTTTTTAATTATTGTTGTTAGAAACGAGAAAGCTTCTCAAGTTTACGCGATTGAAAAAACTTGCATCGACCTTTACCACTAGATTCAATATCTTCAGTTTTCCTCTTCCCCCCAGTGAAACCTAGATTGCTCAGCTTCGTTTGCCGCTTGCCCGTCTTACTAGAGAACTCATCTTCATCTTCTTTATCGGCTTCCCTGCAAAAAGTTGTGTAATTCTAAAGTCAAATAATCAATCCTTTTGTAAATTGATTTTGATCTTCCGGAAACATAAACAATTGCCAAAAGTTGTTTTCTGTCCAAAAGAACATGAACACATAAATAGAAAACAGAACTGTTACCACACGAGGTTTTAGAAGGGAATTTCAAACGAGGACTCACCATAACACTTCAACACCGTCCTTGAAGTAAAATTTACATGTGCCCCAACTGAAGCGAACCAATGATGGGAAGCCAAATACCGAATGTTTGTGATGATCTAACCAATCTTTTGTGCTGGGATCTGCATAAATGTTCATTGTAATTAACCACTCCATAAGTAGATTTATATGGAGACAATCACTAATGACTAAACTAAACCAGCCCAAACAAACTCAGTATATCTCATCCAGTCAAAAACCCCGGCTTGTGAAAAAGGTCAAGTAAAAAAGTTAAAATTTGAGAGCACAAGAATAAGGGGATGTTTGGTTGGTTTTCCATTAAGTCTTGTATGGAGAAAGATGTTTGTGTGCATTAATCTATCTGTATAGATTGGAAATGTTTTTGTTTGGGAGGGTTTTTTCATAGATGGGATGAGCATGTTTTGTAATTGGGAAGAACATGTTTGGAAAAAACTTGGCTTTCTGCATAAAGCTACCCCCTAGAAGCTTACTGAATAAGCCATTGCCAAACAATCATGTATATAAGTCCCATTAAGCTCATTAAGCTGCTAACAAACAGGTCCAAGCCACATAATTGCAAAAAATTAATCTTTTTAGTCGGAAATATATAAGAAAGCAAAGAGTTAGAATGCACACATATAACTAAATTATTCTCACCTCCAGGATATCCAGATCCAAAGTTTCTATGCATATTTTCAGCAGTTTCATCAAAGTTCCAATTTTGCAATGCTCGGTCCCTTGTGACCTGAATGATCCAATATCAGATGATCACCAAGAGGCCTTTGGTCTAATGTTACCAAGTGAGGCTCTACAGCCTTGAGGTTATGAGCTTAATAAGTCTCTTCAGAGACATAGAAGCTCATTTATTAACCAGTTTAGGGAAAATAAAAATAAAGATATAAGATGATCGGTCATTCTGAAATTTACCTTAGCGACTATACTTGCTCCACTAACAACTGGATATAGACTATCCGCTTTCTTCGCAACCACAAACTGAATAGACGGGAATCTCTCTGAGAGCTTAATTCTGTACTTATCGGGATCTCCTACTGTATCAACATAAACCTGTAAATACAAATTAAGTACTGTCTTCCAGTCAAAAGCCCACAAACAAGTGGATGCAGAATACCTAAAATACCCTTTACTAGGAGACACTAGTGAGCATTTGGACCACAATCAGTCTCACAAACACATAGTAATCAATGTTAATGAACAAAACGTTAAATCTGCAAAGAAACTTCTCCAAGTCTGCCAAAATATGTCTGAATTCAGATCAATCAGACAAACTAATAACTAAGTATATACCTCAGTTAGAAGATACCCCAAGCCCAGCACCTTCTTGACAAGGCCCATGGCAGACTCATGTGATATCTCGTTCAAGTTGATCTTAATTCTGTTAAGAAGAATAAATTATATCATTTGGAATAGTTATTTAACTGGTACAATATTATTTACTGAAGGGAGTTGCATACTAACTTCTGCAACATTTTAGCTGAGAGCTCCCTAGGATCTATGACATCAACAGCCCAACCAATTGTTTCATCAGTCTTCAAACTTTCAAATAGCTCCTCCCTTTTCTCTTCTTTCAAAGTCTTTGAGTCTGCATAAAATGGAAAATAAGACTATGAAAGAAAAAAATAAAATCCATTTTAAATCAAAATACAAAGCAATAAAATTCAAAATCCATAAAGTGGTTGTGATTATATAAATGAACTCTCACTCTTTTGACTCTTTGTGAAAAAGAGAAAATTATGCAGAGGAAGTATAATCTAGGCTTCAGAAGAAATGACTCAATTATGGTTGAATAAAAACAAAGAAAGTCCAAAACTAAAGGTTTTCATATGCAGAAATTATATAGATCATGTTTAATGGTCTGGTATACCTATAAAACATGAAAAGGTTATGAAGATTTGATACATCCAAAAAGTATATGATTCAACTACATTTAATTATTGGGAAAAATGTACATTTTCTGAGTACAAGATTGCAAAAATTGCCGTTTTTTAAGTACAAGTTTATCAGAAAAGTTACCCACTCATCCAAAAGAATGCTTGCCTAATGCAATCCTTTTAGACATATAAAAATTAAGTAGTTATTTAAATGCACTTGGGAACTAATGGCATGACACATTAACAAGGTATAAGACCGAAAACAGAAGTGGACGAAGCATAATGGATCTGAAGAGAATAGGATGGTTTAATGTAACCTTACCCATTCCGAGTGATTCGTGATACATTTCTTCCTATTTGTATCTTTGTTGTCCATGGATTAGGTTAATGTAACACTAGCCACAAGCAAACCAGTGATAAAGGTCCAACTTCTTAGTATGTAATCTCCTTGAGTCGTAAAATCCCTAATCCCTCTATAGTCATATAAATTCAGATGTTATCGCACCAAGTTTGATATATTTCATGATTTTCACTAGAATACAAGAATTATTAATATCACTAAACAATCTTCATATGAATTCTGGGTACTAAATATAACACTTTGAAAAATCATAGAATCATAACAGTAATAGAACACTTGGAAATTAGGGTTAGTAATGTAGAGGAGACAAAGACAATAAGACAGAAATAAGAACCTGCAAATTCCAAGGTGGAAAGAGTTTTCTTGTATGAAAGCGGACAATACAAGCATCCATAGACCATGGGTCCTGAAATCATTATTACAACAAATTTAAAAACTGAAATCAGCAATCAAAATGAATGAAAATAGCAAGAAGAGGGGAAAACCTAAAACAGGGCCGCGGCCAGCTTCGTCGATTCCCATTATGCAAGGCGTTGAAGCCCATTCTGGAATTTGACCTTCAGATCCCATTTCAATGGTTTCTATGAAGGCAGAAGACAAGAGATCGTCGGCCGTTCCTCGTCTTCACTCTACCTGCTGTACTATAATAGATCTATATCCCTCCCTCCCTGTCTTCTTTCTTGTTCCCGCCATATTCTAATAATGCTTTTTTAAGGGCCATGGTTAAGGGTTTACGTGCTCACCCGATTCGGCCCCTAAATTCAGTTTACGATTTATAAAACCTCATGTATGACTTCCCTAAATTAATTGACTTTGAAAATTATAAATATTTATCAAAAGAGAATAGGTTAGAAGCGTAAATAGAAATTTGAAACGGAAATTAACCTGGTGTATTTTGATGCATTTTGTTAATATTAATCCTCGGTTATAATTGATCTTGGCTGAAGATCCCCTAAACCCTAAACACAAATATTGTTTTTTACCACGGTCATTTGTAATTATTATTTAATGATAAAATTAAAAACAAACATTTTTAAAGAGTAACACAATTACTTGGTGAAGGTTTAACTACCTAACTGGTCCGAATCCTGACCAAAAACCCATGGTCCGGTCTTTGGTTGGACCCAATCCATTCTTCCAATTATTTTATTTCAAAAATCAATTTTAAACATAAAAAGACGTTTTTTTATAATATTTTATTAAAATAAATTTTAAAATCTTTAATTGGATAATTCAAATTCACTTTTAAAAAAATAAATCTTTTTACATAAAAATGTTATAGATATTTGTATAATTACGATTTTTGATATTTATATTGGAACACTTACAAAAACTTTAAAAAAAACCTTAAAGTTTTTAGCAAATAACTTAAAAATCTTATTAGAAATATTGAAAAACTTGATCTATAGTTTATAAAAACTTAACTTCTTTAACAAAGTTTGGGCCTATGTATAAATGTCCCGGGCCAGGACTGCCAGGCCAAGCCCAAATCAGTTATTATCGGTTCGGGTCCATTTTGGCCATCTCTAGGTAAGTATATCAACTCACCTACATTACCAGGTAAAATTCATACAGGGATCGACATGATGCATTGCGGTGCATCTCATTTTAGTGCATCTAATCCTAATACGTATTCAAAGGTGAATATTTTTTCTTACGCTTAACTCCACTTCTCACCGAAACCCAACTCTACCTCATAATAATCAATTAGTATTTAATTACCCAGAGACATTAATAAGTACTTTATAAACAACACCTAAACAAACAATCCATTAAACTCATTTAAGTAAAAAAAAGGAAACAAACAGACCATAGTCTTTGGAACATGATCATCAATTTTACCTCATCTTGAACTTATTACAAGAAATGGTATGAAACTTTGGATCAATCAAATACCAAAAAGAATATACAAAAGGGGTACAACATCATGAAATGAATCATCCATTTTTACATCATCCCCTTGTTTCTTGGTTCTTGGTTGCTGTTGTTAATATGGGAATTAAAAGCATACATACAAATACAAATGCAAATCCAAATCCAAATCCAAATCAACCATCTAATCTAACCACCACCACCACCACCATAACTGTATTTCCTAACTACCAACACACTTACTTCTTTCTTCACTTCAATTCAATTCAATTCACCTTAAGATTTGGCCTTTAACAACAGTCCCATGGTAGGCCGAGCATCACCGCGTTTTCCATGGTGTTCCCTGAATAAAAAAACAAGCACAAATATTTACATATTTTCAACTAAATATATGCCATCAAGTCAAAATAAAAGACCTAAAAAATTGAAGTTACTCACTCGACTAAGAAGCGGTAGATGGAGGCAGATCGATCTTTGTGGGTGCATCTTGTGATCAAGTCAAGATAAAGCATGGCTTCATGTGGGAGAAGGCCTTCCATGAAAAATCTAAGTAGGTGAGAGTGTGTGGAAGGCATCACATCTAAAGATTGTTCTAATACTTTCTCTTGTTCATCTTGGCTCAATTCTGCTCCCTCCATCAATGGTAATATCCCTTTCTCTTCCTCTTCAAAGTGCTCTTTGCAATTCTCCTGCCCATCCATCCATCCATTAACATTTTTTTAATTAATTAAACAACACAAAAAACAAGATGACTTGAAGATTTCCTTAACATATATATATAATATAGTTGCTAAATATATAGTACTCACATCAATCTTGAAGTTGAAATTTAGCCTCAACATTTATAAAAATATTAAAAAAAAGATGAGGGTACGACAATATTAGCTTTCAAATTGGACGATAATAGAAAAACAATACCTGTAGCGATTTAAGGCGAGTGGTTAGACTAAAGAGGGCATCTTGGCATGAAGAGCTCCCTGAATCCAGGACTATGATAGTTTTGATGTCTTCTTTAATTCCATTCATGAGGGGGAGATCTCTGGCATGTTCCTCGTTTACAGATTTAGATAACCCTGCATCAACAATATTAAGATCGATTCATCTTTCTAAAAATGTGATATGAATTCCAATATTTCCACTTTTGGATAAAATTACCTATTTGCCCTCATGGTCATCACTAGAAAGCATTTGTTAGGTCCATTTTGGTCCACAAGAATTTGCAACAATGGAATGGTGCTCTTAGACAACTAACTAGTTGTCGAAACAGTTCCGTCACTATGCATGTAGGGTCATTGTTGCAATTTTCATAACCGAAAATTTATGGTATTCAAGATTTGCTTCTTAATATGTTATTTAAAAATACATGATTTCCATCAAGATTTACAGATTGTAAGTTGTAACTTGATTAATGTATAATTGTATACTTTTCAACGAATTATTCGCTAAACAAACTAACCCCATCAATGAAATCATTACAAAATATCGTGTCCTTAATTATATTTGCAAGATTTCTTTATTTTTTTCATTGTTGAGTGTCGTTTTTAGATATTAAACTAATAGTCAATCACTGTCAGAGTTTAGTCAAACACTGCATTTAGTTTCGAAAGTTGATTAAAGAGAAGGCAACTATGAGTGGATTGTATCGTGAAGAAGAGAAGTGTAGACTTTACATAATGTCTTATGTTTCATCATGACTAATTGCTAAAAATCAAGTGCATTCATGTTTTTCATTTAAAGCAACAATTGTAGCAACTTTTAACAATAAAGTTATAAGATCTAACAATCATAAATCATGATTAAAAAGGGTCCACATTCAAATTTCAAGTGTAAAATGGGTTAATTTTTAAGTATTTACCTTCGAAATTGGATCCATTCCAAACCCGGGTTTGGTTTAAAGGAAATTGTGGGATTGAAATCTCACAATCATTGGATTTAATAGTTAGTATTTCACGTGATTTCATAAGATTTGTTTGTAATATATATGTTAACAAACATTAAATTCTTCATATTAAGTGCTAAAACATGAATGGTATTCAAACCCTAATACAACCATTTATGAACATTTTCAGGTCAACATTGTTACTTTCGATTTATAAATTCATATGAATTCCTTATGCAACTTCATGATCAATATAGCTCAGATTATCAATTGTGTTACAAATATAAGGCAATTATCACAGTTTTCTTGAAATATAATATATTCACACCAATTTTTGTTAGCTGTAAACTATTTATTTGACTTCAAAAAGTCAAAATCAATCAGATCTATTACCAACACAAATAATCGTAAAAAAATTACTAATAAATCTTACCTCGATCTTCCCTTTCCAAAATTGGAAAGACGATCTTCTCTTCCATCTGAGCATGTTCAAGCATCACCTCCAATAACTGTGAATAACTCTTTCCATACTTCTTCACCTCCATCCGTGCACTACCCATCACCGGATCGCCCTTTGACCGGCCGCCACGCGCCGCCAAGTCCTCCCCCCACCTCACCATCCTCTCCAAATGCCATAGCAAACTCTTGTGCTGCAGCACCGTCGCCGTCGCCACCACCGGCGTCGTCTCGTTGTACGTGCTCCAGTTGCTCAGCAACAGCGGCTTCGGAAACTTGGCATCCAGATAACGGAGAATGGTAACCGGAGACCCTGATATGACGTCAGATCCGAACTGAATCACCGGCGTGGAAAACCCAAAATCGGGGGTTTCCGATGGGACGAAAAGTAGGGTGACAGGCTTGTGAAGGAGCGCGAAACGAATGTAGGAAGTGGCTGGGGTATTCGGCGAACCGTACAGTCTAACAACCGGCAACGGCGACGGTGACGGAACCGGAGACGGCGACGGTAAAGGGTTGCTGGTATCGAAGTGATCCTTTCGACGGTAATCTATAGAGTTTTCTGGTTTCCGGTAAACTTTATCTGAGTTTTCTGTTTTCCGGCGGCCAACTTTATCAGAGTTGTCGATTTTTGGGTAAGGTTTATCAGGATTGTGATCTGGGTTTGTTTTCTTCAGGGTTTTTGAACAATTCCCCATCTAAAATAAGGGTTCGTGATCTGAAGAAGAGGGGAATGAGGAAAGTGTTTGAGGGTTTATATTTAATGAAGCATGTTCAAGAAACAGCGGAGGATAATATTCGAAACTTAGATCGGAAGATATATAGAAATAATAGGGTTGAAAGAGGAGTTGCTTTGAGGAAAGAAAAGTTAATAATAAGAATGGGAATGGGAATGGATAATGAAGGATATTGGATTATATCAGATGCACATGGCAACAATGGAGGTTTTTTAAGAGGGAATTGAAGAATGGAAGGGAGAACAAAAGGGTTTGAGGTGTTGGATTTGTCCATGGCGCCTTTTGTGGAAGCATATGGAGATTATGGAAAAGGCGTTTCTGACATGTCAGTGTTCGTACATCTCGAAATACTGTTCTCGATCGGAATAAACGTTCACGTTCATATTATTTTCATCAAATTATTTACATTTAAAAATTAAAATATATTCTTTCGTCGTAAATTAAGTTTTCGTGTTTTTATTTTAGAGCATCTTCGAAGGGGTTCTATTTTTTATTTTTTATAAAACCTTTTTTTTATACATTTTTTTCCATATTAATGACATCTCATGAAATTCGAAACTTATCAAAATATTCATAATGGAGGTTCTTATAAGAACCTTATTTTTCTGACCTTATTGATTTTTTTAACATCAATGATTTAAATAAGTTATATTTTAATAATTAAATAAGTCAAAAAAATAAATAAGACATGAATAAAATGACATTTTTCACAAAAATCATGGTAAGAACCAAGATTCTTGTTGAAGTACCTATACCTTGTTAGGTTCTTATAAGAACCTCTCCACAATGGTAGTTTTTACAAGTTAATACATTTTTTGTTTATAATGACCTTGCATTTTGGAGATGCTTTTAGTTTGTTTTAAGTGCCCATTTTTTAAATTAAGTTTGTATTCTTTTATATGAAGAGAAAAGTTTCTCTTTCAATTATTAAAGATAAGAATGTAAAAGTGTCATTTAATTACTCAAAAAGTGTGATATTTACAAACTCTTAATATTATATATCATTTTCATCATGTACATTTATTAAGCTTATTTAGGGGATGTTTGGGATTGATTATAAAAACAACTTATTGACTTATTCTGGTGTGGCGCCGATACTAAGTACTTTTGAGTGTCTGGCAAAACAATTTATACCGGTGTCAAACCGGTGATAAAGAGTTTTTAAAGAAGTTAAAAGGTTTTAATTTATTAAATTTTGATAAGCACTTTTGTAGAAAAGCAATAAGTTGTTTCAAATAAGCAATCCCAAACACCCTCTTAGTTGATAAAGTTTCTATTTTTAACAATTTAAAAAAAAACAACTATATATGATTGTTTGATAGTAGCTTAATTGAACGATTGTTACAAATCAAAACCAGAGACATTCTACAACCCTTTGGAAGTTGGCTACTTCTACACCCATCAACCTCATGTTTGAAACAACAATCTTTGGATTCTTATTCAACATTGATAGTTATGGTTTAACTTCCAATCTCGCCAATCATTTATGGTATTGGATTTTGTTCAAATCTAAAAAAACCATCATTTTTAATTTATTGTCCACGTATTAATCGGGCATACATCTTGAAATAAGATATGTCACTAATAATATAATCTCTATAATTTATATATGTTATATATATATATTGTTATTATTTTTATGGGTGAAAATAATTTCTTTCCCCCAATGATCCACCTTTTGATTAAGAAGTTATTGGGGTTAAAAGGTAGTAGGTATGCCCCCTTAAAAAGGCAACCATGATGGCTTCACTGGTGCAACCAATGTCCTACCTTATTTATGAACCTAAACCCAACCTTTTGTCCAAGTTATGAAGCAACCTATGGCAAAATAGTTAAAAGCATCAATGATAAATACATCCAAAAAGGTTACTGTATTTTTATTTTGTACATATACAAACAAAATATGATCAACTATTTGACGGGAAATTACATTTTAGCTTGTTTGTAATATTTTATGTGTTTAATAAATGTTTTTTGTCTATATATATATAACGGAATAATATATATATATATATATAAATTACGTTATCAATTTGGTCTAAAATTTGGAGACACTTCTTTGCTTTTGGCATATTATATAAAATGGTAACCGATGTTGCATATAAGTTTAATGTCATGCTTAACAATTATAAACTAACTTATTTGTTGATATTATTAAAAAAAATTATTTATTGGTTACAGGTTATCTTTTTAAAAGTTATTTCGTATATTATTTTAATAAGGTTGAGATGGTTTTGTTGAAAAAAAAAAATAATTTACTTATTAAATTCAAAACTTTTTTTGGTTACAAAACTATGATACATTTTTTTAATACATAAAACTGTATAGTGTTTTTTCTTAATTGCATCAATGCATCATACATTTCAAAAAATGAAGTTTTTTAAAGTATATCCTTAAAGTAATGGCTAAAATGAAATACATTTGGTTTTTAATATTGTTTGCTAAATTTTATGAGTTTTCATGTCATTTATCAATATCACTATCTAGCTCACCATTAATCTTTTTATATATTTTTTATAATTATTTTAAATCTTAACAAAAATTTAAATTTGATAGTAACATGAATGAAGTGTCATGTATTCATCAGTGCTTAAATCATCCTTCATTCCTAGTGTGGAAATCTTTTTAGCCATTTGTTTTAAGAGCATCTTCGAGAGGTTATTTAACATTTTTCTAAAATTGAGAACCAAAAATTAAAATCTTAAAAAAAATTACATTCATTTCTAACAGATTTCTTATTTTAGAAATTTTAACATAAATTATATTAATATAATATTCTTTAATTTATCATCCTAATACACTTTAAAAAAAAATAATGTAAAATGATAATAAATTAATCTTATTGGTTGGATTTAATAAAATAGTCATTTCTCTCTTCTACCATCAATTTTTAGAGATTTTTCTAAACTTGGAAAAAGTTTTTTCAAATATAGAAACCCATATAGCAAAACTGTTGGAGGTATTTAGAAAAAAAAACATTTTTTTTCTATTTTAGCAATGCTGTTGGAAATGCTTTAATAATTTGATAAATCTGAATAAAATAAAAAAGTTAAACATCTCTTGATGCCTGCATAATAATTATTACTCTTGAATAAATGCCAAATTTAGATGAGAAGTCATTTTCAATATAAAACTTAAAGAGATGCCTGATTAATTAAGGATAACATGAAGCAATAAATGAAATGCAAATCAATAATAATAGTGGTTTGGTACAATTGACCGGATCATTACAAGACATTGAGTAATGAAACTTTTCTCAATCGATTAGAGGAAATAAAACCCCTTATTTTCGTTCCTCCATAGTATCCTAAACCAATTAGGTTAACACAACACTCCCTTATATAGCAAATTAAGAGTAACTTAATTTATAGTCCATGTGGTTCTTAGGTTTCAATCTTTAAGTCTATTACACGAGGACACTATGGTAAGCCCTTTAAAAACATGAGTTCCACCTACCTTTAATCGACAAGTGGGTCACGTGATCACATCCCATCCCACCAGTCGAAGATGTGGTTGTCTAATGTACTGACAGTCACAATAGCACACAACTGAATCAAAATGAGGAGGGAGCGAGAGAGTGATGGAGAGAGAGAGAGTAGTAGGTAAATGGGGGAGAAAAGTAGGATAAGAGGATGATGCATCGTGGACGAGTTGTTGTTAGTGAATGAGAGTAGGGGTGCACAAAAGGTCACCGGACCTAATTTAAATCGACTGCCCATAATCAAATCTAATTGTAATTGGATCGAATATGATCTAAAACTTCAAAATCCAAATTGGATTTGTCAGTTCTTGGATGAGAGTGCATAATCCAATAAAAACGAACCAATCAAATCCAATGACTATCCAATTACCCATCTCACTATCACCCGATTACCATCCAATTATTATTTATATGTAATTATTAACATTTTACAATGTTGTTTTTTAGTTGATAATTATATATAGTGATTTTTAATAAATTAAATATATGAATAATTGGTTGAAATTTGTATCAAAATATTGGATGGATCAAATACGAGGCAATGGATAACAAATATTAATATCCAAGGAATGAAACCGATCCAATCCAATTATTAATTGGATTGAATGTTTAATGTTAATTCGATCGGATCGAATGACAAAATCCAACATCAACCGAATGATTTGATCAGATCCACTTAAATCCATTGGATTTCAACTGATGAACACCCCTACGTGAGAGAACACACGTATATACACTAATATGTGTGTATGTATATATATATATATATATATATATATATATAGAGAGAGAGAGAGAGAGAGAGAGAGAGAGAGAGAGAGAGAGAGAGAGAGAGATTTGTTTTCCTTTCCCTAAAACAACAATTTTGCTATGTTGTTTAACATGACGTGCCGTTAGTAAGAGATACTTAAAACCAAACAAAGCAAATTTTGACAATTTATTTTGTAATAAACATACTGTAGGGACTAGAATCAAGAAAATCCAAAGTTTACAGGGACCAAATCTGTAATTTAGTCAAAAATTAATAACATCCGTCAAAATGGTCATGGTTCGTTTTATGAACCGACCCGATTAGTTTGGTCGGTCATGGATCTACTTCAATCCCTAAAAATAAATTCCGAAACCCTCTGAACTTTGAAGAACAAAATCGAGAAACCTCAAAAACACCTACTAGTTCTGCTAACAATGGCGGCCAAGAAATCTAGCAGCGAAGGTGTTCTGTCTAGGGTTTCATCAACAATATCCGAATCACCAATCGTCTATAGAGGCAAACAAGCCGCCTCCGATGCGGGTTTCGTCGTCAAGAAGCTTCTCAAGAGCACAGGCAAGGCAGCCTGGATTGCTGGAACAACTTTTTTGATTCTGGTTGTTCCTCTAATCATTGAGATGGATCGTGAGGCCCAATTGAACGATCTGGAGCTCCAACAGGCTAGCTTGCTCGGTACTCCAGCCCCCGCCGTCCCGCAGAAGTGACCGCACCAAGACCTAATTTCTCTGGTTAGATTTTGTGTTCAATTAGTAGTTCTCAATGATATAAAATGCCTTATGGTTTTCGATTTTTTAGAGAACAATATTTTATATGGGAATTGGATTGTCAGTGTTAACCAAGATACAAGTGTAGCATGCCTTCTGGTTATCAATGGCATATATCGCATGATATGATATCTATGTTACTAAAATGGTTGATATTTGTTGTTTGATGCTTTAATATCAGCTGTGAAGGCTGCCGCTTGTTCTATACTAATTTGGAATGAAAAATAGACACAAGTATCAGTAGTGGGATTGCTTCTGTTTTGTGTTAATAAAATGGACCCAAATCCTAATTATTTTTTAAATTATTTGTTGCATTGGTGAATGAATAGCGATGGAAAAGTGATTGTGCCTCTCTTATATAAATAGGATTCAATAGGTAGGATTATGAGGATGTACACATGAAGAAGAAGAAGAGAAGTGTAAGGGTATCATGGTTATATTCTTCAATACCATAAGAGATTGTAACCTTTACATTTTTATCTATCTTAATTGTATTGGCATAATCCACAATCCATACTCAAGACTTCATGTTATTGACTTTTAGAGGTATTCATCGAGTGGATTAAGTATTTGGTAGAATTGTTGTAAATTACCGTCCTATCATAATTGCTACTTGGTGAAAACAGGATATTTGTTTTTGGTTTATTGTTATTATGCCGTGAGTTCTTTCCTGTGGAATCTTGCGGAGTTGGATAAATATAACTTCCTTAGATGAGTGTGGCTAGCTTTAGAATGTACTGTTTTGTTAAGAATAAGCTTTTGCTTCTAAAGATTAACAAGGCTTACTTGCTATGGTGTAATTATGTTGTGTCTGTTAATGATATTGCTTGAATTTAATTGTTGTGTTGTGCATTAGCTTAATAGAAGTATCTTAAATGCTTTGGATTTTGGTATATGATCCAAGCAAAGGGGGCTTGGATTCATACCGACTGCTTCAAATATGTGGTTAATAATCGCATATGATTTCTTTGTATTTTGTTACTCATTATAGACCCTTGTGGTGGCCTATGCAATACATGAGTACAATTTGTCGACCAACATGTTACTTCAAGCCCTTATTCAGCTTCTTTATTTAGTTTTGGGTTGGTGGCTTTTTTTATAATTTCTTTGTTGTTAGAGCTTGATAATGAATAAGTGACCTGATTTTTTTTTCCCGGATGCAGGTACAGCAGAAAAAAAAGGCGGTATGAAAGTGAGGAAGAAAGGAAGAAGGCATTTTGATGTAGTTATGAGTAAGGAGAGACTTTTGGTTTTGCTGTAAACTTGAGCTTCTATTATTTATTTGAGCAATTATATTGACAAATATTTGAGTGATTCAGGTATCAATTGTTAAATCTAGCATCATAATTTGTGGTTCTCTGATAGGCAATATTACTGACTGCTATAAATATATTCTTAAAATGCTAGTCATATAAAGACAACTTTTTAAAAAAAAAACTTTTTACATAACACTATAACACTTTATTATTTGTTAACTACTACAACTTACCAAGTAAGCCTTGTTAAGGTTTACATTAAAATATGAAAATTTTATCAAAATGTTTAAGTTTACATTGAGTTTTGCAGTAACCTTTCAAGTCGATTTAAGTGCGAGTTACGAACTCAAATACAACCCATAGAAAACACATGATATCTTCAAATGGTAATCTTTCGAGCGAATCTCTAGAACGAAGTAATTTATAAATTGAAAAACGGGATTTTACCTATCAAATTTTCTTTCCTTGGAGATTTTCAGCTCTTTTGTCTTCCAATTACAAAACCAAGTGTAAAACTGTAAGGGGCTGTTTGGTTCACGGAATTTAAAAGAATTTAATGGAATTGGAATGACAAATTCCTTTGACCAAATTCTTTAACGCTGTTTGGTTCGCGGAATGAATCGATTGGATTCCATCGGATTCTACCGAATTTCATGGTTGAGGGATTTGATCATTCCTTAGCATATGTGAAGGATTTTGAATTCCATTTCGTGGCAAATGTAACATAATTTATAATTTTCATTTAGAAAGACAAAAATAAATCAACCACTATCCTCACCCCGCACCACCCTTGCCGGCAACATATCTGCCACCACCACCATCAATTAATATTATCATTCCACCACCGCCACCGCCACCGCCCCCACCCCCAACACCACCATCAATTAATATTATAATTCCACCACCGCTACCCTACCCACCGTTACCGGTACCTCCACCCCCACACCACCTACCCACCACCACGCTACTAACGTTGTCGACACAATTGTGACCCTCCCCCGATAAATACATATTTCTATTTCCGCTACTAACGTTGTCGACACAATTGTGACCCTCCCCCGATAAATGCATATTTCTATTTTTTTTTGCGAGATTCCATTCCAATTCCTATCAACCAAACATGTGGTCAAATTCTATCAAATTCCATTCCAATTCCTTCGAAGTCAAATTCCTTTGATGGATTCCAGTTCCATCGAATTCCATTCCGCGAACCAAACACCTCCTAAATTTCAGCGGGTGAAAAAAGAACCTAATTTGCAGATAAAGAAACAAAGAAAATGCTTGATTTGAATGGAAACATAACAATATCGATTGTTGCTGCATTATACATCACGTTTACGTCCATCATCATCATCATCATCATCTTTCATTATGCAGAAAAACAAGAGAATGCATATACAATAACAGCAACACAAAAAACATGATTTATACATGAAAAAGCAAGAAACGATAGATCCTAGAAAACCTTTTCAACATTTGAATCCTCGACACGCCATCAGCCATACTATGATGATAAAAACAGCAATGGCTCCTCCTACCATCAGCTTCATCTGAAGATTCTGCAACCACATCTTCCTTCGTAGTTGCCTTCCCTGCCTTTGGAAGCTGTCCGCCTGCATTCAACATAACTATTATAATAATACCCTAAATATACACTACAAAATTACTGTTTTTTAAAGTTGTACCTGGAACTGAAGGTTTTCTGTCTTATCCACTAGTAATTCAATCTTCTCACCACGATCTAAAACCTGTATTAATAAGAAAAACAGAATACAATTTACGTTATAAATATATATATATATATATATATTCTACATGCAAATGTATAGATACATTCACATTCGCACATGGATATAAACATATCAAAACATGTGATGTTACAGTGCAATGGCAGTGGCAGATGATACAAAATCTGTTTTATTCTCTTTTCGACAATCTATGGATTCTGAATTGGTTGTAACGAACTCTACTTACCAAAAGTTACTGCATGTTGTTAATAAAAGATAGATAGTGTTTCAAATACCAAAAATGATGTCAATCTACAAATGCTTACTTCACCTATATTTGTAGTCTCTCCCTCATAAAAACTTAAAAACTTTATACCTGTATCTGATTACAACAAGCCATGCATACGACTGCATTGTTTAAAATTTATCTATTCGTTTATCTTTTTGTCCAATCTCTCGGCTGCACCAACCCTAATTCTTACCCTCCCTTTTTGTCCAATCTCTCTAAATTAGTATGGCCTCTAAAGATTGAGTTTGACAAAGTTTAAACCAAACCACCACCAGAAAAAAAAAATCTTTCACTTCATCAGCCTGGTTGGCACCTTGAAACCTGGTATATATATTCCAAATTTAATTTTACGCCAAAAAATGTACAGAAAAGGTGATTTGCGTCTCTGAATTCACCACTAACAATTTTCTTTCCAACATAGTATTCACCTCAAGTTGGTACCTGTAATGAAGTTACGAAATCCTAACAAACAACTAAAACATAGAAAAAGTCGAAAGTCCGAGGTCCTTTTATGCACAACAGTGATATTGACTTATTGAGTAACTTCAGTAAATAGATCTATATTTCCAATGTTCAAGAGTACTACTATAACCTTAAAGAGGTCCAAAACTGGTATAAAACGTCTATAAGGTAACCCACCATCCTATCTTAAAAATTGCCTAAAATAACAGTCAACATTATATTTACTCAACTTTGATTTGCTACAAGATGGTTCTATAATTCAATGCAAGGTCTAGTTTTTAAAGGCATACAGCACTGTAGTGTTATAACAAAAGGACAAACATGCAAGTATAGCTTGACCACACAAGAAATAGAAAACATTTGACATCAAGTGTACAGGCATTTATGTATGCATTTATGTTTAGTTACTTATACAAGTAATCAGAATAAGAAAGAAAAAAAAAACATTTACCTTCTCAATGTTGTCCATCATAATCCCTTTAACCTCTGTTATTTGAGCCTTCAGTTTAGAAAGTTTACTCATTTCGTCAGGATGGTTTAAACAATACTCCATGTGTTCCTTTATCTTTGGCCTATTAATCACAGCAAAGAATAAGATAAAAACTCCGAAATCAGTATTAACTATGATACATGAGTTATTACAAAAAATCCCAAAATAGGATAAGATCAAACACACCCGAATTCCCTATCAAGATTATAGGCAATACTAAACCGATCTTCAAATAGATCATCATCGCTATCATCGGCAAGTGGGTGATCGTTTCCCATACTTGCTCCATAACGTTTCTTAAAGTCATCCTTCACTCTCTCCAAAAACACAAATGGCACACTTCTCCCTATCGATTCATCAGCAACCACAAGAAAAACTGCATTGAATGAATGGCGAAACCGCCCAATATTACTATTGCTAAATTGAGAGAAACAGTGGTTCAAGAAATTAGTATAAATGAATTAAGTTTCCAAATACCAAAGCCACTATCAAGCAAGAAGTTGAAGGTGTAGCCGTCACATGAATATGTGTATCTACTGCTATTTGAAGGCAACCTCTGTAAGCATTGAACAGCAACAGTACTGACGTTTCCAGAGTAGGCTGTGTGTTCAGCCAATACAACAGTCCCTTTTGCAACAAAGCTATAAATCAATCCTTTCTGACTCATTTCTGGATTCGATTTGCCCTAAAAATCAACCCTTCCTCACAAACTTAGTCCAACAGGACGGATAATCCTGAAAATAACATACAAAAAACCCCAATTTTCTCAATTAATTTTAATCCAAAGAAAAAAGAACCAGAAACAAAAAGCCCTAATCAAGACACTCTGCATTTTACGAGTACAAAAGTATTAGTTTGATTGTAATTAGATGATCTAGGGATTAAACATCTTAAAAAAGGAAATAAATCAAATACAGGCCAATTAACCCTCGTTGAAACCCACCTGAAACAAATCATAAGCGAGATAATTAAACCCTAAAATGGCGAATTTGTGGGATTAGTTAACGATCGATGAATTCGAACCCGTAGGAAACAATGAATCAATTGATCCAACTAATCGTAGCAAATAAATCAAGAAAACAGATGAATATTGAACTTGTATGCCAAAAACTTGTGAGAAATTGTGAAAATTAGCGACAGAGATAGAGAAAGAGAACCTGAAAATTGAATTGGGGTTTGAAGTTTTCGTGGGGATTTGGTTTTTTGCTTCGTGGGCACGAGTAAGGAAAGAGTAGACGGAGAATCCTGTGAAATGAGTCCTTTTTTAACGCGACTGTTAGATTAATATAGATGATGAATTTGTTCATTTTGAACCTCCAACAACCATAGTTTTTCATTTCAATCATATAAACTATTGCATATATGCAAATTGGCCCCTAAATCTTTTTCATTTTCCTTTTGTTTCTAATTTTAATGTCGTTACACAAATTTAACAATTAATTGAACATCTATCTATTTTTGTATATAAATTGGATCTGCCTTCATGAGTTAACACTAGTTTTTGAGTTACTTGATTGCACCAAGTTACCAATGTTTGTTTCATTAAATATTAATCGATTTCTTTACAATAGTTATAGGTCAAAACTTGTTTCAGGGACAGATCCAGAATTCTTTTCAAACAGTTGTACCGTTTAACTATAAGAAAAAAATGTCGAGATATTTTCATGACATCATAATTGGTCTATTGGTTAGTTTATTGATTTTCATATGTGAGGTCTTGGGTTCAAGTCTTATTGTGAATTTTTTTAGAAACGTAATAAAATTGAAATTGAAAGCAAAAAGCTAAAAAAATGACACTAGTGGGATTCAAACCTGGGTTTTGATTGTAGAAAAAGATTTGCAAGCTAACTCTGCAAAGAAAAACTTGTGTTCATATTGTAGTTTTAAAATACATAAGGTGGCACACAACAAAACGATACGGTTGGACATTTCACAAACCTAATTTTTTTACCCTTCGTCGGAGAAATTATACGATGGCCCGTGACACCATCGGCACCATTATAGGTCTGCCCCTGACTTGTTTAACATATACATATATATAAGGTTGGGTTCCGGTGAGAAAGAAAGTTAAAGTGAGGAGCGTAAGAAGGGATCTCCATCTGGGTTGGGTTTTAGAGGTGAGAAGTGTAATAAGGGACCTCACCATTTGATGCACATTGGGATGTGATGCACTGAGATGCATCAGATCAATCCCCGTATCAAACATAATTCATGGATTGGTTTGAGATTAACGGTGATCAATGATCCGGATCCATGCTTACGTTTATCATCTTAACTATTTTTCTCATACAATCATGCGCCTCTCCATCTTGGATATACATTAGGATGAGATGCACTGAGACGCACCGGATCAACTATCTTCTAAAGCACAATTCATGGATGAGTATGAGATTAAAAGTGATCAAGAGTTCAGATCTCTTCTTACACTTAAACTTCTTTCTCACACGATCCTAAGCCTATATATATATGTGCTTGTTTGTATTTAATTTGGTATAAAAGAGCACATGAGTTTGGATATGGAGTTGTTCGTACTTTTCAAGGACATGACATTGTATAAGAATTCATGTATACACTAACTTATAACAGTCGATTATTTGTAGAATTCTATTAAATACCGTAGTCTAGGAAGGGGGTTTGGACAAGCTAGACAGTGCGTGGAGGAATTGAATGTCGACCTATACATTTGTAATGCCGTATAACAGGTATGCAGAGGCATATTTCAAGGGCGCGTTTGGTGCGTGGGATTGTAATGGATTTAGAGGGATTTGGATTTCAAATCTAATCCATTCTTGTATTTGGTTTGCAAAATGGTAATGATTTAAAATCCCTGGATTGATTTAAAATCCCGTGAACACTGGATTTAAGAATTCTTCCCAAAGCTTTGGTATTTCAAATCCAATCCTGAGGGATTCTCTTTTGCCCTAATTTTGAAATCCAGAGCGTTCTTCTTTCTCTAAACAAAACACAGCCGCATACCTCTCTCTTCGCCAAACATGAATTTGAAATCAAACCAAACATGAATCGTAAGAAATGGATTTGAAATCCATTCCAAATCCTACAAACCAAACACAATGAGGGATTTCAAATCCAATTCCCTTCGTGAAGTCCAATTCACTTGAAAACACTTCCGCGAACCAAATACACCTAAGTGTCCAATGTGTTTTTTTAGTTATGTTTTATTGTCTTATTTGACTGTAACATCCTTCTTATTCAACATGTCCTCTCGTTTTCTCTTTCGTTCTTGTTTTTTCTCGTTCTCCAATTTAGCATTCTTTCAAACTTTTTGCACTCTTTTATAGTCCTCCTAAAAGATCAACAATAATAACAATTAAATAAAATGGCTAACCGTATAAAATACAAATGTTTTTATGAAATTTATTATTATAGTATTGTATTTTTAAATGATTTTTTTATTAGGACATTGTATTTTGAAAAATATACAAAAAAACACATATTCATGATCATAATGAACATAGAGGTATTATTTATTATGAAGAACACAGTATCATGAATATATACTTGTTATGAATCATTGATCACATATTATTGATGAATAAGATGTTCATATTCCTGTTATACTATGAATGAATCTTAACTTCTTAATCAATTTTAGGTTGCTATAGAAACTACCTTTATATATATTAACCGGGACACGTATAAATTAAATAATTTTTTTTAGTAAAAGTATATATTTCTATAATAAATAAAAAAAGTAAAATAATTATATTTGATGTATCTGAATTATTTTAAAATATTTATCATTTATATTTATATTCATATGATAAATGAAACTTTTACCACATTTCTTTCTAGTGGGATGCCTAGGGCCAAATATGTTTATTTTATGCACCGAGAATATTTATTTATGACGACATATTTTTCTTCCGGTGGGGGGCATCTTTTGCTTGTAGCAGAGGTACAATGAATGACCGAGGATATGTTGGTAATTTCATCCAACAGTTCTTGAAAGAAACACACAAAAACAGAGGGAGAGGGGCAAAAGTCATCACTCTTTTTTGGTTTTCTTCTTCGTCGTAAGCGGTGATGTTGCTTCGCTAATCCATGGAATCTTTTTGAAGAAAAGCCAACACCACCATCACTCTCAGATTCTTCATTACACGTAACCCTAATTTCTTGATTCCCACTTCTTTTTTTATATTATAAATTTAATTAGAATTTCGATAATCAGAATCGGTGGTCTCATATGTTATAAATTCCCCTATTTCTGTTGTTTTTGATCACATTTTCAGATAGAATCATCAACAACAAAAATCAAAGGAATAACCAAAAACAAAACACAAAAATGGTGTCTGCAAATAAGGAAATGGTGGTGTATTGCTTTGATACCCTGATTGCTCACTTCAATGGCGAACAAGTCCCTCCTCCTGCTTTCGACGAGGGTCAACAGTAATTTCTTCAATTTCTCCTTCTAAATAGATTCTTCATCTTCCATGGTGGTTTTTGTGGGTTTTTCTTTATTGGTTTTCAATGATCAATTGAAACCCCATATGGCATGCTTCAAATGATTCCTATTTATTCCCAATTTGGGCGTAAGCTGCATCTGTTTCTTTACATTTATTACTGTTTTCAGTTTCTATTTGACTTATTGGAATTCCTTCTATTTGTATGTTCATCTGTTATCTTATTATTTCATCTTTTAAATGCATAAATCATGATTAAAGTACAGTTGAATTTGAGAATCTTGCTGATCTTTGTTACATTTTGTTTCAAAATTTCAACGATCGAGGTTTGATTAGGGTGTTCTATATGCTTAGTTGAAGTGCTTAAATCACAAGCAATATTTGACCCCATCTTCTAGGGGCCTTCTATCGACAATTTAAAGTTAAATTCGATAAATAAAGAATAGATATATAGCGATAGATTCGAGTCTTGGAGTTCTTAAACTTGGTTCTAATCTTCAAGCTTTTGTTTTGACTTTTAATCTTCTTCACAAGATTATGAATTTGATCTTGTGATTTCAGCCCATTGTTTGTCACTTGGAAGAAAGTTGTGAATGGTGGAGAGCCTCGTTTACGTGGATGTATCGGGACTTTAGAAGCTCGCTGCATAATAAACGGTTTCAAAGACTACGCTCTAACAAGGTTCGTTCCACACAAATTAGAATCAGCTCAAAAATCCTAACATAACTTGTCCAAAACGGAGTAAATGGGGATTTTGAGCCAAAAGTTTGCTCCAACAGCTTTCCCAAAAACTATCTCCAAAATGCAGAAAGCAGGAGAGAGAGAGACTTTTTTCTCCGTATAGGGAGAACAACCAAAAAAATGATTACAAGGTGAGACCAATGATAGAAAAATTTGAAAACAAATATTTAGAGAGAAATAATATTTTAATAGGTGAATTGAATATTTTAATATTATAATCAACGTTGCCTTCTATAAAATGGAGAATCTGTTGAAGATAAATGTAATTATTTTTAGAGATTTTGATTTTATATTACCATTTTAGATTTTTTTTGGGAATCTGTTGGAGATGCTCTTAGACCTTTCGGTTGAATGTATGCATATTCACTTTCCACGAGCTGAGAGTCTTTCACATAAACAACTGCTTTATTCTTTGGGATAGGGGTCAGGTCTGAGAAGTCTGAGTACATCTGACCCTACCTCTGGGCGTGATATATTGGGTTTGTTTGGTTGGTTTTTAATTGAACGTGTGCATATTGATTGGGAAGTTAATGTATTTATACGTGTTTTTTTTTGTCACAGCGCTCTTAGAGATCGACGATTCCCACCAATACAGGCTAAAGAATTGCCATTCTTGCAATGTACAGTTTCCATTCTTACTAATTATGAAATCGCTGCTAACTATCTCGATTGGGAGGTATGCCGCTCTACTTTGTTTGTATTTATTCTAGTTTCTTTCAATGATTGTTCTTAAGGATTGAGATCAGGGAGAACCTAAAAAAACAAACTGAAGAACCACAAAAAAAGGGATAAAAATATATGCACATGGATGCCAAATTAAAAATAATAAAGATGATAGAAAAAAGAGGTTTTTACAAATTCATTGTATGTTGAAGGTCGGAAAGCATGGGATTACAATTGAGTTCACTGACCCAGATTATAACACAAAGCGAAGTGCTACATACCTACCGGAAGTGGCTGCTCAAGAAGGTACTGTTCGTATAGGATCATATCACGTATGTTGATGTTTTTCGTGATGTGAAACATGAATAAATCGGATTAATCTTTTGTGACCCCAATTGCTAGCAAACGACAAATTACTCCCCATGATATTTATATATATATATATATATATAGAGAGAGAGAGAGAGAGAGAGAAAGGTTCAAGGAAAAACGCTAAAAAAAGAGAAAACTGAAGAACACCCTGGGAGGCTTCCATCTGGACGGTATGCACTAATGCATACCGGTAATTTGTAACATGCATTATTGAATATTCATCAATGCATCTGTAATGATAGATGCATTGATGCATAGGAACAAAATTTACCGGTATGCAATAGTGCATACCGTCCAGATAGAAGCCTCCCAGGGTGTTCTTCAGTTTTCTCTTTTTTTAGTGTTTTCCCTTGAACCTCCCTCTATATATATATATATATAGGGTTGGGTTCCGTCGAGAAGGAGAGTTAAGGTGAGAAGCTTAAGAAGAGATCTCCACCTTGGATGTACATTACCATGAGATGCACCGGATCAACTCCCTTATAAGGCGCAATTCATGGGTGGGTATGAGATTAAAAGTGATCAATGGTCTAGATCTCTTCTTATACGCTTCTCATCTTAACACTTCTTCTCACACGATCCTATGCCTATATATATATATGTATATTTGACCAAAGGACATCT
The DNA here is from genome assembly GCA_036898165.1 of Silybum marianum. Taxonomy (NCBI): domain Eukaryota; kingdom Viridiplantae; phylum Streptophyta; class Magnoliopsida; order Asterales; family Asteraceae; genus Silybum; species Silybum marianum. The sequence continues at coordinate 7,357,165 of CM072532.1, forward strand.
GGCCTAGCGGTATCGTATCCCTTGCCCTCCTAGGAGGTAAGGGGTTCAAACCTCACCAAAGGTGAGGAGGGCGTGTTAGTTTATTTGTTGCATTTGCCGTATATAAATATATAATATTTAAAAAAAATTATTATATATTTTTGGTTTTAAGGTTGGACGAAGATAGAAGCTATCAACTCTCTGATGCGCAAAGCTGGTTACAATGGTGCCATAACTGAATCGGTGAGGAAGCGGATCCAACTGACCCGTTACCAGAGCACGTTATATACGATGCACTATGGAGATTTTGTGGGCTATGTGAAAACAACTCGAGGTGTCGCTCCCTCTGTTGTTGGCCTCAAATCTTGTTAACAAACTTGATAATCGACATATTAACTAATTGGAACCATAAAATGTATTTGGTTCCATGGTAGTTTGAAGCAAAAAAATTGACTAGGTTGCCGGCCGGGTCGGGTCGGGGTCGACCCGCCCATGTTCCGACAACCTTTGTCACGTTGTATCTAAATTAATTTTAAAACATGGTGCAAGTCGTCCTATTCTGCAATGTTACTTTATGTTGATGTGAAGATATTGCAAGTCTTTTTTAATTCTGTGTTACATCATGACATTTAATTTTGATTTTGATTTTTTGATATTATAATAAGGTTGAAGTTTTTATTAAAGTGTTACAAAATACTTAAATTTTGATTTTTAAAAATAATTTTTTTAATCTAAATAACCATATTTTAATCAATATGTTATAACTAATTGTATGATCGCAAATTTTAATCATGGCAAGGCAAATTGTATTGAATTGCAACTTGGCTCGGTTTTTATTTGATAAAACTTTTTAAAAACCTTTGTGTTTTTTTTTAAGCATATAATATTTATATACGACAAATTAAATAAATTCACATACTCCGTTCATCTTTGGTGAAGTTTGAACACCTAACTTTTTAAAAGATCAGAGACTCGCATGGCCCAAGACCCTAAGGGTGCGTTTGGTACGGTGAACGGGATGGAACAGAACAAAACAAGCTTGTCCCATGTTTGGTGTGATAAAATGTTGGACTAAGTGGAACACATGTGGAACAAGGTTGTTCTATCCTACCCCCCTAGAACCAAGTGGAACAAGGATTAAATGATCATTTTACCCTTTAACCTGACATATACACAAAGTCTCTCTCTCCTCTCTCTCTCTCTCTCTCTCCTATCTCTCTCTCCCATTCTCTCTCCTCTCTCTCTCTCCCTCTCTCTCCTCTCTCTCTTTCCCCTTCTCTCTCTCTCTCTCCTCTCTCTCTCTCTCTCTCTCTCTCTCCCCTTCTCTCTCCTCTCTCTCTATATATATGTGCGTGTGTGTGGGTTATTTGGTAAAAAAACACTAAACAGCTCACTGGGGGTAAATTGGTCATTCTGTTCGTTCTGTCCTGTCCTGTCCCGTCATATCATGTTTTACCAAACGTGTAACAGTTGTCCTGTCCTGTCCTGTTCCGTTCTGTCCTGACTGCGTACCAAATGCACCCTAAAAGCTTTGTGTTGGTGTCTGTAGGAATTTTAAACAATATGTTCCATTTTTTTTCTCTAAAAGATCGGAGACTCACAATATGTTCCATTATAATATATTCTTTCAATTGATACACCATTAGTTCCGTCTAAGACAATTGTAGCATTTGAATTTAAGTTCTTCAAGACAAAAAAAAAACAAAAAAAAATGAGTTCTATTTTGATACAATTTAAATAGAGGATTGAAACACCCTCTTAACAGATCATAGTTACAGAAATACCATGGATTGAGTCTCCAAGGGCCGTATACCAAACAATTACCGACAAGAGTCAACACCCTAACTTATCTTATCGATTAACATTTTCAGCCATCAAAATGAATTGTTGATAAACATCTCCTACTGGGTAACCGTTAATTGGGTAAATGTTTACCGAATGCTTAGAGGTCATTCTCGGCCATCAAAATTGATTGCTGGTAAACATATTTTATCAGGTAAATGCTTACCGGACAAGAGTCTTTTCACTCACTTATGACTTGTAGGGCAATACTCTCGGTTCTTATGTCGCTTCTTATTGGGTAAGTTTCTCAGCCATACCATGTTCACATGATAAAGTAAGTAACATCCGGTAAGCACTTACACAGTAAGCGTTCAATAAACGACCCATAAGTGACATCCCAATAAACATTTACCAGATAGACCTTAGATAAAAATCAAAAATTACTTTTTACATTTTTTATATAAAATAAGGGATTAGAAACATCAACACTAGGGGTGCTCACGGATTGGGTTGATCGAGTTGAAGGCATTTCAACAACCCAACCCAATGTCTTCGGTTTGAAAAATCTCAACCCAACCCAACCCAAACCAAAGTGCAACCCAACCCAACCCAACCCGTGCGGGTTAGTCGGGTTGATCGGGTTGGTTGGGTTAACACTTTGGTACAACAAAATATTCTCCTAACCTTCAATATTTTGTTTTCTCTAATCTTCTCATAATTTCTTTTTCACCGTCAGCCATTTGGTACAACATATTCATATTTCTTAGATCTTAAGTATATCACATTCATCTCAATGTTATATATATATATATATATATATTCATATTTAATGGACATGTATACAAAGAAAAGTATATATAGATGGAAAATAGATTAACTATATATATATATATATGAAAAGAGTACGTGATGGTGTAATTGTCTAATATATATTAATAAATACTCAACAATATATCGGGTTGATCAGGTTGGGTTGGGTTCAAATAAACGTAACCCGATATCAACCCAATACCTTCGATTTGAAATTTTTACTACTCGATTAGACATCGGGTTGCTTCGGGTTGATTTATTTTACGTCAGGTTGGGTTGGGTTGATCGGGTTGGTCGGGTTGATCGGATTTTTGAGCACCCCTAATCAACACCATACCATATAGCATGCAGGGGGAATGTGATGTGAGTTTGACCGGGTGATTCTATATATGGTAAACCCAACAAATTCCATCATCATTATTCATTAATCACTCACAACAACATTTCTCTCCTTAGTTTTGATTTCCATATCTCCTCAAACAGATCCCCAAAATTCAACATTAACAATGTCGATGCGATCCACAATTATCTCACGATCACCTCCTCTCCTTCGTTTGATGCAGTCGTCCAATTCACGATTATCACTTTGTTTCTTCAGCGATCAAGGCCGCGTACTCGACGACGAAGAACGTGCCCGTGAGAATCTCTACGTCAAGGTATTTTTATAGTGTTTGTTTATTTGTTATATATATATATATAAATGTTTCGTTGACGGTTGATTGATTGGGGGTTTCGTTGGTGAAGAAAATGGAGAAAGAAAAGCTGGAGAAGCAGAAACAGAAGCTGGAAGGAAAAGAGAAAACCGATAAAGAGAAAGCTGATAAGGTATTATTTAATCTATAATGTCTCCAATTCTGTCTTATTGCGTCGATTGGGGCTTTGCTTATGTATGCCTTATAAAATTGAAACAAATTTTGTTATTTTGGGATGTTCGTATGGATTGCAGTATTCGCCATTAATACTGGAATGTTGATGCCTTGATTGTATTGATTAGGTCACAAATTTCACATATATGTTCTCACAAATGAAGTGATATTTCACACACTTCACTAATAGAAGAACATTAATTTTGGATGCATTTTGATGGTAACGTTCGTAGTTTCTATAATAATCTGCAACTGATAATTGTCATTAAAGTGTATTGTTAAATCTGAATATGATACCATATAACCTTTCTTCTAAATTTAAAACATTAGTTAATTTATGAAGCAAGAAAACTAATTTGGCCTTAAAAAATAAATGGTGTCTTGAGACGAAGAGCATAACATGAATCTAAGCATCAATATATGAACATTTCTAGATTACGACCATTTCATTCCAATTTCCAAAATAATACCATTAACAAATCACAACATACAATGAAAAACGTAACCCTTTATCTTAAGATAGCGTTGAATATCTTATTACAACTTAAGTTATTTTCAAGGATTATTAATGGTTCTGCAAAGTGACAAAAGAGTGGTTATACATTTTTTTTCATCTTGCTTCATACACTTTATTTTGAAGTACATATAATATTATATTACATACGGCTAATGCAACTCACACAAGCTCCTCACCGAGATTGGAACCCTTGACCTCTGAAAAGGCTGGATTACTACCTTACTGGATGCCTCAGGGCCAATGCCCCTTTGGTTTCATACATTTTATTTTGCCTTGAACTGAAGACCCATATACGCTTGTAAAGACCATGTTTAGAAAAAGAAACCAAAATGGAAGTCTCTTGATCTAGTGTGTTGTCAAGAAGTCTGTGGTTTTCATGTATCACCCTTTTACCATGATAGAGTTGTAAATACGTAGTAATAATTGGTTGCGGAATAGTGCAAAGCGAGGACCAAATGTAGCAACTTTTGGAGATTTATTTTGCTATATGGTGGTGAAACACAAAGTGGAGCACATATACACTAGTTTTATGAAACAACAATGGTGGTGACTTTTCTTACTATATAACTAGGTGAGATTTGGGATCCATTGGATCTTAGTTATCCTTTTTTTTTGGTTAACCGTATGTTTCCGGGTCAGTTTGTGTGCATCTTGACTAATTTCACGTTGATTTGGAGATAACTACCAAGGAAATCCCCAATGGCTTTAAGTCTTACAAAGACTTTTTCTACATTAAAAAATTGTTTTGTAAACTCGATCCAATGCAAAAAAACTCTTTCAATAGATTATATGTGAGAGAATGTAAGAGACAAAGTTTGTAAAAAGCTTTTCTCCAAAAACTTATTGTATAAAAAGTTTTACCAAAAAGCTTTTTAAAAAAGTCTTCTTCCCCAATACTAGAAAGTCTTTCAAACAACTAAATGAAACAGTAAAAAACTATTAAAAGGGTTGTGCATTGGAGATTTTTAGACGACTTATGAGCAGGAGGCTCAGGGCCTGACCTTTATTTTCTCCGGAAGGTGAAACCCTTGGTGTCTTGGTGACCATGTAAATCGTTTTCCGTGCCTAATCGGGTTCCATTTACTTTAGATTTTCGATGGTCAAGTTAAGGAAATGGCCTCCATTTACTATCATCTTTCTTTTTCAGCTAATTCCAGAAGGACCTGATTCTTGGCTCGAATCATTTGTTTTAACGAAATTATTATGAACCAAAAAGAAAACATACTGACCCTTATCAAGTTTCTTACTACTAACCTTGTTTATTTTATTTATTTATCTCTCAGAAACAATAAGAACGAAGGGGATACTTGTAAGCTGAGATGGATCCTCCTTAATCGGCTTCTGACCTTCTTTACCTCAAAGTAGAATAAATGCGAGTTTGAAGACGGGATTTTATTACGGCCTGCAACACGACTCATACTAGATAGATCAATGCCAATGGCGTTTTCTATAATTTTTACTGTTCTTGCTTTTCGTTTTCCTGTTACTCCATATTCTCTCTTTTTTTCGTGGTAAAACTTTTGATTAACAATTTTTTTAGAAGTCGAGTGTATTGAAGATTTCATCAATTGACTCTTTTGAGATTATTGTTTTTAGAACTTTACCTAAAACGTGATGAAAACATCGATATAGAAAATGTTAAAAGTGTTGGCCGTGAAATCTTGTTTACAAAATCGAGCTATGTTATTGTTAAGTAAACAAGGCTTCTTGATCTTTTCCATTTGGCTCAACTTAAAGCCATAGACAAGCGGACAAACAACAAGAAAGGTTACCTTTTTGAATCATTTTACTTTGTTATCCCCCTTTTTTTTAGAAAGATGATGATTAAATAAATACACACAGAGGGGAAGTTTAATTTACAAGAAACTGTTTTTGTAGGGATGTTTATTGGTTGAAATTCATTGGATCCTAAATTTCTTCATCTGATCCGATACAATCTAATTAACATTAGACTTTGATACGATCCAATCCAATTAACATTAGACATTCGATACAATCCAATCCAATCCAATGGATGATTGGATCATAACGTTTAAATACAACTAAACAATATCGTAAAATGTATAACTATATATAGTTTTTAATTGGATGGTCAATGGATTGGTTTTGTTCGGTTTTATTGAATTTTAGACTTTCATCTAATACCGACCGATCCAATTTGGATGTAGAAACTTTGGATCTGATTTGATACAATCACAATTGGATATCTGATTATGGTCAGTCGGTTCTAATCGGATCAAATGAGTTTCTGCACACTCCTAGTATTTTCATGTATTGTTCATGATGAATATCAATAAATAATCATGAATATTATTAATCATAAATACCATGCATTTTGGTAGTTGATAATATCATATATTTCATGCATTTTTTAATTATAAATAGTTGGATCTTACGTTTTCAAAATATTTACAGTTTTCATTTAAACCTGTCTCTAAAAACATATAAAAACACATCACACAAAATACCCCTCTTTACTTTTAAAAAGGCTAGATGTCAGACCTATAATACTTATCCTTAAACCTGCGTTCAGATGGAATATACCAAGTTTATTTGGTTTCGTTTATATTTATACACACAATCATCCACAAAGTTCTTGGTGAATTTTCGTTGGTTCTTATGATGCTACAAGACAAGAAAAGAAACTTGAAACAATCATAAATCATAATCCTTGGTTAACTTCCATCAAAGTCTCTCCCTATATATACATATTGATCTCTTTGCATTTCAAGAAACAAGCAAACAAGTCTCAACTTTCATTAATCACTTTATTTCCAACTCAAAGATGGCATCAAACCTTAAAATCTTCATGTTACTTGCAATTATTTATGCCACTCTCAACCTATCAATGGCCGGAGATCCCGACATCCTCACCGACTTCATCGTTCCTCCTAATGTCGGCGGCCCACTTGACGGAAACTTCTTCACGTTCACCGGCATGCGAGCTCTAGTCGGGACCCCTTTTCCGACCACTTTTAAGGTATTAAAAGCAAGCATGGCTGAATTCCCAGCCCTTAACGGCCAGAGCGTTTCTTATGCGGTTCTTCAGTTTCCGGCAGGCACGGTTAACCCACCCCACACCCATCCTCGGGCTTCCGAGCTATTGTTTGTTCTAATGGGTTCGTTAGAGGTTGGGTTTGTTGACACGACTAATAAGCTGTTTATACAGACGTTGACACAAGGGGATATCTTTGTGTTTCCCAAGGGACTCGTTCACTTCCAGTTTAACAATGATGCCAAGAATCCGGCTATGGCGCTCTCGGCATTTGGGAGTGCAAATGCGGGAACTGTGTCGGTTCCTAATTCGGTTTTCAATACCACTATCGATAATCAGATCTTGGCGTTGTCGTTCAAGACTGATGTAGCCACCATTCAGAAGATCAAAGCTGGACTTTCCGGCAAAATTTAGGCTTAATTATTTAACAATTTGTGTATCTTGTTGCTTATGTTTCTAATCACCATTGTTGTAATTCATGATTTGATGAATAAATTCTGATTTGTTTTGAAGAGAAATTATTGTGTTTTCTTTAAGATTCTTGATTTTGGTTTTTTTTTATAACATCAGCTTGTAAATTTTGAGATGGAGGATGAATGGTTGTGATGGCAGCTACAGATGTAATGGTGGTTTAGGGACGACTGGCGAATCGTAGTGGTGGTCAAAGGCGACAATGTGTGATGGTGACGGTGGTCATAGGTGGTTGACGTTAACTTTGGTTGTAACCAGGACGATGGTAGTCGATCTTTCCAACCAAATTCAATTTTAAAATTTTCAATCAAATTCCCATTTTAGCTAAAGTTTACCCGAATGCTTTAGCCTGTTTTCAGATTAAAAAAGTTCTTTAAGCAAATTTGCATAAAGAACCTCATTTGCATAAAGATTTGTTTAAATATGAAAATAAGTTTTACGCAAATATACATTTACCTAATTAGCTAAAATGAAAATTCGATGTCACAATTAACTAAAAAGTAAATTTAGTTGAGAAGAAACGACTATTTTTAATCCAAATTCCTACTTTTATCGTCAATGAAACCAGCTTGTATTGTACTCCTAAACTAACATGATCCTTTCACTCCTAAAATAATATGATTTTTTTTTAAATTACACATTTTCAGAAAAAAAAAATGTATTTGATACAACTAAATTAATATATTATTACAAGAAAAAAACATATTATAACTTTGTAAAACAAAATTTCTTTCTTGAAATTTTTATTATTAAATATTTTGTTTGATATATATTGTTATAAACCACCAAAATAGAACTTTTAAAAGTGGATTCTTCGAAATATGAACCGAAACAAAATACTTTTCATTTTCATACAATTTGCCCATTGTAACACAACCCTTTTCTTGTCAACATTTAAACAAGACAACATTAATCCAGAAGCTGTCAAAGCCCTTATAGCTATGGAAGTACACCTAAGATGACTCCAGTTGGGGTGCATTGGACGGGTTCGGGTAGACAAATCAAAAACCCGATCGGGTTTCAGATATGGAAACAAATCCCTGAAATTTAGGCTTCAGGTTTCGAATTGCTTCGGGTTGGTCGGGTTGATATCGGTCGGGTTCGGGCATAGTTATAATGCAAAAAATAAAAATAAATTTAATCGATTTTAAGGATGAATTCAATTAATTGATAAATTAATGAAATCAATAGTAACGTTAGAAATTTTTAGACATTTGGACCGACTATAATCCAAGATGTTCATTAGATAATTAGATAAAGATAAATATATTTAATATATATGTATAAATATTTGAGGTTTTCGGACGGGTCAGGTGACTAAAGATAAAACCCAACCTGAACCCAAAATACCCCCAAAAACCGGATTTCGGATTTCGAGGTATTCGGGTTTTGCACAAACACCTTGTTTTCGGTTCGGGTTCGAATTTCGGATTATTCGGGTTTTGCACACCCCTAGACTCTAGGCCTTTCGTGGTTGCCCATGGATTAATCGGTGCACGTAAACTGGCCTATTGAATACTCATGGTTATACCCAGAAAACCAAGCCTCTGGCGTGTAGCTCAGTTGGCAAAAAGGTGGGGAGACTTTGCCCAAATACATAACAGGTCATGGGTTCGATCCTAGGCCCCCCGCTAGCCTCAGCCGCGAGTGAGTCTTAAAATGGTCCCTCACATTGGTGTCCTTGGAGGCGGGTTGCGTGTGGAGCCGGTTGGGGTTGCCGGTAATCAACTTTTTACCCAAATACCCAGAAAACCAACATTTTATTTAACAATGATTTGATTTAAGAAATTGATAAAATAGGCATTGAATGAATGAATCAACATCTATAACCATCATCAACTTTGGACAAAACCAGCTGCAAAATTACAGACACACAGTTGTTTCTTCGAATGCTCAGATCATTTTATACAGCATCCAAGAACACACAAGTATATGCTCAAAAATTTCTTAGAAACGTCCGTATGGGAATCTTTAAAAAACCAGTTACTATAAATTAAACCCTTCTTCATCAACCTTATCAGAACCCAGCCCAATAAACTTTCAATGGCATCCATTAAAACTCTTCTATGCATCACAATAGTTTCCTTTTCGGTAATTCAAATAGCGGTCTCCAGTGACCCTGATATCCTAACCGACTACGTGTTACCAGAAAACACGACCGTAATAGACCCAAACTATTTCACCTTCACCGGGCTGCGGTCAGTTTTCAACTCCACCTACCCGACAACTTTTACACCCGTTAAAGCTACCTTAAACGAATTCCCGGGTCTCCTTGGTCAAAGTGTTTCCTATGCGGTTCTCGAGTTCCCCGTGGGGTCCATTAACCCGCTTCACATCCACCCTCGTGCTACCGAGCTTCTATTTGTGGTCACGGGCTCACTACAAGTAGGGTTTGTGGACACCTCTAATAAGCTTTTCACACAGAAACTTGAAATCGGTGATATATTTGTGTTTCCTAAAGGACTTGTTCATTATCAGTATAACTCCAATACTAGTGAACCAGCTTTGGCGGTTTCGGCTTTTGGGAGCGTGAGTGCAGGGACTCAGTCTATTGCTAATAGTGTCTTTAATAGTACTATTTATGAAGGGATTTTGGCTGAGTCGTTTAGTATTAGTGCGGATGTTGTTGAAAGGATCGAGTCCGGGCTCAAGGGCTAAGGTTCGGATGATGATTTTTTTTTTGTATGATTGATGTTAAATGTTTGCTTTCTTTCCATAAGATTAATGTTGCTTGAAATATGAAAATAAATGTTGATAATTGAAATCTATGTTACAAAAATTGAATCTAATCAACCACAAGGCTTGTGGCGTACTAATTAAGGCCTGTGGGGGGATAAGACTAGATAACCTATCTACCCCATGTTCGAATCCAGACGTAAACAACTTGTGGCACTTGTGGCCACTGAGGAATTATCTCATGGCTACATGCTTTAGCAGTCTTAAAATTGTCAGGGATTAGTATAGGCAAATGCCTAGGATACCCTTTCCAAAAAAATTGAATCTAATCACCAAATACCAAATTTGTTGATGTTGTAATTGCTTTAGTATTGAATGTTAAATTTGAAGATGATAATTGACACAAAGAATGTATGATATAGAAATTGAATGTTTATTTGATCTTCACAACAGTAATGATAAAGAAAAACATGTATGAATTCATGGCGGAAATGAGGGAAATCAAGCACATAGAGAAGTAGAAACACACACACACACACACACACACACCGTTTTGGTCTGAATGTGTCATAAGATGGAACATAAATTACTACCAGCTGCACCGACATAGAGAGCAGTGTTCAATGCTCCAAACGCTACCTTCCATCGTTGCTGCAAAAATTGGGAACAGATCAAGAGAAGAAATCAGTAAAACAATAATCAATTGCTTTAAATTTCTGATTAAGAAGTTACAAATCCAAATCGTAAAAGACTGAATCTAAAACAATTTACAAACTAAAGTCACATAGTGTTCATAGCCATAGGGGGAATTTCTTCTACTCCTGCTCATGATTACACAGAGAAACAGAGGCAGAAAAGGTATAAATGTCCTAAACTTTTACTGTTTAATGAGAGGGAAAAATCCAATTTAGGTCTGGATTCAATTTGATGTTTTGAAACTGTAATTGAAATTAAATCAAATCAAATCGGAAACAGAATATAACACACATAGAAACCCTAATTTACCGTCTTCCTGTTCGTGTTGTCACCGGTGGTGTTAGGTATGTATCTCCATTAAGACGTGGCATCTATTTTTATCATTTATGCTCTGGTATCGAAACTCATTTAACGAAGGAAAGTGAAAAAACTTGTATTCGTGAAACATTTATAGGAGAGAAAAGAAATGAAATGGAAGAAAAAATAAAGTTTATTCCCTTTCAAACATTTCTTCCCAAATGTCAAACGTGAGAGGAAAGAGGAGGAAATGAAAGAAAAGAAATTAAAATTATTTAAAAAATTAATAAAATTACAAAACTACTCAATTTTTCATCCTAAATTATATTATTTTTAAGGACATATTAGTAAAAATGACATTTTTTCTTTTTTTTTCTCTCTTATTCAAGAACACAAAAACTATCTTCTTATTTAGTTTCAAATTTTGACGGTTAATGATTTATTAAGGACTTTTCTAAAGGACTTTTCTAAAAGGAGATTTATTAAGGACTTGTAATCCATATTAAACAGATTTGAATCTATCTAGAAGTTTGTTTTAATTCTTAATTAGAAGGGTACTCGCACAATTGAGCGAGATATATCTCGATTTTAAGTTTCATTTTAATTGTTGTTTCTATCGATGTTCTAATGGTTTTATGTGGTTTTGAGAAAAAAAAATTAGTATTTCAATTAAAAATTCTCTTTTTTTATTTAATTTCTTTAATTCAATTTTTTATCATAATTTAATTTAGGTTTAATTACCAAATAATTTATTTTTGGTTTAATGATATAATTATTTTATTTGTTAGAAGTCAATGATTATCTTAATCATATTTTAGAAATTATATACTTAAAATTAAATGTTTATCCTGTAGTTGATCATCGTTATCTGTAGTTTGTTACACGAATTTAAAGATGAGGCTTTAATAGGTTGTACTTACACACAATTTACTTGTAATCTTGAAATTAAGTAATTAGCATTAAATAGCAGTAATTAAAGCGTAAAAAGTTGTTTGAAGAGTTTTTGGCCAAATGCTTTATAATATAGTATAGATAGATAACAGTAATTTTTTTCTCAAATCAATTTAACCAAGGTTCAAAATTTTCAATAGGGTTTTTCCTTTTACACCCTAGTCTAATTTCTAAATGCACCGCAGTATGTTTTATTTATCTATTTTAATTGATAACATACTAACTCCCATATTTATTTACGAATTTTAATCGAAGGACATATATATAGATTTAGATTAAATACATAGACTAGGGTGTAAATGGTAACACCATTTTCAATTTTATACCAATTTAATGCTACTACTTTCCATTTTAAAAACATCTAAAACCCATTGACACACTTATTGAATATTACAACTATGCAATGTATATGGGTCAAAACCATGGGCATGTCCCATGGAGGCCTCTACTTCTATTTCTATGTTTGGCAAAACTAGCTACTAAGGTAACCTATGACTTATAAGGTAGTTTATCAAAACCTTACTTTTATTAACTTATCAATAAGTTACCTTATAAGATACCTTATAAGTTAACTTATGGTCATCCAAACAATTATACAAAAAATAAGGTACCTTATAAGGTGACTTATAAGTCACCTTATTTTTGCCAAACAATGCCTAATATGATTTTTGATTAAGTGCTCTAAACTATATTTAACATGCAATCAAGGATAAAAACAACCCAAAAGTCAACAAAAGAGGAAGAAAAAGATGGATTAACGTAGAAAATTAAAGTTTTAGAGCTCACCCGTTCTGGGACATTTGCATTAGCAGCGGCAGGAGTCTGAACCAGATGTGGTGGTGAGTGATGAAACGAGTAATTGTTTTGGATATATGTTTGGTGGTACACAGGTTGGACCAGGTTTTGAGGATGAGCGGTTGGGGGCCTATTAGAAACTTGATCCATGGTTGATGCTTGGTAGTTCATTGAAGATGGTTTATCTAAAACCAAATCCGTTTCGGATGGTCTAGACCTTGCCTAACAAACAATTGTGAATAAACAAATCATTTTGTTACTATCATATTCAACAATTTGTATCAAAACAATTATTACTGACCGAAAATTCGCAAAACAATAATTCAGTACCAACATACCGTGTTTAACTTTGATTTGAGCGTAGCTTCAAGCAATGAATAATTATCCACATATCGAGACAAGCCATTGTGATTGTGATCACATTTTTGTGCAATATAACACTTGAGGCAAAGATGAATCGACACTCCATCTTCATCTTCCAAACACCCAACACACGTAAAATACGTATTTGGAATGAACATGTTACATTTATCACAAAACGGCCTCCCACTCTTCAGTATATAGTAGAGCGTCATCACTTCACAGAAATCCAATGTGCCATTTTTATCAAGATCCAGTTGTTCAAAAAAACAAGACCTTGTCATTTGAGCATACCCTTCATCGATCAGAAACTCTATAAACTCTTTTTGGTCTATCTTCCCATCCCCGTCATGATCCATGGCACGAAAGAATTCTAGAGCCAACTCTTGATGCTGGTCCGAGCTTGCTTGGTAATAAGCCATGGCTATATTCGAAAGCTCCTCCATCGTATCCAATGGATTTAAAACTTATTTTTCGGTAAATCAATTTTTGGGTGGTGAAGATGATGATGTATTTGTGTGTGTGTGTATATATGTATGTATAATAAATAATTTATATATCTATTGGCAATTGGGATATTAAGTATGGATGTTGACTTGGGATATAAGAAGACTATTCGTGAAATTAATTTTTTTCTTTAAGTTTTAAGGGTATTTTATTTGGATGAATAAAAAGAATCTTTTGGTCCCAAAACATCTATTATTATTTTATTCTGGTTGGTTGTCATCCGGTCAACATTTGAGTTGGCCAATCAATGCAAAAATATACCCTATAAGCAATTTGATTAAACTTAAACTTAAATAAAATTAAATATAATTATATGAACTCTTTTGGTCTATTTGCCATCTCCTTTGACGCAGAAGCAAATGCGAACGGGTCCACAAACATTAAGTCCAAAAAATTATAGAACTTAAAAATATAAGAACTAAATAATAATGAGAAAAAACTTAAATACACTCAAAAAAGAAAAATATTATTGATCAAAACCTTGAATAATAATGAAAGTAATAAACCCTATTTATAATCTAAAACTAGGAATTATAATTATCGAAATAAATCTATTATAATTCTAAACCAATTAGGAAACTATTTAAATATTAATAAAAAAATTAACTAAATAATGATAATAATCTAAAATAATTAAGAAATAAAATAATCAAACAAACAAATAAATGCAATCTGTTCGGAACTCGTCAAGACGCGCCCATGATCCGGCGCGCGACCCTTGTCGCGCAAGAAACTATTTTTCAGTTTCCGATGTAGATTTACGAGTTTCTTTCGATCTTGTTTTCTTCTTCTCCAAAGATTGAAGAAAGGCCCCGTTAATTCTCGAAACCTCTCTGTATCATCCTGTATCATCATCCATGGCAACAAATATTAATAAATATTTGCGAATGATGGTGAAAGTTTTCAATCCATGTAGGAACGGCCTGGGAATGAAAGATCTGTGAATGGCGTGTCCTTATCGGAACTTCAACTTCGTCTGAAGACGTGTGGCTATCGTTCCGATACGTTGGCTGTCACAATTTATTCATTAATGAATGAATTCATATTTGTCACTGTTATACTTAAGATAACTTCATATGAAAACAAAATTATACACTATTGCTTGAAAAAATCCAAAACAAAACGATATATGACTAATTACGTACCTGATCATCTCTCGATATTGACCTGTTAGTAACATCAAGGAATGCATAATTGTCCACAAATTGGGACAAATCATGAGTACCGTGATAACCTTGTTTCGCGATATAACAAGTGAGGCAAAGATTGAACGATCTTCTATTTGCACTATTCGAGCACTCGAGACATATAAAATATGTAGATGGGATGAACGAATTACAATTATCACAAAACGGTCTCCTACTATTAATTATATAGAAAAGCGTTTTGAGTTCCTGAGTATGCAAGATGCCATTTGCTTTATCGGTTAACAACTCCTTGAAGAAATCTTGGGTTGCCATTCGATGATGCCCTTTTCTTCTCATGAACGTTATGAACCGTTGTTGGTCTATCGTGTGCTCGCATTCGCACTTCATGTGAACAATGAAGTCTTTAGCCAGATTCTTAAGATCAGGGTTATTTTTGTAATAAGCCTTGGCTATGTTGTCAAGCTCATCCATCATTTAATTAGTATATGTATCTTTTTGAGAGGTAAAGGATGTACATAAGTACATTTATACATATACACGATACGTATGTATGTATGTGTATATATATACTATATTGGTGTTACTAAGATATTTATGAGTTGAACTTTCTACAAATAATTATAGAAAAAAATACAAAGATGTAATAATGGTTGTATTTTGTTTTGTTTAATTAAATAAAAAGAAGTTGTGATGCATAAAAATCGAGTGATAAATAGCTAGGTCCCAAAAGCATTTGTTTTTTTGTTTACCCGTCATTTTATAGACTTGGGATAGTTGACAAAATATAATACGTTATAAGAAACTTTCTTGTAAATCGTTAAGGTTTTTCGGGTGATTTTACGTGGTGTGGCTAAGCTTGACTAATCGCCTTTGGTGGTCGTGGCTATTTTACACTTGCTCACCATGGTCCATTGTATGTAGCTTTGCTTGGAAGTTGGGGGTGTGGATATATGTTTTTCTACTCGTTTTGGACTTTAAGGGTCTACGATGTGTTCATACTTCCAATGGGTATGTAGGGCCATTTCGTGTCAACTTTAACTTTGAAAACGTATGTTATTGATCACTGACGATGTTTCATTGTCGTTTTTCTAGTTCTGACTTCTTTCTGTTTCAATTGTTTCAAAAGGTTGGAGCATCTTCAATAAATTATCTGAAATGGAGAATCAAAATCTAAAATTTCTAAAAAAATTATATTCAACTCCAAAAGTTTTTTTTATTTAGATATACTAATAGATTAATTATATTATTAAAATTTAATAAAAATAAAACGTTTTAACGAGTATTGAGGAAAATTTTAAAATAAAGTGTTGTTGTATATTATCTATTTTACGTGATACTTTTGTGAATGTCCGATAAATACATCTTTTTATAAGACACACTTGTGTTCATAAATCATTTTTTTAAAATAGTGCCGTATATAATAGCTAATATGAAATATTAAATTTAAAAATGTCTTTAAAATATGTTAAGACATCCAAAACTTGCTATAAATTTATTGCAACACTTTTAAATAAGATGTTTTATTGTAAAATTTTCAAGTTTTCATCAAATTGAAGTATTCATGGTGGTATTCACTTACCTGGATAGCATTTCCGTCCTTAAATGCAAGATAATCGAAGAGTATCTGATATACGTAACAAGTTTTAGAAAGTTTCAAGCCCATATATTATACGACTCTTCCAATGCTTGAACGATGGGGAAGCCCATCCTGGACTAACAACATTAGAAGCTAGCATGACGGCTAATACTTTGACACCTAGGGCACCCGACGACTCCATTTCTAAAAATACCACCACCAACAAGAATCAAAAAGTTTCATTGACAATAATTGTTTGTCTTTTGATTTTATCTTCAACCGGGTGCAAGAGGAGGAAAATGATGTAGCTGACATGAAAGATGGTGATTTCTTCTAAACGATCGAATAGTTGTTAAGATTTAAAAGAAATCACCATCTTTCTCTTTCTTCTTCTTACACCCGATCGAAGATGAAATGAAAATATGAACAACGATTGCCAATGAACTTTTTTTATTCTTGTTGACGGTGGTATTTTTAGTAAGGACAAAATGCAAGAAATAACAACATATTTTCATAAATCTTCTTACTATAGTTTTCTTACTTTTACTTTTTTAATCATTAATTTTCCAAAATTATGAGTCTTCAACTTCTCCGATTGCCAAAGAACATAAACAAACCCTAAATCAAATTAAAATTGAAAAACCTAAATTAAAATTAGTAACCAATCGTAATAACAGCAACAACTATATGAACATCACCAAGAACAAAGAACTTGAAACCAAAGAACTAAGTTCAAAAGTTCTTCTACGTTTTTTTTTCTTCTTTAATCTTGAAACAAAGAAGAAAGTTTGAAAACCCCCCAAGTGTTTTTAAATTTTGAAAAACCACGGTGATCAATTTCAACCTGCTTACGAAGAAGGGGAGGGACGGCCATTATTCCAGTAGGTTCTGTTTTTCAAATTTTGGAACTGATGATGGTGGTCACAGGTTGAGCGGAAAACGGCGGCGGTGGGAATGTTGGATTACGATCCATGAAACCATTTATTTGTGTCATCCAACCCATGTATGTATGTATGTATGTATGTATGTATGTATGTATGTATGTATGTATGTATGTATGTATGTATGTATGTATGTATGTATGTATGTATGGAGCGGATCTCTCTTTCCTCTCGCTGGTTTAGATTAGGGTTACATTCCAACACAGATTGAAATCTTCTCCCTGCTTTTGTTTGTTACATTCAACACAAAATCGAGTAACCATCTCAACTACTTAAGAATATAATTTTAAGTTTATTTCATTTATATTTGAGTAAATTATGGTTTTGGTCCTCGTGGTTTGTCGATTTTTACGGATTTCGTTCCTAAACTTCTGGATTTGGTGCCAGTGGTATGAAGTCCCTAGACCAAAAGGCCGTCTACCTCTCAACGTTAAGTGAGCCCGGTGCTTTGCACACGAGGGCAAAATCGTCCACCTACTTAAACACTGATATCAAATTTGTCCCCGTGGTTTACCCTTTCCTGAACTTCGTCTCTTTCTCTTCGATAAATATTTCCTTTTTCTCTGCTTCTCTTTCGTGCGTGGAAATGGAATGGTACTACCGTGGTGCACGTACAACGGTAAGATAAGTGTTAGTTTTTATTGTTGTTCAAGAAATGTAAGATAAGTCTTAGTTTTTCCTAGTTTATTTAACTTCTAATTGATGTTAATTTTTTTTTCAGGGATCCAATTGCCCCTTTCTTAATTGGGTTGATTCACCAGCTTGCACTCGATGCATGGTGGTAATTTCTGGTTTATTGAGGTCAAAAAATAACCTTGAAGAGACAATGAATGCAAAGGCAGTTGAAGCAATAAGATAGAAATCATTCTTCTTTATAAGTTGGATTTGCTTTGTAATTCTTTACCTTCGTTATTGATCTATTTTCTAGATCATGCATGTAATTATTTTGTTCGGGGCCAATTCAAAATTTTCAATAACCACATGGACGAAAATGTTATATAAAAATGATATTATGTGAAAAAAATGTTACGTAAAAAAAATCTTCACAGAAAAGTGTCGTATAAAAATGTCCTAAAAACTTGTTAAGACATCATATAAATTAATTGTAACATTTTTACATGGGATATATAATTGTTTGGTCCTGTAAACTTAATTCTTACTACAAAAAAATCGAGTTTATAGGATGCAAAAGAATGTCTATATGTTCTGCTTTATATGACCAAATTAAAAACTGTCTAGTCAAAAAAAAATTATAATAAGTTTATATGACGTTTTCAATTAATGTTTTAACAAGTATTTAGTACATTTATAAAATAAAGTGTTGTATTTATTATCTATTGTACATGACACTTTTGAGAATGTTCTATAAACACATTTTTTTACAAGACATTTGTGCTTATAAAATATATATCTTTTTAAATGGTATCCTATATAATAGCTAATATGACATATTATTTTAAAAATATCTTAAAAACTTGTTAAAACATCCAAAAGTGTCTTATAAATGTATCGTAACACTTTTAGATAAGGCATTTTTATTGTTTGATTCTATAAACTTAAACCCCATAACAGTATATTAAGACGCTTAAGATATTTTTGGAACCCAAGTCTATCAGAACATTCAGTCATTTTTGTCCTCTTGTAAACCCAATTTATTGTAGTATGTTAATAGGATTGGCTACATTTTGAGGGATAGAAGTCTATTGCCCCAAAATCCCACGTCTCGTTCATGTACCCAACCAATGAAATTAAAAACACATCAAATTTTATATATTTTAAATTTTATTAAATGCAAGTTCATATTCTCTCTCCGATGATGTGTAATCGTATGATTGGTGGACATGTATGGTACGTGATATTTTCAAGACAGTAGATTTTTATTCCATTTTGAGATGTCGTCTGAATACAACGTGCCCATGACTAAACCGAACCCTGTATATCTCACTCGATCAAATGTAAGGTTCGATAGGAGTAAGATGTATGCACACACCTTGCTTCAATGATTAGGATTCGTGAATAGAAGGTGGCATATCTAGAATTTACCCCATTGTTAGAGATGGATTACATTACATGCCCCTGTGATCTATGCTTTTGGCAGCATGAACAACTAACAAGAGAGCTAGGGATTTTTGTTATGTGAAAGAATCAACAATCAAGTTGACGTTCTAATGGCTTCAAACGACAATCGTTTCGTGCATTGAATCTTAAATTTGAAAATGATTATCGACACTATGATACATAAATGAATGATTTATTCGATCTTCATACATAAAAATCATGACGGAATTCATGGCATAAATTAGGAAACTCAAACACATAGAGAAATAGAAACACACTGTTTCGGAATGGATCATAAGATGGAATACAAAACACTAGCAATCGCACCGACAGAGAGCGCTGCGTTAAATGCTTCAAACGCATACATCCATTCTTCCTGTGAACATTCATAGATACCAGATGAAATCAATAAAATAATGCATGATGTACTGGTGCATATGATTGTAACAATTTTATAAGTCCTCAAATGATTAATATTACATGTATGTACATATACTTTTTGTTTTTTTAACATGTGGTTCTTATCTTTATTTTTACTTTATTTTTTGTTATTTTTAACATTAACAATCCGATAGAAAGACAATAAGAAGCAAAAGCAAATTGAAAGGAAATAAAATGGCAATAAAGACCGATCAACATCAATACAATTGAAAATTTAAAACTCACCCGTTCTGGGACGATTGCGTTAGAGGCGGCACTCGGGGGTTGATGGTAGAGATAATTGTGTTGGATCGATATTCCTTGGTGCCCTTGAGGAATCGAAGGTGGTCTATTCGGAACTTGAAGTTGAGAGGTCGAGGGATATTGATTCCATGAATCGTGGTTGACGGTTAGTGGTGGCATAGTCGGAACTTGAGCCATGGATACATGTGGATTCCATGTATGATTGTTCCCTAAAGGTGGATATTGATGTGGAACGACAGGGGGACATTGATTCCATGTATGGTTGTTCCTCGAAGGTGGATATTGATGAGGAGCAGTCGGGGGACAGTGACTCCATGAACGGTGGTTGTTAGGAAGTCGTTGGTCCCAAACTTGAACCATTGATACAAATGGATTCCATGTATGGTTATCTGAATTGGGGACTGTTTCAGATGGTATAGACTTTGCGTGACAAACAATCATTAGAGTTAAGTATTGTTATACTTGTTAACTTGAATCCAAACAACTAGAGTAATTTTCATTTTTGGACCCTATGATTTAGGGTTTAACTAATCTCGTCCCTACTTTGAAAAATTAACAGAAATATTTTCTGGCGGTTGCAATTTTTTTACGAGTTGTGACCTTGAATGAATTAACGAGTTGGTCCTATGGTAAATGGTTGCAGTTGGACTCAACTTGTTAAAAAATGCAACCACAAGGACCCAATTCGTTAAGTTTTCAAATAAAGACGATATCGTTTAAAAGCTACCAAACAACAGGGACTAGGGGTGTTATTCAATTGATTTATTCGGTTTTTAACATTCTCCAAACTAACTGATAATCACAACAAATAACATTTGGTTTAATTGGTTTCGAGTTGTAAGGTTTGATTATCATGTAAACCGAATAATTGTTTTACTACAATTTTTTAAAAGTTTTAAGATAATTTATAAACATAAACTTGAAACTTGGACTTGAGGAGGCAGGAGGAAAATAATAACGATAATAGTATAGTTTTTTATTCTATTTAAATAAACCATAAATCGAAATTAGAAAGTAACTAATAAGGGTTTTGTTCATATAAAAATCACCCGTAATGAATTATAAAATTATATTTTAAAAAAAAAGATTCAAGATCACTTACAAATGTAAAATATAATTCTATATTCGGTCGATTTAACCAAAATCGAATAAAGATAACCGGAAACAAAACCGAAATAACCAAATAAGGAAAAATAACTGAACGAAAACCCAAATAACCTGAATCGTCAAACCCAAACTTCATTTGGTGCTGGTGGATTATACGGCTTTAGTTATTTTCAACACCCTTAACAGGGACGAAAATTGTAATGCAATCGATAGTTATTACAGATCTAAAATTTTCAAAACAACAGTTATTTATCAACATACCTTGCTTAAATTTGACTTGCGCATAACTTCAAGCAATGAATAATTATCCAAAAATTGAGACACGTCGTTATTAGAGTGTTCACACTTTTGCTTGGTATAGCAATCGAGGCAAAGATGGATCGACCGCCCACCTACATCTTCCAAGCACCCAATACACGCACACTTAAAATACGTAGTTGGGATGAACATCTTACAATTATCACAAAAACGGCCTCCCACTCTTAACTATATAGTAGAGCCTCATCACTTCATCGAAATCCAGTGTGCCATTTCCGTCAAGATCTAGTTGATTGAAAAACGACAGTCTTGTCATATGATCATGCCCTTGGTTGTTCTTGAACTCCGTGTTACTCATGAATTCAATGAACTCTTTTCGGTCTATCTGGCCATCTCCATCATCATCCATGACATTAAAGAATTCTCGAGCCAACTTCTTTTGATGGACCGAGCTTGCTTTATAATAAGCCTTGGCTATCTTTGATAGCTCGTCCATCGTATCAGTTGTGCTTCTTTTGATTTGCAAAGATGCATATTGTTAGTCCCCAAAGAGAGATGGCTAACTAAGAGAGGGTTTTGTAGAAGGGGGGTTGAATATAAAACACACAGAATATACTCTTTTTAAATTTTTTAATATAAATATTAAAAATTTACACACAGATAGTTTGATGCGGAAAAGAACAGGCAGACTATTCTATCAAACTAAACACACAGATAACAGTAATTAACTATTACACTAAGCAAGTTAAAACAATATTGTTATAGCACACAGCTTTGTCACAGTCAAACAAATAATCACTCTGAAGATTTGTTGAAAGCGTGAGATTTCTGGGAAGGACTTCATCTCCTTTTATAGTGTCCATGCATGGGATGCAAGTGGACGGTATCGAGGTTTCATTAGGCCGGAAGATTATCTATTTGGACAAAGGAAGAGACCACTTCCTTTGTACTAGAATAATGGATGAACCATTCCTTGTAGCACGTAATGTCGGATAACTTTATCTTCTTTTCTTCATCTTTCTGTGAAGTCCCATCAAGCCTTTTAGCTAAAAGACAAATATTCCTTTTATAAGAATAAAAGAGAATGTCTTTATTTAAGGCTTGGTGCCCAAGTTCTTCTTGCCTCACGTGTCTTGCAATTGATGTGAGTCGAAACTTATCTCTTTGAAATTGCTAAGTGATACATCTCACTATGTATCACATCGGTGGATACCTTATAAGGCTGGAGTTGATAAGTGTATACTTTGCTTGATAACTTCTTCTTTCACTAAGTGACAAAAGTGTATACCCTTGTGAGTTGATATCACAGCCTTAGAAAATATACCTGCAATTTCGGTGACCAAGATTATAGTGTCGGTGACCATGACATCAAACTTGATGACCTCATCTTTTTTTGATGTCCTTAGTACTTTTGATGACTTTTGAGTGTACCATCGGTGACCATTATATTGGTGACCCAAACTTGACTTAGCAAAATGGTCTGAATATTGAAGTTGGTTGATACATCCAAAATTCCACTTTTTGATGTACAACCCCTTGATTGAATAGTCTTTGACTCTTCAATACTTGAAGCATATTTCAGACCTTCAAAAGAACCTGTAAAAATTCATTCATATAAAGGAAGGTGGTTCATCACCAAATCATCGGTGACCCAACACATATATACACATCCGTTGGCAATTGGGGTTGTTGACTTAGAAGACTTTTCGGGGAAATTAATAAGTTTTTTCTTAAAAATTAAAATTGATTTTATTTTGTTAAAATAAATAAATAAATAAAAACCATTTTGTGTGGTGCAAAAAATTGAGTAACAAGTTGGTCCAGAAACATTTATTATTATTCGTTTGAACCGTTCTCGTTTTTTTTATTGGTTTTTGGTTTTGTCCTCTTTAGAATTAGTAGAAAAACAATTAGAAAATTGGGAATAATTTCATTGCCTTCTCATTTTCGATACCCAAAATTAATTTAATATATCCCTTTTGCAAGATACTCGATAAAATTCCCCTAGATGTTAGTTTTGGACAAAAAAAATTCGAGAAAAAACGATAATTTATCTAAGGATCTTTTAACTAAAAGTTGTAACATGGTGTGTGCACTGACGGGTGAAATAAAGAGAATTATCTTCGGGTAAATGGCAATGGTATACGTGTTCCGTCCTTAGGCGTCACAGAGTGTTCACAATTAGGCCTCCAAAGTATTGTTGTTGCCTTGGGGTTTTGTTGCAAAAAATCAATAATAGTGTGTTGTATATATTAATAGAATACATAATTGTGCATCTTATACAAAGACGTCACAATAATTCATCATGACAAGTAAGGTAACTGAGCAAGTTACATCTTTATGAAACAATAATATTGGTGTTTGGTTTGATGAGATCCAGAGGAAGGATTGCGAGAATTAAATTTGTGAGAAGGTAAGAAGTCTCATTATCATGTATGATTACACTTCTTTTGGTGTCTTTAATCATATATGATTAAGCGTCTATGTGTTGTCAATGCAACATGTGTTTAATCATATATGATTAAGCGTCTATGTGTTGTCAATGCAACATGTGTTTAATCATATATGATTAAGCGTCTATGTGTTGTCAATGCAACATGTGTTTAATCATATATGATTAAGATTGCATATCATGCGTGTAATCAACTAATCATATATGATATTCAGACTTTTCGTTTTTTCACAAAATGTTTAGCTTCTAGTTTGAACCTACCCCTATAAATACAAGCTTATATACAAGTAACCTACAACATATACATACAAAGAAAAATCTAAAATAACAAGTAGTCACTCCTTGTGTTATGAAGTTGTCTGCAAAACAAAAGACGAAATTAGTGATGGTCCACCATGATACCCTATAACGAACGTTGCTTCACATTTGAAACTTCAACTTTAAAAGAAAATTAGCTATCATAATTTTAGTAAAGAGTCAGCTGGTATATATAATATATGTGTTTTGAAACTTCAAGTCTTCAACTTTAAAGAAAATTGGCTACATACAGGGCGGAGCCACTTAAGAGCCAGAAGTGGCCTGGGCACCCCCTGAATTTTAAAAAAATAATATTGATATAAATATAATTTAATAAATTATCGAATAATATTATTTAATTGATATATTCAATACACTAATAGTTCCTTGGATCAGTTGGTTAGTGCTCCTTATACATAAGGAGGTGGTCTTGGGTTCAAATCCCCACCAATGCATTTTTACATAAAATACTTTTTAATTTATTATTGAACGTTCTTACTTTGGACCTATTAATCTTAATTTTTAATTGGGCCTCCTAAAAGTCTAAAACCCACAAAGACTCTAACCAATTAATTGCAATATCATATTTACATAAAATACTTTTTTGTTTATTATTGGACATTCTTACTTTGGACCCATCTAATCTTAATTTTTATTTGGGCCTCCTAAAGGTCTAAAATTCACCAAGACACTAACCAATTAATTGTAATATCATATTTACCTCCTAAAATCTTATTTTTACTCTAACCACACGTCGTTAAAATCAGAATCCAATCATATTTATCTCCCAAGGTTGATAATCAAAAAGACGTTTTTTTGGGAAGGTTGATAATGAAGATATCATAGATAAGTTTCAGAAAATGAAAACTCTACTAGGTCATTGTTATTTATATTTTTGTGCTCCCCCTCATAAAAATTTCTGCTCCGCCCCTGGCTACATAGTTTTGGTAAAAGAGTCAGCTGGTATACATGTGTTTTGAAAAGAACTTCCGTATCTCAACATTGATGGTAGTCGGCAGGGGTTCAAAAAAAACCCAATAAACTATCCCATTTTGAGTGGTTAAGTCCCTAAACTGTTACTTTGAATGAAAAAAACCATCAAACTTTCTAATTTTCAATGATTAAATCCTTGAACTATTTTTTTAGATGAAAAAACCATTAAACTTTCTCATTTTGAATGTAAAAACCATCAAACTTTCTTATTTTAAATAATTAAGTCCCTGATTTTTTTTAAATTAAACCATCGAATTTTTAAAAATTGGTTACTTACATCTTTTTAATCTAAATAAATTATCTTTAGCCGGTTATCTTTTGATTCTCTTTCTTATGATGGATAAAAAAATAGATCGAAAAGTGGAAGATCGATGGCAGAGGCCAACAACGTGTTGGATGAAATGGAGAACAGACAACGTTGGGGTAATAAGAAGTGATGAGGGGGAGCGATACCGTTCTTTGCTAGGGATTTTAATTGTGTAAGGCTTTTGGAATCGTAAAACCGATTTAAGTTTATTTTTACTTTAATTTTTTTAGTGAGTTACAGGTAACTTATTTTAAAAAAAAATATGCAGGTAACTAAATTTTAAAAGATCGATGGTCTATTTATTCAAACAAAATGTTTAGAACTTAATCATTCAAAATGAGAAAGTTTAATGGTTTTTTCATTCAATTCAATAGTTTAATAGTTTAGGCACTTAATCATTCAAAATGAGAAAGTTTAATGGTTTTTTCAATCAAAAAAATAGTTTAAGGACTTAACCATTCAAAATGGGATAGTTTGTTGGGTTTTTTTGAACTTTTCCCTAAAAAAGGGGGGGAACCGAGAAACCGAACTGTTTGATCCGAAACTGAAAAAACCGCATATTCACCGGTTCGTTTCAGTTTGAATTATAGTGATCCACTTATTAATAAACAAGTTATTTATATTAATATGGTAAGTAAAGACAAATATACTTCAATGTAAATAAAGGGTTGGGATCGTAGAGTTAAAGTGAAGAGCGTAAAGAAAAATCTGAACTTTTTATCACTTTTAATCTCACACTCATCCATGAATTACGCTCGTAGACTTGATTCGGTGTATCTCATTAGTGTCAATCTCCAATTAAAACTGATCCAAGGGTCCAGATCCCTTCTTACGTTTCTCACCATATCTTCTCTTCTCACATGAACCCAACATTGTAAATAAATTATATAAAATTGAAATATTTCACTAAATAAGTTGTATTAAAAAAAATAACAATAATTGGATTTGAGGGTGAGCATGGACACCCCCTGGCCCCTTAGTGGCTCAGCCTATACATGGAGTTCACTCTTATCGATCCAATTTAATGGCCAAGAATATTAACCGTCAACGTAAGTGATAGTGATGAATCTTACTCGTCACTAAGGTGACGTTTGTTTTTTAAAAGGTGCTGAAGTCTGATTTCAGTTCTGAAATGATTATAAAACGTCTAAACGAATCAGACATAAGTGATGATTAAGAGCTTACAATGAAAAAACAAACAAGGCCTAAATGTCCGTACAAATATATCTCTTACATAGGCAAGTTGACACATACATACATGATACATACATACATACATACATAAAAACTTGGAAGGAAAACATACCGTTTTGGGCTAAAGGTGTCATGAGATGCAACAATGACTATTAGCAAACTCATCGACAACTGAAGGGAGTCTTGCTATAATTGGCTCAAGATCAGCCGTAAATTTATAACTGCAAAAAATGAGAATAGAACAAGATATTTAACCAATTGAGCAAAAGTTTTTATTAAAAAAAATTACAAATCTGAATTGGAAAGTTCT
Organism: Silybum marianum; assembly: GCA_036898165.1. NCBI lineage: Eukaryota > Viridiplantae > Streptophyta > Magnoliopsida > Asterales > Asteraceae > Silybum > Silybum marianum. The sequence continues at coordinate 7,384,192 of CM072532.1, forward strand.
TTTATAAATTTAGGAAAGCATCGTTGTAACTTTAAGCACCACAATGGCGGCCTCATTGGTGTTCATATACATAGCCATAGAAGCATATGTTAACTCATCATTTTAGTTTATTTCTACTCAATAAAGTGTTTTTTTGTGTGAAAATCCACAAATGATTTTATTATATTTTTATTTAATAAAGTCTTTAAGCATCACCATTGATGCCTAAAGAACAACCGATTGTGGTTCCGTAAAACTTCAAGAGTTTGTTTCTGTCGGCTAGACATCGAGGATGTTTCTTGGGAAGTTTGCTACATTAAAGTTGCATAGTTAAAACAGGGACCATCGAATTTATTTTTTGCAAAAGCTCACAGCGATGAAATGAGACCGAATTCCCTTAACAAAGTCTGAACAAGATCTGGACCAACAGATAACACAAAAAATACTTTGATCCACAACCAAATCAATTGAAAAATGGAAAACCGTAAACCAGATAGGGCAGCGAAACAGAATATTTGGAGTTAGTGATCGGGGACGATTAGTTATCAAAGTTTTTTTTTTATTAACTTGGATATCCAACCGGCTATGCGAGTCGAGTCGACTACCCGCTTTGCGGATAGCCCAGAGTTACCGCATTTGAACCACAGTAGCCACAAGGGGATTTTTTTATCCGCCCTGGATTTGAACTTGGGACCCCTTGGTACTGTTGACTTTTGGAGCCTAGACTTACCATTGAGGCACCACCCTTCTGGTTGTTATCAAAGTTTAAGGTCCTACTCTTATAGGTTTCACTAAACCAAACCACGGGGACCAAAATTAGAGTTTACTGAATGCTGGTCTCCATCATGAATTTTTTTCATCTTCTCCAATTGGTCAAGAACATAAACAAACCCAAAATCAAATTGAAAAATTGAAAAACCTAAATTAAAATCAGTAACCATCATAACATCAAGAACTATATGAACATGACCAACATGATTAAAAATTTATGCAAATCCATCAAAATATTTATGACACAAAACCCATGGATTCGATGGCTCGATTTGACGTCTCAAATTTCAGACGGGGAAGATCAAAAGAACTTGAAGCCAAAGAACCAAGTTGGAAAGTTTTCTTTTTGTTCTTTAATATTGAAACCAAGAAGAAGAAAGAAGTTTGAGAGTGTTTTTAAAATTTGAAAAACCAGATCTGGGTTTCAAGTTGTTGCTTACAGAGAAGGGGATGGATTAGGAGGCACGAGCCACGAAACAGATCACCCATTTCTCATGGATGGATGGTTTCGTCTCGCTAGTTTAGATTTGGGTTACATTCAACACAAAAATCGTCTCCCTGCTTTTGTTTGTTACATTCAACACAAATTTGATTTTAATAATGTTAAGATTTTGGGTTTTTTTAATTTAGATTTGATTTGGGGTTTTTAGTTTAGATCTGAATTGCTATGATTTGATTTCTGTTTAATCTAAAGATTTTTTGATTTATGGTTTTTTATTTATGTTTTGGTTTAGAGTTTTTGAATCGGGTTTTGGTTCATATGGGTTATACGCCTTTCAAGTCTTTTACATCCTTAAATATCCTTCTAATCACCTAAATTTATGAAATTGTTAGTGTTTCGGTGTAACATTTTAAAAAATATAAAGGGGAGTGGTGCACAAAAATCCAGCGATAAATTAGTCCCAACGAATTTGTTACTTTGTTGACCCGCAGTTTTATTAGACTTGTAGTGGTCAATATAGTACATTACAAGAAACTCTCTTATAATTTATTAGGATGACAGGTCAGAACAAAACATGGATGACTGTTCCATATTTTGTAGAATTTGTATGTAAAACTAGAACATATAGGAAGAGAGTGAAACAAAACAGAACATGCATGTTCCACCCCCACCTTATGAAACAAGATGGAATAGACGACAATACACCTCTTAAATTAAGAGTAAGTTTTGGTTTTAGTCCCTTAACTTTATTCATATCAATAAAGATAGCCTCTAAACTTCAATTATTTTAAGTTTGTCCTTATTGTTGGGGACCAAGACCTTAACATTGAGGCACCGTGGAAGATGTGGCAAGTGGTTTATGGGTTTGGATCATTCTTGTGGCAAGAATTAAATTGGCCCATGTTTAATAATAAAGTTGTTAAAAAAATTATAACTTGTTTAGCACCAAAACGAAAATGTTAAGTAAGAGTGACTTCCGAAGTTGTCAATAAAACAAACGACAAAATTAGTGATGACCCACCACGATACCTGCAAACAAGGCAATCACATCTACTAATACGAACCACAACAAGACAAAGAACATTGCTTCACATTCCAAACTTTAAATTTGAAGAAAAATAGTCATCAATCATCATATAGTTAATGCCAAAGAAAAAAAAATTATAGTCATTCTGAGATGAAAACTTCCCCGCCATTTATAAATAGAATCTTTTTCGAATCTAAAACCAATGGCGTTCTCATAACTTGTATATCATGTAATAAACGTTGTAAAGTTAAGAGGGCTACAAATTCTTTAGTAGTTCCCCAAAAGACTAGTTGAAATCGAAGAAAAAATGGTGTTTCAATGGAGTAAATAAAAAACCATACCAACCAAACCCTAGACACTATCCAAAACCTCTTAAACCCTATGCTTGAAAACTAAGAAAGAAGAGTATTTACAAAATTGTGGTGATGGTTAAATAGAGGGCAAGTTTTGTACGCTTCTAGATGAATCACACTAATAAGGTCGGTTTCTGTATTAAATTCTTGGCCAATATGTTATCAATATTCATACCCCGATTCCGGTGGTGGTGGTGGTCCTCTTCCTCCATAGCCGCCATCGAAGTTATTGGGTGGTGGTCCTCTTCCTCCATCGCCGCCATCGAAGTTAGTGGGTGGTGGTCCTCTTCCTCCATCGCCGCCATTGAAGTTAGTGGGTGGCGATGGCTGCATGGCAGCATTGGGGGTGGTGATATCGTGGATGCTTGATCTCTTTCGTTCTGTTTGGACGGTAGTCTGCCGGATGAAATACTTCTGGGCGTGGCTGGCGACTTGCGTTGGTGTCCTTGTGATCACCGCGTGTCTTGAAATGCTTCGCCAATCCCCTCTACCGTACACCTCCAATCCCATCAGAAAATTCCTGCAAATACGTCAAGATCAATCACATGAACCTAAAATATTATCAAGAATCAACTTTTTTTTAGTTTAAAGGTTAAAGTCAAACTATGAATATAGAATCACTTAATTGAATTGAATTAATTCAGTTTCTTGATTATGGTCAAAACTAAAACAGATTGAAAGCATAATAATTAGAATACATTAATCACAAGATGCTTAAAATTGATAAAGTCATACGACATTGATTCATATCGTAGAGAGAACACATTGACTACAGAAAGTCAAATTTATACCCTTTTCTTGATACTCGTATATCATTATCTGAAAACAAATTAGAACCCCATAATCGCAATTTTCTTCAAGAAACCCATTAACAGTTTGTAAATTCGTTAACAATTTATTCTAAGTAATACCTTCCATCGTTTCCCCAAAATCAATTAACTGGGGTAATATTCAATACCCATATGAATAATTATGATCAAAAATCATAAAGATGCAATCAAGAATCAATGAAACCCTAAATAATTTAATGGAAACAATAAAGGTCGAAGTACCTGTGTTCTAATTCAGTCCATGGCTTCCCTTTCTTCCTCTCACCGCCTTCTCCAAATTCAGAAGTCCTCCCCGACTCAAACGAGATCTGACTCGTTTTCAACTCAGAATCCCAACTCACAAACGAGTCGTCCCTTCCATAATCATCTCTGTAATAAGGGAGCTCAATCCGACCCGATTCAATCGCTTGTAAATCGTCAATCAACTTATTGTAGTAATCAGTCACCTCCTTCACCGTCTTACCTGGAACGGCGTCGGTTATCCTCTCCAACCAGCCGAAAGTATCCTTCTGAACATCCACGAGAGCCATCTCAAACAGCTTCTCTTCATCCTTCGTCCACGTTGACTGCATCGAGGTCGGTTTGATGGTCAATTTGTTATTCAACTGATACATATCGATTTCCGATCGAAAAGCTTATCTGGGAGTTTATTATGGTGTTTTTGTATCTATCTACAGATTTCTTATAGTTTGAATTCCGAAAACAAGGGGGGATGAAACCAATTTATATGTGAAAATAGAGCAGTTTTTATTTTATTTTAAATTAAATTAAATAATACAATCATAACAAACCTTATTTTATATATTTATATATATGGTATATATAAGTCTTTTAAAAAAAGGAATGATATATATTATGGTATATATATATATATAAGTCTTTTGAAAAAGGAATGATATTGCAAGTGTTTTTGTGAAGGTGTTATTATATTCATCCTAATTTATATGATGTTTTTTAATTGGATTTAGTTGTATATGTTTATTTTAATTATTTTTTGATGTTATCATATATTAATAGACTAAGGTGTTAGAGCATCTCCAAAAGTATCTCTAAATTTTTTTTAAAATTGAGATAATAAAGTCAAAATCTATATAAAAAATTGTATTCATCTCCAACAGCATATCTATTTTAGAAAATCCAACATTAACTATAGTATTAAAATATTTAATATATTAATAAAAATTTAAACTAAGTCTTTTATTATTGGTGGAAGAGTGAGACTATGAATAAAATAATAATTTCTGTCGGTAATCATTTTTGGAGTAATCTCCAGATGCGAAAAAAAAAGTCTTATATTCTATATTTTCTTCATTTTAGAAAAAACCTTTAGAGATGTTATTAAAGCACATTTTTAACCTAAACTTTCTATTTTTTTTTTTTTTTTTTTTTAAAGATACTCTTTATCATATTTCATGTGTTTTTGAAAAGACCTTTTTTTTTTTTTTTGAAAAAGAAACAATTTTAGAAGATCTGTATAAAAATATAAAATATAGTATATATTTTGATAGCCAAGAAGATAGGAAAAGTTTGTTGGAGCACAAAGGGGTGACGTGTGGGCTGTGGGCAATGCTAGAGTGACATGTGCATTTTAAGTGGGTCGTCTGGATTGTAGGCAATGCTAGAGTGACATGTGCCGTCTGAGTGGGACGTCGGCTACCGTCTTGAATGATATGATAGGATCTTTTTGTATTTTACAATGGAAAGCTGTGACACATCATTAACAAAGCTGTCACTTTAACACCAGCCGCCTCAACCAATCCAACAACTTTTCTCTTCCCTATTTTTAGTACGGGTCCTTTAATTATGCACTAGATAACAATTTGAACCCTTGTATTAATTTTCTTTAGATTAACTCTTGAAATGTCAATCATTGTTTTATTTTACTTTTCTTCCGGTTTCAGTTTCAGCCATTTATTCAACAAGAGAGAGTCGGGATCCATAAGTGAATAAGGGGCTGTTTGGTTCGTTTATCATTAAGTCCTGTATTTATAAAGTTATCCATGTGGATAAAGTTATCTGTATGGTACTATCTAAATTGGTGTTCGGTTACTCTGCTGAATAAATTGTTGAATAATCAAAAGGACTATTTTACCCTTTTGATTTACATAACCAACAACAAATCATATGATTTACATAACCAGTAGAAAATCATAAACCATATGATGAACAAATACAAAATCATAAACCATATGATAAACAACAAGCAAATTTATATAGATCAGTCACTTTACAAGATTTGTAGAAAAAAGCCTAGATCTGTAGTCAAACCAAAACACAAAAAAGCTAGAACTCTAATCAACCAAAACCCAAAAAAAATAGAATCGTCATCAACCCAAAACCCAAATAGAAATCAATAACCAAAGCAAAAAAAAACAAAGATTCAAATCGAGATCTGCAACCAAATCATAACTTTAAATAGTTGCAACCAAAACCTAAAACCCAAAATAGGTGTTACTCCTAAAACCAAAATCAAGGAGACGAAGAAACAAGCAGATAAGAACGAGCTTGACCAACCAAGAGAACCAGGAGACCTCTGCCGGAGAATAAGGCCTGGAGAACAAGTCTAGCCGGCCGGAGAACGAGATTGACCGCGGGAGAACGAGATATGGAGAATGAGCTTGGCCGGACGGAGAACGAGAATCAAATGCGGAGATAGATGTAGAAGGAGATGTGCAGATCGATGAAGAAGAAGTTGATGGAGATGGAGCGTGTGATGGATATTGGAAAAGGAGAAGAGATGGAGGCGTGTGTTTTTTTATTCAAAGGGGTAGAGTACATAGTTAGGGAGAAGGGTATTTGGGGGAAAATGAATGGATTTAATGGCTGAGTGCATAGGACATGGGTTTTCTAGCCGAGCCACTCAGCCATCTATCACCTGTTTCCACCCTAGATCATAGCATTACGATTCCATTTTTGTCTAAATTTCGGAGTTAATGGGCTTCTAAATGCGGTATTTCATTAGTGACCCTTTCGGCGATAAAGTAGCTGGAAGACATGGAAATAAGGGTATCATTTCAAAAAATTTGCCTAGATGAGTGAATAAGCTCCTACCGAACAGATAGGTATGGCTGTGCGAATAAGCCATACCTGTTATACAGCTCATTAAGCATTTACCGAACAACCCCTAAGTCATTCTTTGGCAAATATACAGGATCTCCAACAAAATTTTCAAAATAGAGAAAATCAACTTTTTGTTTATTAAAATATTCTAACAGTTTTCTATAATGTTCTTTAAAAATAGAAAAACACGAAAAAAACTTCATATTTGGATAATTTTTTTAATTTTGATGTTAAAAAAAAAGAAATGATTATTTTATTAAATGATTATTATTATTTTATATAAAACTTTCTCTTTAAAATGTATTGGAATGATAAATTATAAAATATTATAATAATATAATTTATGTTAAAATCTCTAAAATACAAAAAATTGTTGGAGTTAAATTTATTTCACTTTAAATATTTTAACATTTAGTTCTATATTTTAAACAAATTATAGAGAACTTGTTGTTACTTGTTAGGGTGACACACAAAAAGTTCTTAGTTTTTGTAGTTCAAATAAAGGTTTTCATTAGACCATTCTCTTTACACTTTTTGTTGTCACTCCATCTCCAACTCATCAAATTAAAAACTTTTTGTGTGTCCCATTTATTTTTAAACATCAATAATTAACAAATATATATGTAGTATATGTTGATAAGTATAAAGCCAGAATATAATAAAACAAAAAATAGGAAAATGCGACTTCACACAACCCATGATAAGAACTAAGCTCTTGTGCAAGAACTTAAAAAGGATGAATTTTTATAAAAACTCTCTACAATGGTAGTTCCTAAAACTCACTTCATTTTGTTTTTCTAATAAGAACCTTGCAATAAAGATGTTGTAAGTTGGTTTATAGGTTAGCTATTTTTTAATACACTTTTAATTGACATAAAGTAACTTATGAATTATTTTATTAAAATGCAGCTTGAATAGTGTTTCAATAGAGTTTTGCCACTTTTACTAACGATAACGATGATTAATATTAATTAACATTTATTATTGTGCCTAGCCTTGCTTAGCATGTAGCCATAATCATAATCAAATAAATGTATCTTTATACTGACTTATATCATATGTATTTTTTAAAAATTTATTGTTAAAATAAAACTTTTTGTTAATAATAATAATAATAATGTACCTTAACGAGTAGTAACACTTGTATAACCTAAGATTCAAAAGAAAAAAACAACATATAATATGAACGATAAACTTGAAATGAAATGTGCAAAACTAGTATGCATTGCTAAATGTTTTGACATATTTGGATACTTGTGAAATAAAATGAAGTAGAAGGCTGTGTACCTGTTGTTAGCTTATTGTTGAAGGGGCAAAAAACAAAAAACAAAAAATATTCAAAGGAAGGCGTCGTCTCCGTACATCCACGTGGCGTTCCAGAGAAAAGCCACATTTTGCACGTGTTAAAAACCACCCAACTTGGAGATTTGGATAAGATGAAGTGCCAGGTCACGCTATTGAGCTGCAATCAAGTGTTAGTCAAGCCCACCCATTGGAGCTATTTTGACTTTAAGTTTGAACGATGGACTATTCAACAAATATTTTATAATTACTTTAAAATTTAAAATTAAACTTAAATGAAAAGATATAATTTTTTTAATAGAGTTAAATACAAATTTGGTCCCTGTGGTTTACATAAATTAACGGATAAGGTCCCTGAACTTTCTTTTTAACGAATAGCATCCCTTTAGTTTCATTTTTATAACAGATATGGTCCCTCCTACTAACACCGTTAGTTTAAGTGGTGTTAGTGAAGGGTAGTTTAGTCTATTAACTTTTCTTCTCCATTTACTTTCATTCTCATAACACATATGGTCCCTCCATCAACTTTCATTTTATTAACAAATTTGGTCCTTCCATTACTTTCAATTTTATAACAAATTTGGTCCCTCATTTTAATTAACATACATAAAAAAATTGTTAAATAGATATAAAATATAAATTAACTAATTTACTTAAACTAATTAATATATACTAAAAATGATTATAGTAAGAGAATAAATTAATAAACATATAAAAATCCTATAATTCAGATTATTAGTATTATTTTAGTGATTAGTTAAACATTTGACTGGTAAAATTTAACACTAATGCTATCTTTAGTAATTTCGGTTAAAAATGGTCTATCTACTTTAACCTGTAAAAAAATACATATTTTGAAGTGGTTTGGTCAATTACAAATCTTATTGGATTGTTTACCAACACAAAATTATGTAAGTATTGATTGAATAAAATTCATTTAATATTTACAAAAATTGTGTTGATAAACGATTTAATAGGACTTTTTGAGTGTTTGGATAAAGTACTTATATCGGTGTCAAACGAATAATAAGGAGTTTTTCAAGAAAGTACAACATTCTAACTTATAATAAGTTGATAAAGACTTTTATAGGAAAAACATAAGTTGTTTCAAATAATCAACAAAAACCCCTTAATTATTTAACTCTCAAATTATTCTAATAACTATAAACAAAAGTAGACTATTCACTAAAAATAGTATTTGCAACTTGAAATTACGATAAAGACAATCACATTTAAAATTCAGATCAAAATATTTTTAGAGTGTTTTTTAAAATAGAAGGCTTAAATAAAAACGTAAAAAACTATTAGATGTATTTGATCCAATAAATATGATTAATTTCATTTTTTGTACTTAAAAGCAATAAGTTAATCTTTTATATTTTATTAAAAAATTATTTTGAAAAGGTAAATTGATAGACCATTTCTACCGAAATTGATAAATATAGCTTTAGTGTTAAATTTTAGCAGTCAATTTTTTTACTAATCACTAAAATAATACTAATAATCTAAATTATAACATTTCTATATATTTTTTAATTTATCCTTTAACTATAGTCGTTTTTAGTGTGTATTAATTAGTTTAAGTAAATTAGTAAATTTATATTTTTATATCTATTTAATTATACTAATTTTTTTTTATATTTCAATTAAAATGAGGGACCAAATTTGTTATAAATTGAAGGGAGAGGAAGGATCAAATTTGTTATTAAAATAAAAGTTGATAGAGGGACCATATGTGTTATGAGAATGAAATTAAATGGAGAAAAAAAGTTAATAGACTAAACTACCCTTCACTAACACCACTTTAACTAACAGTGTTAGTAGGAGGGACCGTATCCGTTATAAAAGTGAAACTATAGGGATGCTCTTTGTTAAAAAGAAAGTTCAGGGACCTTATCCGTTAATTTATGTAAACCACAGGGACCAAATTTGCATTTAACTCTTTTTAATATTATAAGTATATATCAATTAATTATATTGTTAAAATATTATATAATTTTGAGTAAACTCGTTAAATAGCATGTTAAAAAATATTAGGAATAAAAATGATACAGTGGCCCAATTATGTTCATATTATGAATTTGGGCTTTTTAGGTTATTTGCCAAACCTCTAATGAATCTTTTCTCCTAAGCATATTAAGTATCTCTACTAACAACTATGCTACAATAAATATTTTATAACGTCATCAATAATTATGCTGAAACATATGCATGCATTTCTTTTCTTTCTAAGAGGTGGAATAGAATAACCCGGTTGAGGAATCGAAGTTCTTTATTCGACTTATGTACCTTTTATTATTATTTATATTTTATATTTCACACACACATGAATGTGAGAGAGAGAGAGAGAGAGAGAGAGGAAATTTCCAAATTTTTAAGAAATTTCTAGAAATCTGTATAGAAAAGAAAATTAGTATTTAATTATACTCCACCAATATGAAAAATAAATGTTTAAGAAAGTAATGTTATTTCATTAAATGTATTGAATGTCTTAAAAATAAAATTAATATTAGAAGTGTTAAAATAGATTACTTCTTGGACTTAAATATAATTTTTTTTAAATTTTGATTTTGATACTTTGTTTCAAAAAAGTTATAGAGTATCTAATGAAGATGCTTATAACATCTCCAATAACTATGTTATTTATATAAAATAATAGAGATTTAAGAAAAAATTGTACCAAAAATCTATGATAAACTCTTCTCTAAAATATAGGAAAAAAAAAGATGAAAGAAATATCCACTTATAGGAAATTTTCTAACACTTTATATCTTCTTTAATTAATGGGATTTATGTAATTGTGTATCGTTTATATAAACAAAGTGTTTGTCTAATTGTTAATTTTAAAGTTCAAGTGGATATGTATATATAAGTTGATCCGGAAACATTCCAACTATTTTATAGAAAAAAAATTGGAAGATTCTTGTCCAAATAGAAAGATAATAACAGTGGCCCAATTGTCATTCATATTTTGGATCTGGGCTTCTTAGTTATCTGCCAAACCTAATGAATGACTTTTCCCGTAACCCTAATTATAGTTTCGACGTTTTATATCTTCATATTCATAATCCAAGTAATTTATGTAATTGTGTACCGTTTACATAAACCTCATAAAAGCATATCTAACAGATTTTCTGGAAAAAAAAAAAAAAATCAAAATCTCTAAACAAAATTACATTCATCTCCAACAGATTCTCCAATTTAAAGAAAATAACATTAATTATAATATTAAAAAAATTAATTCATCTATTAAAAAATTATTTCTCTCTCTAATTATTTGTTTTCAAATTTATCTATTGATGTTTTATCTTTGTAATCATTTTTGAGTGTTCTCCATATTTGGAGAAATCAACACTTTCTCTCTTATTTTCTCCATTTTGGAAATAGTTTTGGAGAAGTTATTGGAGAATTTTTTGTCTAAAAATCTTTATTTTCTCAATTTTCTCTATTTTGAAGAAGCTGTTGGAAATGCTCTAAATCTCCTATATTATAGGTTATATGAAGCTTGTAAGGCCATTTTATAAATATAGTCTAATTATTCCTAATTAGATTTTGTGATAATGTTCATGTATAAAATGATGTTAATAAAAGATACGAAATTAGTAATTGTGTAAGTTTTTCAATAAATTCTTTGAAATGAAGATGAAAACTCTTAAAATACATTTAACTACGATAGTTTTTTTATTTTAGAGATTACAATATTGATTATATTATTAAAATATTTTTTTCATCTAATAAAATATTGTTTTTTTCTTTTAAATATTTGTTTTTAAAGTGTTATATCAGTAGAAATATATTAAATAATATTTTTCTCCATTGTAATCATTTTTTTTAAAAAAAATTTAGAGAAAAGTTTTACAAAATTTGTTGAAGAAAAAACATGTCTAAAATTCTCAAAATCTTTATTTTTTCTATTTTGGAAAATCTGGTTTTCATTTTTAACCTCTAATAATCATATTTGTTATATAAAAAATTTCTTCTATCTATTCTAAATAAATTATAGTACACAAATGATCGACAATAATGTAACTGTTAATAATATCTTAATCATATTGTTCGTTTTCCCCCTTGTCTTCAACTAAACTTCCATGCCAATTAATTTAATTATAGTTAGACCGAAAAAAGGTAACAAGTATATATATGTAGAGGGAGGTTCAAATGAGAACTTTGCATTTTTAAAGGAATAAATGAACACTTTGTGGACCACATATGACGTGGGTTCCACATAATATAAAATCATGTCTGGTTCAATGGAACCTTAAAGAAAAGAATTGGGTAAATTTCATGAAAAATGTAATGTACTTTTTATTATTGTTGTTTTAGATGACGTTTTTTAAAACATTTATATTAATACCTGAGATGTAAAATCTCTTAGCATGCTCACGTGATAAATAACATGTCATACAACTCGTTATTTGTTGACGTAGATATTGACATCTTTTTTGTTGATAAAATTATAAGCTAAATGCAAATTTGGTCCCTATCATTTACATAAATTGATGAGTGAGGTGCCTGAAAAGAATTTTTAACGAGGGTCTCCCAATAGTTTTATTTTCACAATGGACACGTTTCTTTCCTCTAACGCTGTCTATTAATTTCTGTTAGTAAAGCTCCTCTCCCTCGACGTTCATTTTTATTAACATATTTAGTGCATTTTTTTAGAGGGGAGGGGCCATATTTGTTATAAAAATGAAACCGTAGGGACGTTTGTCATTAAAAATTATTTTTAAAGACCTTACTCATTAATTTATGTAAACCCTTGGGACCAAATTTGTACTTAGTTCTGAACTATTTAATAAAACTTTTAGTTGTTACAAGTTAGACAACAAAACAAGTTTTATACTCTTTAGACGATAAATTTTAATAAGTGATAACGATTTAGATTTGATAACTTATTTTTCATTTTGTACCTTTTTTTCTTAAAGATGCTATATAAAAAACATGTTAAAACCAAAAAATTGTTGTAGAGAGAGAAAATCATGCAAATAATTCATCGTAAATGCGTGTTTGCAGATGAAAAATCACTAAGGGTCCGTTTATGATTTGTGAGATTTCGATGAAATTAGATTCAATTTCATCTCACATTTGGTTTAAAAAAGATTGTGGAATTGAAATCTCACAAAGATTTAGAAATCTCATGAGATTGTTGATATCTTGTAGGATCTGTTTGTTGTTTTAAGTTATATTAAAAACTCGTGTTCTTTGTAACAATCAATTAATAGAAAATTTTATTTTACAAATTTTTAATAATTTGTTTTCATAAATGATTTAAAAAATAATGAAATTCAAATCCTACAAACCAAATATTCATATTACAAACCAGTTTACAAAACCTAAATCTCTTAAAAACATTTCGCGAAATCAAACGTGTCTTAAAAAGTTAAAGCTTTGGTAGTGTCCCTTGCCAATTGCCAATATTGTATTTGTGTATCACAGATTGGGAAAAATATGTTCTTTAGGAGTATTATTATTGTGATTCGCTTTCGCTACTATTAAGATTGTCATCGGGAAAAAAAATGAGATGTTACAATAGTATCTGAAAACCTAAATTTGAGTTTTAAGGTTGAAACAGATAATATTAACAGTAAATCATTTTAAATTGAAATTCACTTCTCCTAATTATAATTAATTTTTATTTTATTTTATATTGTATTATAGTAAGTATTTTATGCCAAGTGGAAAAATTAACTAATTTAGGGACAAGTGTATAGAGTTTGGTTGGAATTAAGTATCCATATCATCTATGATCACTTTCAATTGAAAACATAGTTGCATGAAACACGAGTCTTTTTTAGATATTTATAATTTAATCATAAAAAGATAATACCCCAACCCACTCAAGTCTAAAAATAAATAAAAATTACATAAACCACTAAACCAAAAAGCTTTTCCTTTCAAGTAACCATAGAAAATGTCACGAAACATAATTACCTAATAATTACCCGTAAATTTTAATACTGACTCAAAAATATTTATCGACTTATAAATTAAAACAATGATATGTAGATACATAGGTTAATTTACTCCCTATGAATACTATCAGTTTCTTGTTAATTTTTATAACAAAAGGGTTTATTATATTAAAAAATAGAAAATTTAAAATGTAATCAACAAAAAAAGAATATACAACAATTATAGAAAATAATAATAATTTTAACTAATACTACAGTAGGGATATTTAACCAATAAGAAACCAATGTTTCCAAAAATGGGTTTTGGTCCAAAAAAGTAATCAAGGCCAACCAAAAGAAGTCAACAATAAAACCTGTGATCATGATATCTTCTTCTAATCGAAATCACACCAACAACCAAGAATCTTTCCCACAAGATTTTATTGGATTAACATAATCCTTCCACTTAAATATTTTATTTCATATTATTTAATATATAAAATTCCATTATATTTCAATAAACTTGGTTTTTAAATCAAGTATTGTCATAAATATCTTTGATTGGAAATCGTAAATTATGAACTCTTTACATTTTCAACCGTCAAATTCTCAAGATTTCTTTGATACTTTTTTTATCTGAGATTTATAGATTGTAATTTATCGAGAAATAAAATAGATAATTTATATATAAAAGAAAAAAAGAAATGAAAGGCTATGGTCTTGGAAAGTGATCGGTTTACATTAAAGAATCTTTAGTCAATTACTCATCTACCAATCTTTTTGTGAGATGGATAGTTGAATGGATATGTCTGCCATTGTCAACTATGGTCATCATCTCCAGGAAGACCCATAGACTACACTAGCTTATAGCTACAGCTGACCTATACATACACATAGACTATATCTATATGTTTACACACACAACACACAGTGAGTGTGTGTGTGTGTATATGTATAGTAGTAATCTTATCAAATAACCAATCAAAGTGTAGTGTAGGCAACCAAAAGGCAGTGGAGTTGTGTTAATCTGGTCCTTTTTTTGATGGTGGGGTGGTGGAATGGTGGTTCGTTTCTTGGAAAGCAGGTGCACCCCACAAAATCGATCAGGATGAATGATGGGACCCACACTGTTCCCTTTCCCTTTTTGATGGAAATTAAGGTATTTACCTTTTTTAGAAAGATTCCAAGTCAATTTTTCACTGTTGGCTTCTTTAGTGGAAAGGCCAAAGAGGTTGCGGACTTGGGGTTGTCTACCTTTTTTTTTTTTTCCTTCTAAAAGCAATTAGCATACTCACACATTTTTTTGGGTATCCGGGCTCTCACTTAAGGGTGTCACCCGACTAATCCCTAATGTTCATGAACAATTCCTATGGACTGGCTCATGAACTCGCCTATGATCCGGCCCAAATGACCAGCCCACTAGCTAGGATACCTTAGAATTGTCAGTTGCGGGGTTCGAACCCTCGCCAACCAGAGATACCATCCACTGGCGACTTAGGATGTTACCTCCACCCGCTAGGCTAGACAACCTTTGATTTGCGGTTGTCTACCTTGATAATTGTTTGGCATATCGAATAAAATTCTAGTTAATTAAAATGATAGTATATGAAATAATTTATTTAATAATTTTTTATCAGTTAAGAGTCGTCACACTCAATTACCGGATGTGATTTTCATTCTTATAATCGTTTTTATCGGGTAGGATTATTGACATTTTGTTATATTTATCTGGTAAGGTAAATGACCTAATAACACTTGTTGGATAAATGTTTAGTAAACAACACCTAATTGTACACCTATCTACTATTGTCATCTTCAAATATATGATAAATCAATATTAAATAATACGTGCCTTTTATAATTTTTTTATGTATGATTTAAGTTAATTTTCATTTATACAGTGTGTATTTAGCTAACACCTTATTTAAACAACCTTATGTTTTCTATATGAATAAATTATATGAAAATAAAATGTATTTTTGTCTTATTTTTATTTTACATAATATATTTTTGAAATGTTTTAAAAAAATATCTAATATATAAGTATATAACATTAGACAAAAGTTTATTTAAGAACCGGTAATGTTTTGATAAATAAATAAGTGATCTTAGTCTTTCATCTGGTCAATAATTGCGACTTTGATTGTCAATCAACGGATAATTTATCTCGTAGATATGCGGAAGATAGACTAGCAGTTTTATAACCTTTACAAATAAGCGAAAAACGAGTTCATATATGAATCTGTGATTCACATATGAACTATATGTACATATGTGAGCCCGTTAATTAGTTTAAATGTGAATCCTCTAAAATAGTTCATATGTGAATCATACAGGTTCATATATATATCGGTTAATATAATTCATATGTGAATCACACGGGTTCACACATAAACCTGTTGGTCGACTGTTTCTAAAAGTTACAAAAATATGTCCTCTATTTTTTACATAGCCACAAATTTTGATTAGGTAAATTAAGCCGCAAATTTTGACCAATTAAAACCACAATTCTTGATCAGACAAATCCGATTTCAACTGTATGAAAGATTAGAATCACTTATTTTTACTTCTTAAAATAACCTACTACTATAACATTATTAGGTATGTAGTTTGCATATAAAAATACAAAATACTCTAATCAAACCCTTATTTTATGTAAAGTGTCTTAGTCTAAATATATGAGACATTGTAGACAATATGTCAAGATGGAGATCTTAGAAATACATCATACAAAAATATGAAGCAACAATTTGTAGTGTGGTGCATTATGGAGATATGGTTTATAAATTAAAACTATTTTCAGTGCTATTTAAAGATATAATTATGTTAGTTGAGTTCCTTTACATTAAATATATTTTAAAAAAATCTTACAAAATTTAATTTCAATACGTTTTTGAGCGGATAATTAGAAACAATAAAGTTTGTACACTTACACATTATACCAATTAAAACTAAGTTAAACGTACTTAATGTAATTTACTTTAAAATAAGAGTTTGTGATAGGATTCGGATGTTTAGTGAGCTACTCAAATCAAGCTATAAATATTGCTCTATAATAGCCATATAATGTTATTATATAATAAATAAAAACAAATACGCATAACATAGTTTCTGTTATGCGTTTATGCTTTTATTTATTTTATAGTAAATTTACATGGTTTTTTGAAACATGTTAATATACATTTTCATTAAAAGTTTCTGAAGTTAATCATACAACTTATTAAAAAAAAACCCTTAACTAATCTTTATTCAAACTTTTTTCTTCTTTATTGGTGCTAACTAAAATCAACACCTTGCCCATATCTCTTTATTACCCCTTGCTTGCAATTTTTTACAACAAATCTAAATATGATTTGATTATATAAATTACTATATATATAATAAATTATATTATTTTTAGATAAGACAAGACTATAAACCATTTGTCATGTTGCTTTGAATAAAGTGGCAATTTCAAGTTGCCTTATTTTTCATCTTGTCTTCCACTAATTGGTGCTTTGCAAAGGAGCTAAATCATTTATCTATAATTATATAATTATCATGTGTCATACCATTTTTCCTACCACAATTATAAAAAAAAATTATTACTTTTATAGAAACCAATTATATTTTTAGAAAAAAAAAATCAAACTTAGGGTTTTTTTTAAACGTATATGATTAAACAAAAAATGCTTGTTTATAAGATATTGATTTTTTAACGTTTAGCATATTAACAAGATAAACTAATTTATGAATTAAATTATTTTTTGTGTATAAATACTGTTTAAAAGACAAAAATTAAATAAGTACGCTTATTAAATGGCTTGTTGAGTAACGTTTAAATAAGCTTCATGATGCTTTTGAAAGTTTATTTCAATAATAGTCTAATTAATATTAATTATTTAATCGTAAATCATTATTTGATATTAATTATTAAAATTATTATCAATCATATTTTTTTTATATATTATTGTTACTTTTATATTGTTTTATATTTATAATCAAAAAGTAAATATAACCGGTTTAAAAATATTTTTGTAAATCATTATATTTTTTATGTTATAAAGGGAAAAGTTTAAAAAAACTCAACTCAGATTTTGAATGATTAAGTTATTAAACTATTTTTTTGATTGATAAAACCCTCGAACTTTTTAAAACTGCTAAATACATCTTTGTAACCTGTAAAAACAGGTTAATATAATAAAAATTTGGAAAAAATCTACAAAAACCCAACAAACTATCTGATTTTGAATGATTAAGTCCTTGATTTTTTTTAACAAATAAATCCTTGATTTTTTTTCTAAATCGTTTTACCAAATAAATTCTTAAACTTTTTTAAACAAATATATCTCAAACATTTTTTGAATAAACAAAATTATGAACTTAATTTTAAAATAAATAAATCCTAAACTTTTTTGAACAAAAAAAATGTATACAATTTCTTTCACCGATAACAAAGTACAATAAACCAATTAAATAAAGAAAAATTATATCAACCTTGAATCTAATCCAAAGAATACAACCGTTATTATTTAAAGCATAAATTAAGTTCATCAAACTTAATTTTTTATGTATAAATATTTTTGTATGTATCTATTTATGTTTTATACATAACTTTTGTATATTTCATAATTAATTGAAGTGGTATAATTTTTTTCTGTTTAATTGGTTCATTGTACTTTGTTATCAATGAGAAAAATTGTATAAACTTTTTTGTTCATGATTTTGTTCCAAAAAAGTTTCGGATTTATTTGTTCAAAACTAAGTTTTTGTTTTGTTTTTTTTTTCAAAAAAAAGTTTGACATTTATTTGTTCAAAATAAAGTTCTAAGAAATTATATATATTTATTTGTATTTTGTTGTTGCTGAGAGAAACTATATACATTTATTTGTTCATGATTTTGTTCAAAAATGTAGAAGATTTATTTGTTCAAAATCATGTTCATGATTTTGTTTTTTTCAAGAAAAGTTTGGGAGTTATTTGTTTAAAAAAGTTCAAGAATTTATTTGCTAAAAAGATTCAGAAAAAAAATATTAAGGATTTATTTGTTAAAAAAAGTCAAGGACTTAATCATTCAAAATCAGATAGTTTGTTGGGTTTTTGTAGATTTTTCCCAAATTTTTATTACATTAACCTGTTTTTACAGGTTACAAGGATGTATTTAATCGGTTTTAGAAAGTTTAAGGGTTTTATCAATAAAAAAAATAGTTTAAGGACCTAATCATTCAAAATTTGATAGTTCGTTGGTTTTTTTTAGACTTTTCCCTTTTATAAAAAGTGTTTAGATTAGCTTATTACGGTAACACAAAAATAAGTTAATAAGTTGTTTTTTAGGGGTTTTTGAGATTGCTTATACATGTAAAAGAATTAAAAGTCATAAGTAGTTTTGATAAGTCAGAACGGTTTTATTAAAAACTTCTTATCACCGGTGTGGAACCGGTATAAGCTTCTTCATTTTTTCCCAATCCAAACACTCAAAATAGCTTATTATCGATACCACACCGGAATAAGTCAGTAAATTGTTTTTATAAGCAATCCCAAACACCCCTAAGAACGAAAAAATCCAGATGTTTTTTTTTTAAATTCTTATATGTATAAGTTTACTTGTAGAACGATATATGCCTTTTAAAAAAAATTATCCAATGCAATTTATATAACATAATATAATTTTGTAGTACTATTTAATTCATAGTAACTTTGTAAATAAATACATATTTTTAAATATAAAATGTTATATGATTATTGTTGTTTGAATATTTTGTTGCAGATGCCAGAATGAAATATTTGAAGATGATGTGTTTCAAACAACAATATTGAACATATATGAAAATGATGAAGTGTTGTTTTACACCCTAGGAGATAGATAATATAATTATCCAAAAATCATAGAAATCGAATGTTTAAAAAAGGACGTATTTATTTTAATAATATAATAAATGTTGTAATTTAAAAAAGTGGACAAACTTAATTTTACTTTTGGAAGTTTTGATTTTGATTCATTTTGATAGAAATTTGTTGAAAATTCTTCAAAATATAGAAAAAAGAAGAAGAAAACTTTTACTCTTAAATGTTCGTAATAAAAATGACACACAGTTTTAGAAATATGTAATTATTGCACTTTTTAAATAACTAAATTACACTTTTACCCTTGAAAATGGAGAGAGAAACTTTCATCACCTCATAATTGAGGGTAAAATGAGAAATTAGAAACTTACTTTTGAAAATTGACACTTATTTGGGAACAAACTAAAATAGTAACGTGAACACTTAATTTTGGACGAAGGAAGTAATATAATTGTGTGTGTGTGAGAGAGACAAATTAGAAACTTACTTTTGAAAATTGACACTTATTTGGGGACAAACTAAAATACTAATATGGACACTTAATTTTAGATGGAGAGAGTAATATAATTGTGTGGGTGTGTGTGAGAGAGAGAAGAGTCTTCAAAATTAAATGTTGGAGAAAAAGAGATGCAATGTTTTTTTTTACTTACTCCGTAGGGTAAAGAATATAAAATTATTATTTATAAAAATTTAAAAGTATAATAGAACAATAAATTAATAAGGTATTTTAATAATATGATTAATATTAAAAAAATTAAAACAGATAAACTGTTGATTTTTTTTTAAAGAACAATAATGATTAAACTGTTAAAAATAATCTTAGATCAATTTTCTTATTTATCATTTTACTTGGGAAAATTAACAAAACTTGTCATTTTGATCGAATAGTTTTCTCCATTTTTTTAATAAAATCACCATATTTACAAATAACACTTTTTAACTTGCGGAAGGAGGACAAATAAAAAAAAAACAATTTTCTAAAATGTCTACAAGCAACACTTTCGCAAGTTGAGCAAGCATTTAAACTAATTTAAATATTTGATCCTTGTATTTAGATTAATTTACAAACCTGGTCTCGATTGTCAGTATTGTGGATTTATTACGTACAGATCATCATGTTCAAAAAAAATTCTTGTTTTTAATTTTTTGACCCTTCCGCAAATTGGAAAATGGTTATTTATAGAGATGATGATTTTGTTAAAACAAAGTGAAAGAGAAATGAACAAGTGTTTAAATTTATCTGACCTAAATGGCTATGCCATTTTCTCTTTTCATTTTTAGACTTCTTATTGTAATTTGAAATTAGTTCGTTTTTCATTTATTACAAAACTGATACCATATGTCATTGTTGCCTATTAAAGCGAGTGGGTGAATAGACGGGGTTAATTTTTAGAACATACACAACAATTATGGATATGTTTATAAGTATGTAAATTTGTACGATTAATTTTCTACTTTTGTTATATCAGTTTTTCACTTTTCATAAACATTCATAAAATCTTAAACAAAAATTATTTTCTAGTGATGGGCCGATCCAAAACTTTCAAACATCTTCCATATTATAAATTAATATATAATTTACATATATTGAAAACAAAATAATTTTATTTTATATAACTATTAAATTTGGCCGTTTATTTTTAAATGAAACAATTTAGATTAAATAAATTAACCAATAAATATTAATAAAAATAAAAATTAATAACAATAAGAATTAAAATAAATCATTGAATATGAAATTAATAATCATTTGTTAAATCATACTTATTTTTATTAAGAACTTACTAAATTATGTATTTTAAAATTTATTATAGAAATTTGATTAAATGTAAAAAAGTAAACTAAATATCGGTGTTGAAGATAAATAAATAAAAATGGTGACGTGTTTTAATATTATTTTTAATTGTTCAGTTTTTTTTAGAGTAAATTACACCGTTGGTCCCTGTGGTTAGGTTAGAATTTGGATATGATCTCTCTTTTGAAATAAATACACTGGAGTTCCTCGTGGTTCGCATTTTGTTACGAGTTGGGTTCCTGACACTAACACCGTTAAAAAAACATCCGTTAACTAAGGGGTAAATAGGCCATTTTGCATTTTGTCTATTTTTTAATTAACAATTGAAAGACTAATACATTATTATAATATATATGCATGTACAAGTATCGGTAGTCCCTGTGAAGCTCAATGACAACCAACGCCACCAAACAAGCCCTACGATTTTCCAACGCATAAACCGCCATATCCCCGCACCCTCTAACTACAATCTCCACCACAGTTTCACCATCATAGTTCAACCACTTAATGGCACCACCGGAATTCGGCGTCTTCACCAACCCAATTAGAGCGAACTCCATCGTTTTCTTCCTCACGACCTTTACATGCGACACCGTAAGCAACTCATCGTTGAACGGTGATAGACTAATCTCCAAGCTCTCTGTACCCTTGAAAAGCTTCAAAGCTTTTTGTCTTTACATATACACGACAAGCATACCGATTCCTTTTATCAGAATCCAAATCTCACCACTTCCATTACTCCACCCATTGTCCTTCTGACTCACCAAATAAGTTCCCGTGCATTTAGCCTCGAAAATAATATTGTTCTACCTTGATAATTAAAGGCTCCCAGACAACCACCAGGAGGTTTTAAGTCCTTTTGTTCTTCTATTATTTTCAACCGCAAGTAGGTTTTAACCCAAATCACATCTTCTTCTCTAACAATAAAACACACAAACACACACATAGCAACCTCCACCACCATTCTGTTCTCGACAACCATAAAACGAAAAACAAGAAACGATTTAAGAAAATGCAAGACGAAATCGAGGTTTAAATCGAATGGGGAAAGTATTAATGTATAAACATTATTTAATAACTAATGTTTGTAACTATTAATTAATAAATTAGAGAAAACGGTAAAATGATCTATTTATCCATGAGTTAACGAATGTTTTTTTAACGGTGTTAGGGTCAGAGACCAAAGTCGTAACAAAATGTAAACCATGAGGACCCCTAATGTACTTTTTTCAAAAGAGGGACCACATCCAGATTATGATCTAATCACAAGGACCAACGGTGTAATTTACCTTTTTAAGTATTTTTAAAAATGGTTCTTATATGTGTATACACACCTGGGGTTGGGAGATAGGGTTCAACAATGTGTTATATACATATAGTATATAATATATTTTATTTTAAATGAAAAATGAAAAAAGTAAAATAACTCTAATACCTTTTTATGCAAGTCAATTGAGTGGGTTTAACACGAGAAAATCTAATGAGGTTAGCCTTAGGGATCCAAATCAAGCAATTTTGTATACAATTAGGATTTTCTTGCAAATTGTTTTTTATAGAGATCCAAACCAAGAAAAATAATAAGTCATAGGGACGAAAATTCAATTTACTCTAAAGTTATTTAAAAGAAAATATTAGAAATTTTTAACTCGTTTACAAAATAAAGAAAGCAGGAGGAAGGTGTAAAATTTTATAAATTTATAAAACTACAAAACAATCAACTACAATGAGAGAAAATATGTTTTTATTATATTATTTCCAACAAAAATGTGGACAAGCTAATGGAAATTTATACTTTGTTAACATACTAATTTTATTTAAAAATGTTTAAAATAAGTACTCCTTCTGTCTCAATTTAAATGTTCACATTTCTATTTATATTTGTTGTAAAACAAGTGTCCATTTAAAAAAATAAATAATTAAAATTTTAAATTTACCTTAATTAATGCACAAATAATTAAGAGTTGTGAGTGAGGAAGGAAATAAATAAGGGTAAGTATGTCATTTAGTAAGTATGTTATTTCAATTGTGAACACTTAAATTAGGACGAAGGGAGTAATAATTTTATGTCATTTACGATTTATATTAAAAAACCGTAGTTTGCTTACTAATAATATCATAGTCATTTTACATGTTTTCTTTAAAGAATTGCTCTGACAAACATTATAAAGCAAGTTATTTACATGTTATAAAGAGCATCTTCAACAATTTTTTCAAAATAAAGAAAATAAAAATTAAAAAATAAAAGTTTCTTGCAACATTTTTTTTTTCTAGAACTATTTTTAAAATTGAGAATATAGGAGAGAGAAACTTTTTTTTTTTGCATATATAAAAAACATCCCAAGAATGTTTAAGACTAGCAATAGAAAATTTTAAAAACAAATATTTAAAAAAGATTATTTTAATAAATAGATTTGAATATCTGATCCTCCGATATTCCAAAACATTTGTAATACTATAGTCGAGTATTTTTCTAAATTATCTTATTTATTAATACGTTTTTTTACTGAAATAAATACTTAAAATATTATTTTTAAGATAACATGCGTTTTGATTCTGTTTTCTTTTGTTGGGAAGGAGCATAAGAAAGTAAATGTTGACTTGATAGAACATTCACATCACCCCCTTACACTATCCATATATCGTTACTTCAACCTCTCAAGTCTTAACGATAAAAAAAACATTTTTTGGTCTAACATTAATTAATACTAACAAACTGATTGCCTAATAAAACAAAATTTACGAAGTATAATTTTCATAAGTGTTACTATATTTCATAACATTATTTCACAAAATTCATGTATATATATGATAATAAACATATATTAATAAACAATCAGTCTTCGTCACAAAAAATCTGAATTATGGTCATAAAAATTTGGTTCATGATTTGACTCAAAACTGAATCTTGATTTGATATCAAACTCAAATCATCACAGTATCATACATGGTAAAATTGTTTGTTCGGTTTTGTTTTTTTATCGTTTATTTATGATCATATTTTAAACAATATATAATCATACAAAATTTAATATAAAAATGGTAATAAAAGTCATGGTTAGTGTAATCATTTATAGTTGAACACAAATGTAATTAGTGGTGGATTATCATTATCAACTAATAAAGCCCACCTTTTCAGAAAATAACTAAAAGGTGGAGTGTGGTACTTATTTGTAAAATATCAACATAAACAGGGGCCACATCGGATTAAGTTATTTCATAGGGACCGATAATGAAAAGTATTTTTTTTCTCGCCGTTTGTTTTACCGCCCGCCGTCACTTTTGGTAACCCAAATCCACGGGGCAATTGTGTGTGTGAGCTGTCTTTATAACATTGCCTTTCTCTTCAACAAATTACATACAAACTATAGAGATACATATAGATAGAGATAGAGATAGAGACAGAGTAGAGAAATCTAGAGAGAGAAAGACGATGGATATCCATGGCTCTTCTTTCTCAAGCTTCAAGTCCTACCTAAATGCTCTTCGCGACACTCCTCGCCGGCTCGCTCGCCGTGCCGGATCCGTCTCCACCACCTTTGAGGAAACAAGCCGTGTCCGATTCCACTATGGTGGCAACATGAGGAAGACTCTACGATGGTACGATCTAATCTGCTTCGGTGTCGGAGGTATGGTCGGCGCCGGCGTTTTCGTCACCACCGGCACTGCTAGCCACGACAAGGCTGGCCCCGCCGTTGTCCTCTCTTACGCCATTGCCGGATTTTGCGCCTTACTTTCCGCTTTCTGTTACACCGAGTTTGCCGTCCATATGCCTGTCGCTGGCGGTGCCTTTAGCTACATCCGCGTTACTTTTGGTTCGTTTGCTTCCTTTCATTAAACCTGAATCACGAATCCTATTAATTTGCTTGAAACGAACCATCGCATTTTTGTAATTTGGTCTAGCTGATCCGTTTTTTTTCCTCAGGTGAGTTCACGGCATTTTTAACCGGAGCGAATCTGATAATGGATTATGTTTTCTCCAACGCCGCCGTTGCGAGAAGCTTTACGACCTATCTCGGAACAGCCATTGGTGTTTCTGCAGAATCCAAATGGAGAATAACCATATCTTCTCTACCAAAAGGTTTCAACGAAATCGATTTCATCGCAGTCCTCGTCATATCAATCCTCACCGTCATCATCTGTTACAGGTTGTTAAATCTTAATCCAACATTTTTCAAATCAAATTGTAATCACCAACAATCCAATCGATTCACCCAACCCTAACAATTTCAAATTAATTACAGCACGAGAGAGAGCTCTGTGTTGAACATGCTTTTGACTGCACTTCACATTCTATTCATAATGTTTGTGATCATAATGGGGTTCTGGAGAGGAGATTCAAAGAACTTCACTAAGCCATCCGACCCGACCCATCCGAGTGGGTTCTTCCCATTCGGAGCCCCAGGGGTGTTCAATGGTGCTGCTCTGGTTTACCTGAGTTACATTGGATACGACGCCGTGTCGACGCTGGCGGAGGAGGTTAAAAATCCGGTGACTGATATCCCTATTGGGGTTTCAGGATCCGTTATCCTGGTTACCGTTCTCTACTGTTTAATGGCCACTTCGATGTCGATGCTTCTTCCTTATGATCTGGTATGCATTTAATTTGCAGTAAATAATTGATTATTAATACTAATTAATTACGAAAATAAAGTATGAATTCATTGAACATGTATGGTTGCTTGTGGTGGATGATCTCTTTACCACCGCTTCTTTTGCATGCCACACGTATTAATAGCATCTTCTCCAAATACAGTAAAAAATGTTAAACAGTGTTAATGGATGCTAGAGATTAGAGCTTTTTAGATTTAAGATTTATTGGATTGATTGATATTTACGAACAGTGTAAGAGCATCTTTTGATGTTAGTTTTTCAAACCTGTTGCCTTGCTGGATTGGTTCATAAATTTTTATACAATTGAAGGAAGGCATGGGATCATGTGAGAAGTGAAGTTAAGGTGAGAAACGTAAGAAGAGATCTTAATCCTTGATCATTTTTAATCTCAAACCCACCCATGTCGCGTTTGGTATGGGGATTGATCCGGTGCATCTTGGTGTATCTCATCTTCGTACATCTCAGCCTAATATCTCATCCTAATGTGCATCCAAGGGTAGAGATTCCATTTTACCATTCTCATCATATCTTCACTTCTTACCAGAACCCAACCCATTAGAGGAATTGGCATAGACAAAAATTTGTTTTTTCAAAATTACACGTTTCATCCCTATCCAATCAATGAGACGAATACAGATCAAATTTTTATATATTTTAAAGTTGTTTTATTCAACTTTAGATTTTGTCTTTGTTGATGTGTGAACATATGACACGTTGGAAATTTGGGATATGTGATTTTTATCCGACTGGTTGTTCTTAGGTATTGTCCGGATCATGATTGTGGGTAATGCAGAAATGGGCCTAGTTTTTTTTAAGTGGTGGCATCATTTGTTTATAAGAAACGAAGATATGAATATTTTCAACAAAATCATCATTAGTCTGTTGGTTAGTTAGTTTCTACCTTTTTCTTGTGTAAGGTCCTATGTCCGAGCCTTTTATTGTAAATTAATTTAGAAACATAATAAACCTGAAATTGAAAGCTAAAAACTAAGAATGCCCCAAACAGGTTTCGAACCCGGAGAAAGCGAAAAGTAATGCAAACCAACTCTACCAATAAAAATTTCACGACCCTATAATACATTTTTCGTTTGTTTTCGGTTGCCTTCCAATATCTTAAAAAGATAACAAAGACTTGTTTTATTGTCGTAGTATCTATTTTTATAGGTTTTTAAATTTAAATTAAGTTTTATTTCTTTTCAGGCACGTATTTCTTGTAAGGTCTTTTTTGTTATTCTGACCAATAATTTAAAAACATTTCTCAAATTGATATAAAATCAAGGCGGTGTGTTTGTTTGGGATAAAAGGTAGTAACAGATATAGTTTGTTTGTTTGTTAAAAAATAAATTCAAAAGTTTTAATACTTATGAATACACGTATTTTAATTTTAAGAAGAAAAGCAAAATATTTGACTTAAAAAAGAAATTGAAAGTGGTTGTTTTTTTTTGTAAAGGGATTGTTAGAAGCACCATCTTTGGAAAGGAAATTTATTTTTAGAATTATAGCAACTTTTTAGAGTAGCATATGTGATTTTTAGACAAGTACTTGGTAGTTTTTTATTATAAAGTATTTATTATAATAGCAATTCTAGGAGCGGCCCTATTACATATTAGTCGATTTTTCCAGACTTTGCACTAAATAACTAAGGAGTTTTCAAAAGCGAGCCCTCTGATTGCCTAAGTCACAATCGGGGTTTTGGTTTTGTGAAAAATGTCATTTTTTTAAAAAGTACGAGAAATGTAACATTAGATATCTTTTTATTGTGTGAAAGCATGTGTAGGTGACCGTTTTCACATAAACTATGTGACAAAAATTTCCTCAATTTCACAACATGATATTTATTTGGGGTACGTTCATCATTTCTCACAATAAATATTTGTTTTCTGTTTTCCAGATAAAACCGGATGCACCCTTTTCAGGGGCGTTTGTAGGAAAATCAAATCGATGGAATTGGGTGTCCAATGTGATCGGTGTTGGAGCCAGCTTCGGGATCCTGACATCGCTGTTGGTAGCGATGCTAGGGCAGGCTCGATATCTGTGCGTGATTGGCCGGTCCCGCATTGTACCTGTATGGTTTGCCAAGGTCCATCCAAAAACATCAACGCCTGTCAACGCCTCTGTTTTTCTTGGTAAGTTTTTTATTCCGAGATCCAAAAAACTTGTTTTCATGGTATTTGTTTTTCCGTATAAGCCTTAAATCTTGTCCTTAATCCAGGTTACTTTTATCAGTAATGGCAAATGGAGACTTTTTACCCATAAAACCATGTTCTGAAGTAGTGTTTTCTTGTGTTCAAATTGTGAGATTTTTTCTGAGAGAAATCTTATCCTATTCTGTGTTACTTGGAAGACCAATCTGCAGCATGATATATGGGTTTTTTTTTTGTATTTTTAGTAATCATTAATGGGATTAAAAGATTTTAATAATATCCAAGTGGGTAGAAGCAGATTTACTTTGACTTTGACTTTGACCATAATATGAGTTATATAATCTGTTTTATTGGTGAAAAGGGTCCATTTGAAACACAAACGATGTGATGCTTGAAGCAATCAACTTCTTTATGATATATGGTTTAACCATTGATTTTCACTTTTTCAGGGATTTTCACGGCGGCAATTGCCCTTTTTACGGAGCTAGATGTCCTTCTCAACCTTGTCTCCATAGGCACTCTCTTCGTCTTCTTTATGGTCGCAAATGCAGTCATCTACAGACGTTACGTCTCAGCCGAAACCACCAGCCAATGGCCCACATTATCCTTCTTGTTGTGCTTCTCGTGCACTTCCGTTATATTCACCTTACTATGGTGGCTGTTGCCAGCTGGCAAGCCGAAGATGTTCATGTTGGCGGCCTGCTCCATGGTCGCCATTGGATTAGTGGTTGTGTTCAATTACGCAGTCCCTCAAGCACGAAAACCCGACTTTTGGGGAGTCCCATTGATGCCATGGATACCATCCGTATCGATCTTTTTGAATATATTCTTGTTGGGAAATCTTGATGGGCCTTCTTACGCACGATTCGGCTTCTTTTCAGCTCTTGTGGTTGTTGTATATGTTGTTTATAGTGTTCATGCTAGCTTTGATGCCGAGGAGGAAGGAATTTTAAGCCGAAAGAACGATGAAATGATGAAGGAATCTATTGAACTTGAAGATCCCACTCTCAAAGTGCAAAAAGGACCAATTCTTTTTGCTTGACTTTTATTTTGTGTTGATAGGGGTTAAGTATGAATAGTACCATCAAATTTATCATCTAACAACTTGACATGGTAAAAAGAAAAAAAAAAAAAAAATATATATATATATATATTATTGGATCATGTTATGGTGTCATATGATAAGTTTGTTGCTATTTATAGTAAGACATGATATAGTGTATGGGCATGTGGATGGATGGAGTTGAAATGGTGGATTTTGGCAAGTTGTACAGTAGTAAAAGTTGGGTTGACTAAATGCAATTGAACTAGTTCATTGGCAAGTGTTGTACCAATCATTCATATTCTCGTTCATTCCCCTCCAAACGTCTTAATAAAATACTTTATAAAACCTGAGTTTATAAGATCAAAATTTCTTTATATATAGACTTAAGTTCTATAAAACACTTTATTAGAATGTTTAAACATTTTTGGCATCATATAAAACCAGTTTTGTTGTACCGAATAATAGTAATACAGTTTATACCAAAGGTCCTTTGGCCTAGCTGTATTCAAACCGTCTGGAAGGTTAGAAGTTCAAATATGAGCAAAGGTGAGGACGACGTCCATCTATGTATATTTGTTGTATATAAATCAATAGACGAAGGATCGTGTGAGAAAAAGAGTTACGGTGAGAAGTCTAAGAGATATTTGAACATTTAGTCACTTCTAATCTCATGCTACCCATAAATTGTGTTCTAGAAGAAAATTGATCTGGTACATTTCGGTGCACCTCATTAATGTTGACATTCAATTACGATTGATCCAAGGGTAGAGATCTCATCTTACGGTTCTCACCATAATTTTCATTCTAAACGAAATCCAATCCTAAATGAATAATACTATACCCTAAATGATTTGAGTTGCTTTATTTGATTTGATTTTAGGATGTCTTATTTTCAATGTCCCACTAGGTTAAAAAAAGGTTTTGAATCTTAAGTGAAATATCTTTGGTTATTAATGGGTACTTTGAGGACCTTTTCTATTTGTCAAAAATGTTTTCATCAATCAATTACCATAAGTGCTTCGCCACGTCACTGAATGTAATAATCTGGCTGATTCAACTTCCATTAGACCTGTCTACTTCGTACATGCACATTCCACATTCTATTTAGCTATTTGCTTCCCGTTTCAATTTAACCGAATCATTTGAAAGAAGTGTCATGATTCATTCTTTTCATAGAATGTAATTGATTATATATCGACTTTGCTTGAATTCCTTGTTACAAAAGATTTGCAAATACAATAGCTATAACTACTATTTTAGCATACCTTTTTTTATATGATTCGTATAATTTGTTATACAAAATTTTTTGTTAGATTTTAGATAATTTATAGTTTTTTTTCAAGTTGAGATAAATTTATGGCCTTCCATGATAAGTTTATTTGGCAACAAAAAGGGTAATATGACTTTATTATTTTTTCCAGATTTTCATTTTTATAATTTACAAAATAAGTAAAATAAAAATATTAAAAGATTTTGTATGTATTATTGATTTATACATAATGATAATAATATTTGTATTATTAAAGAAATTATGATTAAAAAAATAAAATCTAAATGTTTTATAATATAGTATAAATATATTGTTATACAATAATAAAGACCATAAACCACAAGGATTGTGGCGTACTGGTTAAGACTTGTGGGGGATGAGCCTAGATAATCCATCCACCCCAAGTTCGAATCCAGACGCAAACAACTTGTGGCCACTGGTGAATTATCTCAGGGTTGCATGCTTTAGCAGTTTTAAAATTGTCAGGGATTAGTCTAGGCAAATGCCTAGGATACCCTTTCAAAAAAAATGATAAAGACAATAACTCTAAGGGTGTGTTTGGTTGGAGGTATTAAGTAGAAATTAATGAGAATGATAATAAAAGAAACTGTTTGGTTATATATAATATAATGGGTTCATTCCCTCTAGGGGTAGCAAAAAGTGACCCAACCCGTCAACCCAACCCGAACCCAACCCATTAGTAGCAGGTTGGGTTGAGATTTTCAATCCATTTAACTTAAATGGGTCAACCCGCCTAACCCATTTAATAAATGGGTTGAAATTTCTAACCTATTTTTGACCTGTTTTCCATCCATTTACAACCCGTTTGTAACCCATTTATAACCTATTGGTAACCCATTTATAACATGTTTTTAACCGATTAGTAATCTATTTACAACCCATTAATAACCTGATTTTACTTAATATATTTTATTTTATTTTTAAAATATAATTTTTTAAAATTAGTGTTAAAGAAAGTGAACCTAAATAGGAAAACTCTAGTTTGCTCTATCTGCTCTCGTCTTCCTCCGGCGTCTCTGCTCTCGTTATCCTCCGGCGGGCGGCGACTGTCGTCTCTTTCTCTCGCCGGTGTCATCTCTTTATCTCGTGACTCTCGTCGACTCGTTCTGTCGTTCAATTATTTAACAGATTGGGTTGAAATTAAATGGGTCAACCCAGATTTTATTTTATGCATTGTAAAAATTAAATGGGTCAACCCAGATTTTGTTTTATGCATTGTAAAAATTAAATGGGTCAACCCAGGTTGAACCCATTTATTTAACAGGTTGGGTTGAAATTTTGTAAACAGGTCGAACCCAGGTTGAACCCATTTAAGTTGCAGGTTGGGTTGGGTTGAAAATCTCAACCCATTTAATTAAATGGATTGGGTTGGGTTGAGATTTTCGACCTGTTTAATAAATGGGTTGAACCCGAACCCAACCCAGGTCGACCCATTGCCACCCCTAATTCTCTCGTAAGTCTAAATTTTCATTCCTAATTAAATTAAGGAGAATGATAATTAATTCTCATTTTCATTCATATTTTCATTTCTTTGTTAAAACCAAACGCCACCTAAATTTGCATAACAAAATTGGATTAAAAAAGTTAAGTCAATAATATTAAAATATTAAAAATTGAGGGTAAAAACTGGAAAAAATGTAAAGTTATAGGGGTAAAAACATCAATTTATTAAAGAAGCTTAAAAAGACAACTTTGCCACTTGTGATGCGTATTAAAGTCGTAGGTTAGGGTTCTTTTTTCACGGCAGAGAGTGGGAGAGGAGAGTGTGCGCCGCTGTTCATCGCCGGAACAACCACTAGAGGTATGCAATTCTCCGTCATTCGCCGCCGTCTAATTTACAATCTCTTTCTAGTATATTCGATTTCTGAATTTTCTGCAAAAAACTTTTTGAGTATGCTAATCAAATTTAAGAACTGATTGTGATTTTCGTACATTACGATTTTTCGTGTTAGGGTTTTTAGATTTGGAGTTTCTGAAACAAACGCATCTGTGATCTTCATTTCATTTATCATATGCGGACTTGTATTGCCTTATCTTACAGTTAATTTTTTGTTTAAAGCCATGAATCATGAATGTTTGCTATACGACTTACACCATTGTTTTTGTTTGATGACATGTGTGATATAATTTTTTGTTTACATTCCTTTACTCCATCAATAGATAGTTTTAGATTCATCTACACAAAAGTTAGAAATGGGATCTTTGAGAGAGGTACTTAGTGTGGTCTTTGGTGCATTGGATTTGGGAATCATTGAAAGAAATTGATATAGATTATTAGTTGAAATTTCATTAATATATTGTGATTAGTTAGGATATAGCTTTTACATCTTCAATTCTTTCAAATCTCAGATAAAAGCTTGATGCTGGTATTTAAAACAGTGATTGCTGTTGTGAAACCGGATACTTTAATATGAATGAATAAAAACTTAGCAAGAAGCCTATATTGAAGTATGTTTAGAACCTCCTCATTGGTAGTCTTTTGATATCATACGGATCTTAATGAATCAAGTACCTTTGATTTTCGTTTATTTGCGAGTAGAATGCTGCATTGAGGTTGAACAACAATCTCTTAAATCTTGTATAAATTAGTTATATCATTTTGAGAAGGTGTATGTTGCAACATAAACATTTAGTTTTTACCATCCTTTATGCTTCATTTATCTATTTTGGTTGATTTTTTATGATCTTGGTTGAACCTTTTTGTATTCGTTTATCTCTATTTATGAATAAATTTGGATTTGGGTGCCAATCCTTCTAATGATGTTTCATATGATTAATTTTAGTTTTAGGATAAACCAGTAGGAAAGGCTACAGAATGGGGCGTGTGCGTACCAAGACTGTTAAAAAGTCCTCTAGGGTAGTGATCGAGAGGTATTATGGGAAGATGACTCTGGACTTCCACACTAACAAGAAGATATTGGAGGAAGTTGCTATCATTCCATCCAAGCGTCTTAGGAACAAGATTGCTGGTTTCTCTACTCACCTCATGAAACGTATCCAAAAGGGACCAGTTAGGGGTATTTCGTTGAAACTCCAAGAGGAAGAAAGGGAGCGTCGCATGGACTTTGTGCCTGATGAGTCTGCCATCAAGACTGATTTGATCGAGGTTGACAAGGAGACCATTGAAATGCTTATGGCTCTTGGCATGGGTGATCTCCCTGGGGTGGTCAAGGCGTCTGTTGAACCACAAGCTTTGCCATCGGTCCCTGCTTTTGGTAGGGGTGGTGGTGCTGGTGGTTTTGCAAGGAGATATTGAAGACCTTGTTAGGATAAACTTCGTTTTTATTGGGTATTTTTGTTGCAAAATTATTTTAGTTATGGGTTGGTTCTTTTTTGATCTGTGATTCACATTTTTGAGATGTGTAACAAAGACTTGGTTAATAATTAGGTTTACTGATGATTTTTGTTGGACTTTTGATAGGCAGAATCTCCTTGTGGTTCTTTTATCATTTGCAGCTTCTGTCTGTTTTTATGTTATCCTTGTTTTGGTGTTCTTCGGGTCATGAGTTCTATGAATAGCAAAATAGATCCATAAAGTTAATTATTATTGCAGTTTGTTCACGTTTTTAATTTACAGAGTACGGTCTGTTATTAGTCATTTGAAAGAGGTTTGAGGAACCTGAACTTACTTCTTGATGCACAGCCTAATCTCTGGATGTGCATAGATGTTTCTCGAATGAATGGGACCATCCAGTTTTACGTATAAAGTAGTCATGTATGGTAAAAACGAGCTTATAAGTAAGATAAAATGGCCTAAAGTGGTATGTTAAAACATTAATTGGAAGAAATTGTTCATTGAAACAGAGGGTGTAGTCGGACAAAAATGGTTTTTTTTTGGGTGTTCCACCAAAAGGGGTGGAACTCCATGGAAGTAGAGCAAAAATTGGGTTATCATCTCAATGGCCACCTCATAAAAAACCATTTAATTTATAGCCCTGCTACTGTCATCACCTCTACCTCCACAGTCCATCACCTCCAACACCAACTACCTTGCTGACCAACTTCACCTCCTCCAAGGTATAAGTAAAAATTCAATAACTAAAAGGACTAGTAACACTAATATTGGGAGATGAAATTTATAAGAGGATGTATTTTTCTATATGATATAGACATTGTAATATACTATAATAACTTGGATTCTAATTAAGGGCCAAATGTACATTAATTTGTTCTTGTATTGGAAGTTGAGAAGTCAGCAGTTACCGGATAGCAAGAGTTGCGACTTTTGATTGGTACCTCAGCTTTACTGGAAGATTAATTTACATATATAAATTCTGATGGTATGAGCCAAGGTTGTAGTTGCAGTACTTTAGGCTTCGAATTCCGTTATCGCTTAATTAAAAGATGTCAGCAAAAAGAGACAAAGTTCCAGCCATTGGCATTGATCTTGGAACCACCTACTCTTGTGTGGCTGTTTGGCAACACAACCGTGTCGAGATCATAGCAAATGATCAAGGAAACCGCACAACCCCCTCTTATGTTGCTTTCAACGACACCGAACGTTTGGTTGGTGATGCTGCCAAGAACCAGGCTGCCTACAACCCCACCAACACCATCTTCGGTCTGTTACTTTTCCTTCTTTTTTTGCCATTTATTTGTTCATATGTATATTTATTTATATATATAAAGCAGATGTTAAGCGGTTGATTGGGAGAAGAGCGAGCGATGAAACTGTACAGGAAGATATCAAGTTGTGGCCTTTTAAGGTTATTGCAGGTAGTGGTGACAAGCCAAAGATTGTAGTGACATACAAGGGTGAAAAGAAGAAATTTGCTGCTGAAGAGATCTCTTCCATGGTTTTAGCCAAGATGAAAGGGGTCGCTGAGTCATTTCTTGGCTCAACTGTTGAAAAGGCCGTGATTACTGTTCCGGCTTATTTCAATGATTCTCAACGGCAATCGACTAAGGATGCTGCAACGGTTGCTGGACTCGAAGTTCTTCGCATGATTCATGAACCAACAGCAGCTGCTATTGCTTATGCTTTAGACAAGAGGGCTAGTACAGATGGTAAGATGAACGTACTTGTTTTTGACTTGGGTGGTGGCACCTTTGATGTCTCCCTTCTCACCATTGAGGTTAAAGCCACAGGTGGTGACACACATTTGGGAGGTGAGGACTTTGACAACAGAATGGTGGATCATTTTGTCCGAGAGTTTAAGAGAAAGCACAAGGAAGACATTAGTAGGAACCTGAAAGCTTTAGGTAGGTTGAGAGTTCAATGTGAGAGGGCAAAGAGGGTTATTTCAACAGCTATTCAGACTACAATTGACATTGATTGTTTGTCCAATGGTATTGATTTTACGGCAAAATTTACCAGAGCCAAGTTTGAGGAGGTTAACATGGACTTGTTCAACAAGTGCATGGAGCCTGTGAAAATTTGTTTGAGGGATGCGAACATGGAAAAGGAGAGCATTGATGAAGTGGTTCTTGTTGGTGGATCAACTAGGATTCCTATGGTACAAGAATTGTTGCAGGAGTTGTTCAATGGAAAGTTGCTTTGCCAGCGGATCAATCCAGATGAGGCTGTTGCCCATGGTGCTGGATTTCTAGCTGCAAAGTTAAGTGGCCTGGGTGACGAAGCTGTGCAGGGTCTGGAGTTAATTGATATTACTCCCTTGTCACTTGGTGTAGGTTGTAAGGGAGATGTTATGTCAGTTTTAATTCCAAAAAATACACCTATACCAACTAAGAAGGAAGATACGTTGTATACAGCTTATGATGATCAAAGTGTTGCATATATTCCGGTTTATCAAGGTGAGAGACTCAAAAGTACGGAGAACTATTTGTTGGGAAACCTTAAGCTATCTGGCCTTCCATCTGCTCCACGGGGAGAAGTTGAGATAAATGTATGCTTTGAAATAGATGACAATGGGATCCTACATGTCTCAGCCAGGGAATTAACTACTGGCATGAACAATGCGATCAAGATAACTGGCAATGGTAGTCTGTCAAAAGTGGAGATCGAGAAGATGATCCAAGATGCCAAACGATATAAGTTAGAGGATGAAGTACACATGAAGAAGGTGAAGGCCCATCAAAGTTTAAACAAATATGCATGTAAGTTGAGGTCCAAGATTAAGAGTTACAAGGTTCAGTTGATGCTTAGAAAGACGGGGCTCAGTGTTGAAGACTTGAAAGAGATAAAATATCAGATCAAAGAGACAATAAAGTGGCTTGACAAAAACTCTGTTGCTGATCTTGATGAGATAAAGGAGAAGGAGTTGGAGCTTGACAATTTATGCAGACGGACCAAGTCATACCTTACAAAATGACAATTCACTACTTTTTAAATGGCTGTTAATAATTAAGAATTCTGTTGTTAATCTAGCCGTGGATTATTATAATTCAAAATTATCAGATATAGTTTTATAATCTATCAACACTGAAGTATTTAGCTAGCTATATAACAATTTTCTTTTTGAAGATTTCGATCTATCAACTTCTATCATGATACAGTCCTCAGTTAACTATTCTATTGTATTTATGAGCCAATTATTTCAACTAGAGTTGCTGTCTGGAGCATGAACCAAAATTAGTGTCCGATGAATCTGCCATCAAAACTGGTCTGATTGATGTTTACAAGTTACTATGTACATATGATTGAAAAATGAGATTTTGATATGAAAATTTGATTCAATAAAACTGTGTTTGTTAGCTTATTTCCTTAAAAAGTTATAAAGTGGAGAAGATAGTGAACCTAGGAGGTGAAAAATAAAAAGAATCGAATTTCATTTACATTTTTGTTTTAGAGTTTACTACTTCGTGTTTAGTAGAGCGTGTGGTTATTTATTTTTATTTTTAAATTAGGGAAAATTTCATCTACAGCTTTAAAACTTTCTATATTACGTAAATATTCTTGTAAAATTTGAAACTACGTATATATCTTTTTAAACCTCTAGTATTCACATATATGTCATTCTTTATAATTTAATTATTATTAATACATTTAAAAAATACAAATCATTATCTCTAAATTCAATTTATTTTTTAAATTACTTAACTACCATTCTCAATATTCTTCCCAAAATCGTGTGCGATTACTCTGTTCCCAAAATCGACTTGTTGCTTCGAGTACATGAATGTGTATCCACAAATTTCTTAACCTACAAAAAATGTATAATAAGCACACGTTTTTGTTAACAAAACAATCACATTTAAAAATGTATAATTTTAAACCGCACACGATTTTGGGAAGATTATTCAATAGAATAGTTAAGTAATTTAAAAAATAAATTCAATTTAGAGATAATGATTTATATATTTTAAATGTTTTAATAATAATTAAATTAGGAAGAAGGACATATATGTGAGTTCTAGAGATTTAGAATTACGTAGTTTCAAACTTTACAAAAGTATATACGTAATATATAAATAAAACTTTACAAAACTAAAGGCATAATTGATGAGTTTATTAATTTATGATGATGAGCTTAATTAATTATAAATAAACTAAATATTATATTTTATTAAAGCATCTTCTACAACTTCTCTAAAATAAAACAAATGTAGCTTTTGAGTGTTTTTTCCTCCATAACATTAGAAAAAAAAAAGAAAATTTCTCTGGATACAAAGAATTCTCTAAAAATGATGACTAAAAATAATATTAGTGAAAAATATTATTTTACAATTCCAGCAATACAAGTTTTGGAAATTAAATGTCTAGACGATAGAAATATTTTATTTGAAGAGTTTGTTGAGGACAATGAGGAGTAACATACTTTTTCGAGTTTTTGATTTTTGATTCTTCATTTTGGAAAAATTTGAAGAATTTGTTATAATTTCTCTAAAAACTTTTAAGGCTATGTTTGGCAAACTAGCTGATAAGCTAGCTGGTAGCTGATAAGCTAGCTGATGAACAAATTATGTTTGACAAAAACTAGCTGATAACCATTTAAATGACTAAAAAAGACATCCTGAAAAAATAATAATTAGTATTAATGAGGGCATAATCGGAAAAGATGACAAAAAACTTCTCATAAGCTACTCAAAGTAGCTTATCAATAAGCCAGCTTATAAGTTAGCTTATAAGTCAGCTTATGTGCATCCAAACATGTACACTGAAAATAAGCTAGCTTAGTTTTGCCAAACAATGCCTAAGGCTATGTTTGGCAAACTAGCTAATAAGCTAGCTGATGAAAAAATCATGTTTGGCAAAAGTAGCATATAAGAATCTAAAATGACCAAAAAGGGCACATTAAAAAATAATAGTAATTAATAATTAATATTAATGAGGGTTATAATTGGAAAATATGACAATAAACTCCCAAAACACTACTCCAAGTAGCGTTTCAATAAGTTAGCTTATAAGCTAACTTATGGTTTGCCAAACATATACACTGAAAATAAGCTAACTTATAAGCCAACTTATAAGCTATCTTATTTTTACCAAACATAGCCTAAAATAAATTACATTCAGCTCCAACAGATTATTTGTTTTATAGATTTAAACATAAATTATATTATTATAATATTTTTTATGTTTATCATCCCAACATATTTATTAAAAAAACTTTATATAAAATAGTAATAATTTAATCATATTGATGACATTAAATAAAAAATAATTATTTCTTTCTTTCTCTCATTCAACCTTTAAAAAAATTTCTAAACTTGGAATTTTTTTATTATCCACTATTTTAAAGAATATTAATCCATTGGAGCATGTAACAATTTATTTTAAAGATGCTTTAAATGACACAAACCAACAGGTAGATGAATTTTGCAAGAGAATATATATATATTTTTACATGATGTAGCCATTGGAACATATAATAACTTTAATTCAAAAGGGTTCTTGTATTGAAAGTCGATAAGTCACCAAGTAACGAAGCAGTTACCAGATAGCAAGAGTTGTGACTTTTGATTGGTGCCTCCACTAAATTAAAGATTAATTTAGATATAAATTCTGACCCACGGTCCTAGTTGGAGAGTGGACTAGAATTCCATTATCGCTTAAAACATGTATGCAGGAGCCATTGGTATGTTGCCTTTAACGACAATAGTTATTTAAATTACTTAAAAACAGTTTTGATTGAGATCATAGCAAATGATCAAGGAAACCGCACAACCCCTTCCTATGTTGCCTTTAACGACACTGAACGTTTGGTTGGAGACGCTGCCAAGAACCAGGCTACCTATAACCACACCAACACCATCTTCGGTCAGTTAATCATATTACTTCTTTATATATATATATACATAGCTTTTGTCATTTCTTTAATTTCAAACTAGCTAGTATTATATATGGTATAATTATCCA
Organism: Silybum marianum; assembly: GCA_036898165.1. Taxonomy (NCBI): domain Eukaryota; kingdom Viridiplantae; phylum Streptophyta; class Magnoliopsida; order Asterales; family Asteraceae; genus Silybum; species Silybum marianum. The sequence goes on from CM072532.1 coordinate 7,423,815, forward strand.
ACAGATGTTAAGCGGTTGATTGGAAGAAGAGTAAGTGATGAAACTGTTCAGGAAGACGTTAAGTTATGGCCTTTTAAAGTGGTGGCTGGGAATGGCGACAAGCCAAAAATTGTAATCACATACAAGGGTGAAAAGAAGAAATTTTCTGCTGAAGAGATATCTTCCATGATTTTAGTCAAGATGAAAGAGGTCGCTGAGACATATCTTGGGTCAACTGTTGAAAAGGCGGTCATCACCGTTCCAGCTTATTTCAATGATTCACAACGACAATCAACAAAGGATGCTGCAAAAGTCGCTGGACTCGAGGTTCTTCGCATGATTAATGAACCTACAGCAGCTGCAATTGCTTATGCTTTAGACAAGAGGGCTAGTACAGATGGTAAGATGAATGTACTTGTTTTTGACCTGGGTGGTGGCACCTTTGATGTCTCACTTCTCACCATTGATGAAGAGGGAGCCATTGAGGTTAAAGCCACGGGCGGTGATACACATTTGGGAGGTGAAGACTTTGACAACAGAATGGTGGATTATTTTGTCAAAGAATTCAAGAAAAAGCACAAGGGAGACATTAGTAAGAACCTAAAAGCTTTGGGTAGGTTGAGGGTTCATTGTGAGAGGGCAAAGAGGGTTATTTCAACAGCTATTTTAACTACCATCACTATTGATTGTTTGTTTAATGGTATTGATTTTTCTGCGAAATTTACTCGGGCCAAGTTTGAAGAGGTTAACATGGATTTGTTCCTTAAGTGCCTGGAGCCTGTGGAAATTTGTTTGAAGGGTGCAAATATGGACAAGGAGAGTATCGATGAAGTGGTTCTTGTTGGTGGATCGACTCGGATTCCTAAGGTTCAACAATTGTTGCAGGAGTTCTTCAATGGAAAAAAACTGTGTCAGCAGATCAATCCTGATGAGGCTGTTGCCTTTGGTGCTGGATATCTAGCTGCACACTTAACTGGCATGGGTGACAAAGCTGTGAAGGGTCTGAAGCTAATTGATGTTACTCCCTTGTCACTTGGTGTAGATTGTAAGGGAGATGTTATGGCTGTGTTAATTCCAAAAAATACACCTATACCAACCAAGAAAGAAAGTACTTTTATTACAGTTGTAGATGATCAAACTTCCGTGGATGTTATGGTGTATCAAGGTGAGAGACTCAAATCCACAGAAAACTATTTATTGGGACAATTTACGCTGTCTGGTCTTCCATCCGCTCCCCGTGGGGAAGTTAAGATCTATATATGCTATGAGATAGATGCCAATGGGATCCTGCACGTCTCAGCCAGAGAAGTAACTACTGGTATGAATAAAGCGATCAAGATAACTGGCAATGGTGGTCTGTCAAAAAAGAAGATTGCCAAGATGATTGAAGATGCTGAACGATACAAGCAAGAGGATGAAGCACACATAAAAAAGGCAATGGCTCGTAAAGCCTTAGATGACTATGCGTATAAGTTGAAAGTCAACATTAAGCAATACAAGGTTCGATTGAGGCTTATAAATCTGGGGCTTTGTGTGAAAGAGTTAGAAGACATAGAATATCAGATCAAGGAGACAATCGAGTGGCTTGATGAAAACCCTGATGCTGATACTTATGAGTTAAAGGACAAGGAAATGGAGCTTGACAGTATATGCAGACGGACAAAGTATATCCTTTGATATACTTTTTTGATCTATAAATTATCAACACTTAACTAGCTAGAATAATATTATTTTATCCTTTTGAAGATTTTGATACATTACCTATTATGGGGGAATATCACGTGTAACTGTCATTTTGTTAGCTGTGTTTCCCAAACGTTCAAACTTTTTTTAGATGATAGTCCTGAAAAATCTTGATAATCGCAATAAGTTTTTAAAACCGAGTCTGAGAGGAATAGCTACAAACATTCAAACTTGTCCCAAAAATATTTTTTGTGTAGAAATACATACGTTGAGATATTCTACTACTACATGCCAAAGAGGGTTGTCTACAAAGTTTAAGTGAGTAGGAGTGTAGGACTAGCATAAGCCCTAGGACATCTAAACATGTACAGTCAAGTGAGTCGTGTTCTACACCATACAGGCAATTATAGAGTTCCACGCATCGTATACGCATTGATATTGTGCATTAGTTAGTATTTTGCATATATAACATCTTATGCTAAAGCTTGAAAAGGCCTTGAGCTTAAAAAGCCCAAAACATGCATGCTGTGAAAAAGCCTGATCATGCCTATTTTAACATCCAAAACCTGGATTTTTTTGAGCCTTTTGCATCTCAATTGTATGTAGTAACCCTACTAGTAGGGGTGTTCCAAAAAACCATTGGACCGCTCAAACTGGTCGAACCAAGTCAAGCTGGGCCGTTTTTAGCGGTTTAAACAGTCTGGCGGTTCGATCTGGTCTGAAAAATAGTCACACCGATCGGTCTGATTTGGTCAACAGTTTGAATGGTTTTTTTTGAGCGGTTTGGACCTAAACGACCACCAAAAATATAACTAAATATATTAGTTATATTTAGTTTTTATGTTATAGATTCAACTTTATGGCACAATTAAAAAAATTGTCCATGACATTATGTTTTTAGGTTAAACCATCTAAACGGGACTGCCCATACCTCTACCTACTAGGGCTTAGGGAGTGTGTTACGAGAATTCAAGGATGAGGGGTTACATGTAGAATCAGTAAGTGCAAGGACCTGTTTTGCTAAAATTTCAAAACTAGTTGAATTGAATTGAATAAAAACAAAGAAAAACCGTCAAAATGCGCGGGCAGAAGTAACTTGAAAGTGGGCATCGTGGCTTGGTTGTTTCATTCGAAAGCTATACTCAGTAAATTCACCTCTCATTATTTAGGGTTTGAAACCGTCTAGAAACAGTCGTGAACCAAGGGAGAAATCGGCTGGACTAGAAGCTAGAGTTCCAACGAGTTTTAGATCAAACAACGACGAATTGTGGGTAAAATTTCAAACCAAACTTTCAATTACTTGTTCCTGAATTACTATATAATGTTTCTAAGTATTCTAATGATAAAATTTAGTTGAAATAATGGTCTAAGATCATCGATTTAATAAAATTGCCGATGAGAAAGTGAAGAAACTTCAAAATTCGAGCTTATTGGTTCGTATTAGTTGTTATTTTACTTTTACTATTGCGAGTGTTGATGTATATCAGTATTAAGGATACAATGCATAAATAACAAAGACTCGGTTGAGAAACTGACAAAATCTGTCCCCCCGAAGTGGCGAGGTCGCTGTTGGGCAGATTGGGGAAGAACCAGGTGAGGCGTGGGTCTGGATCAGCGAGTCCTCCGTGCTGGGCTGCGCTGCTGTACGGCTCCGCACCTCCGCCTTCGCCGTGCAGTGCTGCTGATCTCATTTATAATAGCGGGCCAAGTATGGTATTATAGTGGGCTGTTGCAGTTAATATACATATTTTTTCCAATTGTGATTCCATTTAAAAGATTACTGTTATTATTTTAGTTTAAACGCTTGTTTGATTATGTTATTCATTAATTTTAGTTTTGCTAGTTATTTAATTAATTTCAGTTTTATGTCATCAATATATATATATATATATATACTTTGACCAATCCGCCATTGATTAGTGACGGATTTTTCCATTATTGAATTCCGTCCGAAAGTGAAAAAATAGGAAAAAGCTATAAACACATATTCAATAACTAGGGCTGAAATGAAGAAGTTGAAATTTCTAATTTGTAAACTCATCATTAATTACAGAACAACATCAATAGGATATGAATTTTTGTAAGAGAATGTGTTTTTCTATATGATGTTGTCATTGGAGTATATAGTAACTTTCACAAGCAGTTACCAGATAGCAAGATTTACATCTAAATTCTTGTTGTAGTTGCAGGTAGGCTTCGAATTCCTTTATCTCTTAATTAAAACATGTCAACAAAAAGAGGCAAAGTTCCAGCCATTGGCATCGATCTTGGAACCACCTACTCTTGTGTGGCTGTTTGGCAGTACAACCGTGTCGAGATCATAGCAAATGATCAAGGAAACCGCACAACCCCCTCTTATGTTGCTTTCAACGACACCGAACGTTTGGTTGGTGATGCTGCCAAGAACCAGGCTGCCTACAACCCCACCAACACCATCTTCGGTTAGTTACTTATGCTTCTTCTTCTTCTTTATATATATATATGGTTTTCCTATAAAGTTGAGTTAGATGTACATATAAAACAGATGTTAAGCGGTTGATTGGCAGAAGAGTAAGTGATGAAACGGTTCAGGAAGACATAAAGTTGTGGCCTTTTAAAGTGGTGGCTGGGAGTGGCGACAAGCCAAAAATTGTAGTAACATACAAGGGTGAAAAGAAGGAATTTTCTGCTGAAGAGATCTCTTCTATGATCTTAGCAAAGATGAAAGGGGTCTGAGAGACATATCTTGGGTCAACTGTGGAAAAGGCGGTCATCACTGTTCCTGCTTATTTCAACGATTCACAGCGACAATCAACAAAGGATGCTGCAAGTGTTGCTGGACTTGAAGTTCTTCGCATGATTAATGAACCAACAACAGCTGCAATTGCTTATGCTCTAGACAAGACGGCTACTACAGATGGCAAGATGAATGTACTTGTTTTTGACCTGGGTGGTGGCACCTTTGATGTTTCCCTTCTCACCATTGACCAAGGGGGAACCATTGAGGTTAAAGCCACAGGTGGTGACACCCATCTGGGTGGTGAAGACTTTGACAACAGAATGGTGAATCATTTTGTCCGAGAATTCAAGAGAAAGCACAAAGAAGACCTTAGTAAGAACCTAAAGGGTTATTTCAACAACTATACAGACTACAATCGACATTGATTGCTTGTTTAATGGTATTGATTTTTCTGCAACATTTACCCGGGCCAAGTTTGAGGAGGTAAACATGGACTTATTCAACAAGTGCATGGAGCCGGTGAAAATTTGTTTGAGAGATGCGAATATGGACAAGTGGAGCATAGATGAAGTGGTTCTGGTTGGAGGATCAACTCGGATTCCTAAGGTACAACAATTGCTGCAGGAGTTTTTCAATGGAAAGTTTCTTTGCCAGCGGATTAATCCAGATGAGGCCGTTGCCCATGGTGCTGGATATCTAGCTGCAAAATTAAGTGGCCTAGGTGACGAAGCTGTGCAGGGTCTGGAGCTAATTGATATTACTCCCTTGTCACTTGGTGTAGATACTGAGGGAGATTTAATGGTTGTGTTAATTCCGAAAAATACAGCTATACCAACCAAGAAGGAAGATAAGTTGTATACAATATATGATGATCAAACTATTATGGATTTTGAGGTGTATCAAGGTGAGAGACTCAAAAGTAAGGAAAACTATTTATTGGGAAAACTTACGCTCTCTGGCCTTCCATCTGCTCCCCGGGGGGAAGTTGAGATCAATGTTTGCTTTGAGATAGATGCCAATGGGATCCTGCACGTCTCAGCCAGAGAATTAACTACTGGCTGTAACAATGCGATCAAGATAACTGGCAGTGGTAGTCTGTCAAAGGTGGAGATTGAGAAGATGATGAAAGATGCTGAACGATATAAGTTGGAGGATGAAGCACACATGAAGAAGGTGATGGCCCATGAAGATTTAGTCAAATATGCTTGTAAGTTGAGAGCCAAGATTAAGCTATACAAAGTACGGTTGAGACTTATAAAGATGGGGTTTAGTGCAAAAGACTTGGAAGACGTAGAACATCAGATCAAGGAGACAACTGAGTGGCTTGATGAAAATCATGATGCTGATATTGATGAGTTAAAGAATAAGGAAGTGGAGCTTGACAAATTATGCAGACGGACCAAATGGTGCCTTTCAAAGTGACAATTTATAACTATTGGTTGTTTGCAAGCAAGAATTCTCTAAAACTAGTAATTAGAATATTTTACGATATATGAACACTGAAATAGCTAGCTATTATATTATGTGTTTTAGAAGATTTTGATCCATGATGAACTAGCTTCTGTGGGTGATCGATCATGTGTTTTTTTTTGAAGATTTTGATCCTTTATGTACTGCCTTTTGTTGGTGATGCACCATGCTATTGGCGTGCATCGGATATCCTCCTTTTGGTTGTCGAGGCAGTTTCACGTTCTTCTCGTAGAAATGATGACCAAGATGCTAATATTCGAAGCAAATTTTACACATTTTACTTAGCTAGTGGTTCTGCCTGGAGCTAGATAATTCCGATATGTATTCGGATTCTTTCTTCCATGGTTGATTTGGAACATCATTTGTAGAAGCTTGATTTGGAACATCATCCATGGTTGGCAGGCCATAGGTGAGATGTAAAATGGGTCTCTTGATAAGTATAAAAAAATTCAATATATTATATTTATCATCAAAAATAACATTGAATTCAAAAAATACTAATACAGTAATTAATACAAAACCATTTTTTTCAAGTATTATCCGACACAAAATCAATCAATAATTACTTATATATTTAATATTATGTATCATATAATAATGAGTCAATAATGTATGAAAAAAACAAAAGTAGTTTTGAAATTCAGCTTGTTTCATTTGAAAGCTATACTCGTAAATTCACCTTTCAGTAGGGGTTGAAATCCGTCTAGAAACAGTCGTGAACCAAGGGAGAAATTGGCTAGAAGCTAGATTACATAAAACCATATTATAACATTGACAGAGGTAAAGAATAAATCAAACCACGATGACCATGCATATAATTATTTCATTTAGAGGGACCCAATCCAAAATAACCACGGAAGACAAAATTTGTAATTTACTCTTTTAGTTTTAAATGTTTGTTTGATTATTTCAATGATTCTCAACGACAATCAACAAAGGATGCTGCAAACGTTGTTGGACTTGAAGTTCTGCACATGATTAATGAACCAACAGCAGCTGCAATTGCTTATGCTCTAGACAAGCCGGCTACTAAAGATGGCAAGATGAATGTACTTGTTTTTGATCTGGGTGGTGGCACCTTTGACGTCTCCCTTCTCACCATTGACGAAAAGGGAACCATTGAGGTTAAAGCCACGGGTGGAGACACACATTTGGGAGGGGAGGACTTTGACAACAGAATGGTGGATTATTTTGTCAAAGAATTCAAGAAAAAGCACAAGGGAGACATTAGTAAGAACCTAAAAGCTTTGGGTAGGTTGAGGGTTCATTGTGAGAGGGCGAAAAGGGTTATTTAAACAACTATACAGACTACAATCGACATTGATTGCTTGTTTAACGGTATTGATTTTTCTGCCAAATTTACTCGGGCCAGGTTTGAGGAGGTTAACGTAGACTTGTTCAAGAAGTGCATCGAGCATGTGAAAACTTGTTTGAAAGATGCAAATATGGTCAAGGAGAGCATTGATGAAGTGGTTCTGGTTGGTGGATCAACTCGGATTCCTATGGTACAACAATTGTTGCACAAGTTGTTCAACGGAAAGAAACTCTGCCAGCGGATCAATCCAGATGAGGCTGTTGCCCATGGTGCTGGATTTCTAGCTGCAAAGTTAAGTGGGGTGGGTGATGAATCTGTACAGGGTCTGGAGCTAATTGATATTACTCCCTTGTCACTTGGTGTAGATTGTAAGGGAGATGTTATGGCTGTGTTAATTCCAAAAAATACACCTATACCAACCAAAAAGGAAAAAATGTGAATATTATGGTTTATCAAGGTGAGAGACTCAAAAGTTCCAAGAACTGTTTGTTGGGAACCTTTACGCTATCTGGCATTCCATCTGCTCCGCGGGGAGTAGTTGAGATCAATGTATGCTTTGAGATAGATGCCAATGGGATCCTACACGTCTCAGCCATTGAATTAACTACCGGCAGTAACAATGCAATGGAGATAACCGGCAATGGTAGTCTGTCGAAAGTGGAGATGGAGAAGATGATCGGAGATGCTAAACGATATAAGTTTGAGGATGAAGCACATGTGAAGAAGGTAATGGCCCATCAAAGTTTAGTCAGATATGCTTGTAAGTTGAGAGACAAGATTAAGAGTTATGAGGTAAGGTTGAGGATTATAAAGATGGGGTATAGTGCAAAAGAGTTAGAAGATGTTGAACATCAGATTAAGGAGATAGTTAAGTGGGTTGACGAAAATAATGATGCTGATGCTGATGCTGATGGGTTAAAGAAAAAGGAAGTAGAGCTTGACAATATATGCATACGGACCAAAGGGTGCCTTTCAAATAAATGACAATTTATAACTACTGGTTAATTGTCAGCAAAGCAAGCCAGAATTCTCTAAAACTAGCTAGTAATTAGAATATTTATTTATGAACTATTTTTTTTGTTAACTAGAGTTTGAAATGTTGCTATGTTAGTTCATGTTCTGGGTACCCATTCGTTCCTGGAATTCCGTTGGATACATTGGGTTATTTTCATTATTTAGATTGCAGATATATATATATATATTTGATGAGTTATGATCAATTTATAAATGATTCTTTGTTTTATTCGGACCATTTATTCAAACATAAAAGAAAAACATCATTTTTTCTAAACTAATATAGAAAACTTAATGTATGTATTATATATATATATATATATAGGAGAGGGATCATACGAGAACCACCCATTTTTAAAGAAATAAAGGAACACCTTGTGGACCACATATGATGTGGGTCCTACATAATATTAAATCATTTCTGATTTAATATTAAATCATATTAAACCATAAATGATTTAATATTTTGTAGGATCCACATCATACGTGGTCCAAAAGGTGTTCCTTTTTTCCTTTAAATTTACAAAGTTCTCATTTGAACCTTCCTCTATATATATACATGGCTTATAAAAAGAACACATGAAAATCGACACTAGCTTTAATATAGGACAAATTGCAAAACAAAATGTATACTTTCACTGCATTCCTGTGTTCTAAAACAAATAGGTTTGGTAAGCTGAATGATCTTCACATTTTTATTAAATGGAGTAATATATTAGGTTATCAAATTTTGTCTTATTAATTTGTTGTTTTAATTAACAAAATTTGAATTTGGTAGATCATTTTACTTCGTCCTAACATTTTATCGTAATGTTATTGTGTAAGATGCATAATTGTTGGTCCAATAAACTTAAAGATAATTTAAGTACTATATTTAAGACCGTTTATGCATCATAACATGTTCATTTTGCAAATTGCGAACCTTATTTATATGGTTAAAACATTTTCAAAAAGATTTAAAATTGGAACAACATAATTATATGTTGTTTGAAATATGGGTGGAACTTAGAATTTCTTATATTAAATGAAGGAATTGAGAGAATGCATGGCAATAAGTTTTAGAGAATTTTGGGAAGACAAGGATTGCACAACAAATGACCGTAAATGAATTAAATGTTATATTTGCCCCCACAGGTTAAAAGCAAAACTGATACATGCAGCCTTTGTTACACCCACAGGATCACACACCTACTCCTTTTCAAATAAATGGTTAAAATAACTTTAATCATAACAAGCAAGTTATAATTTAAAATCTTGTTTTAAATATATTTTAAAAATATTGTTTGACGAACAAAATAGAGAAATTCAGTGACATTAATTACTATCATTTATTTTTGTAACAATATGATGGTGATAGTAAATATGTGGTTTCAAGTTGAAGAATTTCCAAAAATATTAAACGACGCACTTTTTATGGAAAATTTGTAAGATAGACGAGTCATAAAATTTATGTTACGGAGATATGATCTTAATTTCGTTTAAAAAATAGCACAACAATTTGTTTGAAATGTTTAGAACATGTGAAAGATGTATTATAGTAACAATTACATAGAATTTAGATATAAACAACAAAAGATGTATTATAACAACAATATGGAGAGTTCACCCGGGTATTGACTCTATTATCTGGGTGAACTCTCGGCTTCATAAAAGTACGAAGGCCATTTTCATGACGGCCTGCTACTTTATCCGGTGTTTTCGCAATAGATCTCTCTTTAAAAGCTCCAAACCAAGGTTAAGTGAACTGTTTGATTTTATTGTCGAAAAGTCTTTTAGTTGTTGGGTGATTCTTAGATGTAAGGAGAGTCGAAAAAACATCGTAGAGTGGAGAACTTCACCTGGTAACTGTCTTGATATGTTGTAATCTTTCCGCTAGCCTCTTGCTAGCTTTGTTTAAATGAATTGCAGTTTCCAAAAAAAAAAAACAATAAAATAAAGCTTTAAAATTAGTCTATTAAAACGAAAATCTACCATATTATTGTGAAATTGTGTTATATGTTTCATTGTTGAAAATACAAACGAAGTATAATATATGCATTATTTGTGGTTTTTAAAATACGAAAACAGAAAATTCATTTGATGCTTATTATTAAATATTATATCTAATTGTTTTTTTTAAATAGATTTCAAATTAACAGAGGTTTTTTAAGTAATAATTTACTATGACAAATTAATTATTAAAAAAGTTTATCTCAAATCCATTTATGTGACAATAGTCTGATAACTATCGGTGACTCATTGTACTAACAAGTTAGCTAACATTAGGGAAATTTTTAGTCCCAAATCTATAGATAATGTTGCATATTTGCAAATCATGAAGATATCGGTTTTGAGGCTTTGATCATTGCAGAGGTGAGGAATTTAAGGAAGAAGACGCAACTTTATATATATATATATATAACAATGACAGGTTTGGAATGGGATAAAGCCCAAACTAAATATTTCCTATCATCATAGTCTTCCAACAAGCCATCAAAGGCAAGACCATCTGGTCTATTATTCGTAGATTAGTGTTTGCTGAAACCGTCTACCAGGGCCGGTCATAAGGTTTCTGATGCCCTGGGCGAAGACGTTTATAAATGCCCCCTCAAAGAACCAATAAAATTTTAGGAGTTTTTTACAATGTTGAATCTGGTTAATAAACCTACACAAAATGTACAATGTGATAACATAAAAAATAACTTTGTTCAATAATTTGTAACAACAATATCGTCAATGAACCATTTTAAATAAATTAAAAAAACTACTTAGCACTTAGTAGAACTTTATAAATGATCATGCTAAAACAACTAATTGTTTCTAGAGTAGTTTGGTGTAACCAAACTATTTAATTTATTTATGAAGAAAACCCTCAAACGAAAGTTAAAAGAGTTATTTTGTACCAAATTGATCATATCTCAAACAATGATACAATAATAGGTTTTTTTAAAACAAAAACTCATACAAAATATTAATTTTATTCGGTTTTTATTTTTATTTCAGATAAAAAAAAATCATTAAACAAAAGGAAAAAAAATCATTAATAAAGTAGGAATCAAAGTATAAAAGTAAAATGTGAACAAATATAACCAATAATAACTTTGGTTGGATGGTAAAGTTGTCTAATTATGTAGAGATAGAGAAGGTTATGGGTTCAAGTCTTGTTAAATGCAAATATTATATTAGATTTTTATTAATAACAAGTTGGACTAGTGCTACCTGGGCCGACTTTGGGCTTTGATGCCCTGGGCGACCGCCCACTTCGCCCGGCCCTTGGGCCGCCCCTGCCGTCTACCACCTCTGGGCTGAACGGAATGATCGCATCTTCAAAGATAAACGAAGATCGTGTGATATGGTGATCAACACCATCTGGTCTAAGATTCTTAGCCTTAAGCTTAAGCCTTGCCCGAACGTTGCTCGGACCAGGATTGTCTGGAACCTTCCCTAGGGGTTGTTCCTTCTCTTTCTCTCTCCTTTGTTCCCTTCTTTTTTATCATCTTTCTCTGTCCTTGGTTAGTTGGTTTTGCTTTAAAAAAAATCCTTAAAAATCGTAAAATCTTTAAAATTAAAAGAAAAATCGTTTCTTTAATGAATACTTTTTTTCTTGATTGGAAGGGCCGCCCCCCTCTATATAAAAAAAAACAATGATAATTATTAGCAACAATGCTAATGATTTCTTGATTAGCAACAAACAATTGCAATGCAAACGAGATTATCAATTTCTATTCTCATGTATTTCCACTCCCAATCTCATTTTCAAATGGATGAAAGTAATCTCATCTTATGAAAATTGCAAACACGATTAGACCAGATAAGATATACCGTTCTAAAACAAAGTTGTTGTTCAAATGAGTGAAGTTATTGAATTCTAATTAGGCCTAACAAGAACAGAATCACGCTCTGTTTATTTATTTAATTTTATATGTGGATCTATTTTTATTTGGTTAATAATATACAAGTAGATCAATTTAATTAAGTTTTTAAAAAGTTAAAAGCTGTATGGGTACAAAAAGGTCGAAGTAGGTCACCTAACTTTCAATTTAGTATCACTTATATCAAAATACATAAGCAAAAATTTGTTTTATTATCAATAAATATTTCGTATAAAGCTAAGGAAATTAAACCAGATGTTTCGATATAGAAAAAAATCAAAAAATACATTTTTCATGTTAGGAATCGAAACAATTGATATGGGTGAAACTTTTGGTAGGAGGGATATGATATGCATTAATTAAACAAGCAACTAATTTTCCATATACCCAATAGTATTAATTACACATATACCAGCCCTCTTTCAATTTCACCTCTCTCTATCTGTGATCGCAATTAATACCAAACCAAAAGTATGGATGACAACACATGGGAATGAGGACTATACTATACACATAACACACACACACACACACACATCCATTTCAAAATTAACACTCCACTTGACTAAATGGGGAAGAACATGAATCTCATCCCTTCTCTCTTCTTACCCAACAAACACAAACAACTATGGCTATGGCCTTCTTGCAAACACCCCAAAACCCGCTCTTTTCGACACGATTCTTCGATCATGTTTAAGGATTCGTCGTTGGTTGAACCGGAAGTCGAGCTGACAACAACTACGACACCTGATTCCTGTTTCACGAACTCATCGGAATCTGCCAGCATTTCGACTGAGTCTGAGAAGTATTTTGACAACAATGAGTGTTCATCTGTGGAGACGATTGTTCGTGGGGCTCGGTCTGAACGATTGTTTTTCCAACCCGATGCCACAAGTTCGATACTCGAAACTCAAGGGAGTAGTGGTAGTGGTAGTGGTAGTGGTGGTGGTGGTGGTGGTGGTGGTGGTGGTTTGCCGTATAAAGAGAGTGTGGTGATGGAGATGGAGTCGGATAATCCGTATGGCGATTTCAAGAAATCGATGGAGGAGATGGTGGAGAGCCATGATTTGAAAGATTGGGATTGTTTGGAGGAGTTGTTGAGATGGTATTTAAGGATGAATGGGAAGAACAATCATGAACTCATCGTTGGAGCTTTTGTTGATTTGCTTTCTGGGTTTTCCGGTGGTGGCGATGGTGGTGGTGGTGGTGGCGGCGGCGGCGGTGGTGTTTGTTTTTCCGATCATTCTACAGCTACTTTCAGTTCTGCTGCTTCCACATTTTCTTCTCCGATCTCATCATCTCCTTTATCTGATCAGGTTGATAGAGGGAAGATCATCAAGGAAGGAAAAATGGTAACTAAATAATTTCTGTATATTTTTTTATTAATTAATTAATTAATTAACCCACTTATTTCTTTAATATTATTATATATACACACTAATTAATGACATTTTGTACACCTAAATTTGCTAGGTTTTCAACATTATAAATTACATTTCTATTTGATTCTTGAAATTTTATAAAACAAAAGAGACATGTACCTCTCACGTACAACAAGAGTCAAGGAACCAATTAATTAATATCGGTCATTTAATTACTAACGTATAATTTACGGTACAAAACTATCAAGGATCATGTTTAATTCATGTTAAGTATTACTACTATCAATTGACTCCATTACCCATTGTTGTTCCTAATAATGTTTAATTTGCATGAATTTTGTAACCTATTTCTTCATGGTTTATAGATGTAGATTGAAGGTTTGACCTTGAATTTTAGTAATTTTTAAATATTTAATTTATTATACTTTTTGGTAGGTATTGCACATACTTCAATTTAATTGCTAAGATTTGTATGTGTAATATATAGTAATAGATTTTGTAAATTTGTCATATATTTCAAGATACATGTGAGACTCATGTTTAGTGTCGCGACTAGAGCGTTATTTCCAATGATAAAATGAGGTTAAAGGCTTGATGTTAATAAAATATATAAATAAAATATTGGTGTTATCATAATATTTTTTGTCGCTCACAACCATTTCTTCAAATATGAGAAATCTCAAGTCTTTAAAATAAAATGCTCTTTAAATCAATATTCCAATAGGTCAAGTAATTTTCAAGTCTTTTTCAAATAACCATTGGAAATGCTCTGAAATAGTAATGACTAATATACATACATACATATATATGTATTGGTTTATTTATAAGATTTGTGATAATTCTTTCTTAAAATGGTCCGAGTAAGGATGAACATCGTATGGTATGATATATTTTGTTCAAATATCGCGTACCAATCAATTATAATTAGTATTATACATCTGAAATTCAAAATCGAAATATGTTGTATTCTATTTAAACTCTAATTAATAAATAATAAAAGAAATAAATCGGTACGGTACGGTATTACAGTCGTACATGAATTTTAATACCATGTACCAACCAAGTTTAGATAGTTAGTACGGACGTACGGTACTAACAATCAATTTGGTTGGGACCAATTAAATTGGTACAGTTGATATATTAATTGGTTGGTTTGTCATGTTACAAAATTGACACCCCTAGGCACCATTGTAACCTTTCCAACGAGAGTGATCACTTATAAATCATGTTTTCGAGGAAATAAAAAAAGCTAGAGGGCGAGTTGAATACGATTTACATTTGCTTTGTATAATCCAGAGATCCAACTTCGAAATATATAAATTATTTCATGAATTAGTATAGTAGAAGTACTTCAAACAAAAAACAACATAATTATGATTAATTAAAGGTAGAGACGGAACTAATAAGTGACATCTTAGTAACACAATTAATTCATATACTAGTTATTAGCATCGAAATTAAGTATGAGAAAGTGGATATAGAAATTAGACGATTTTAACAAATGGATGTCAAATTAAAGATGAGAAAATTAAAGAATCAAAACATGATCCATGTGTCAACCTCAATGGATAATGAAGCCATGAAAGAAGACCACTTAAATGTAACGAATTAATTGGGGGTACAATTCTAGTCACATGTGTTGTGGGAAATATGGCAAACATTAAAAACGAAGGGTGACCATTGATTGATGTCTATAAAATACAGACATCGTCAACTTTATTTAAACTCAAACAAAAATAATGTGTTTTCTCTTTCGTATACCAACATCCCACGTTATAATTTTGAGTCGAAAAATAAATTAATGTTTTGAATAAATTAGCACATAACTAAATTTAAAATTATTCGTAAATGACCTGTGCACTTTAGAGTAAAACTTTAGAGCATAACTTGATAGATTTTGAAGGGAAAATTAATACTTTAAGCAGTAGATTTCAATGAAAATACGTTTTATTTATGACATTATATTAATTTGATTATCAATACACATACATATAAAATTTTAGTTGATTAATTTTCTAATTAAATTTTGAAGGTTCACGTTATTCTTAGAGTAAATTACGGATTTGCTCTCTATGGTTATTTTTTTTGGTTTCGGTCGAGAATTTTTTTAATTTCAAATTTATCATTATAGTATGCATTTTTGTTCGGTTTTATTCCAAATTTGTTTTCATGTGATGTAACTTAACAAATGGAAGTTAATGGTTGTTAATCAGAGGAATCAAAACTGAATAAGAATACACACCACAATGATAAATTAATTGAAACAAAAAAATGTGTATGGACGAATCCAAGAAAAATCACAAACCACAAGGACGGCCAAATCCATAATTCCACTCTTATTTTAATAATAGAAAAATTAAATAATACTTTAAAACATAACTTAAATTCTCTTTAGTTTTTAAAGTAATTATCATCAATAATTAACAAACACTATAACAACGGACATTTTAGATTTGGCCAGGTGCAGATCGTATGTGAAGAAGAGTTAAGGTGAGAAACGTAAGAAATGATTTGAACATTTGATCACTTTTAATCTCTCACTCACCCATGAGTTACGCTCCTAACAAGAATTGATCTGGTGCATCTCGATGCATATCTTAGTGTCAATCTTCAATTAAGAATGATTTAAGAGTCCAGATCTCTTTTTACGTTTCTCACCATAACTTATCTTTTTACCAGAACTCAACCCTTGGATCTGATTATAATCTACAAACTTAATGTAAAGTATATATTCCTTATGATATAAACCAAACAAATCTCTTCCTTTACGAGACGTGACGTGACCCATTCAGGAGAGTGCTCCTTCTAAAATTTTATACGAGTCTTCCTATTAAGGCACCAAAACGATAGCAAATTTGAATCTCGAGAAGGATTAACGACTTCTTTCATCCTCGTTTTACTAAAAAAAAACCATAATTTTTTATATGTTACAGATAATTAGTGGTAAATATTTATTCACTAAAAGTAACATGTTTTGTTAGATGCGTTCAAATGGTTTTTTGTAGTTGGACCACCTATGTTGTAACAGTAACATGTTTGTTAGATGCGTTCAAATGGTTTTGTAGTTGGACCAACCACTTAAAGTGAAACTCGTGGTCCAATTATTATTTTTACCATATAAACACCCAAGTAGACAACTCTTAACTTGATGTTTTTTACATGAATTTAACAATAAATGAGTATTCATTTGGGGGGTGGGGGGATTATTTTATATTATATATGTATATATCTTTTGGTTGATTTCAGTATGATAATTATATTTTATTAAGATAACACTTATCACTACTAAACAAATGGTCTTTTCCAATAAAAAATTTCGACGGATTAAACCAAAGTCAACACCCGTAAAAATCCGTCGGAAATCTGAATTTGCAGCGAGGGTTTTTCCGACGGCCAAATCCGTCAGTAACCCTCTGTTTTTTAGTAGTGCGTTTTGTTATTTGTATATAAAATTGATTCCGGTAATTGTATCATTGCTTTGAAGATCCTGCATTAACATCTTGAATGCGAGTAATTAATCTAAGGTTACACCATAGATTAAAAAGAACTGTTAGAACATTTATTTCCATAATTAACCTTGCACACAATTTCATAAAAAAACAAACATCATTTACGTCGACAAATTAACCACCCACTTCTACTATACATTAATGATTTATATATATTGCATTTAGCTTGAAAGATACACGACTTGGATTATTATTACTGGTTGGTACACAATCAATTGTTAGAATAGTGAAATTGAACAATAATAGATCAACCACCTTCCAAATGCCTCACTATGCATGCTGAAATGATTTATCGTGCAATGTGAACCTACAGATGTATCCTATTCCACACAAAATTACAAATAAAACAACACTTTTCTTATCATTTAATTTGTGATTTTGAGTGATCTATATATATATATACATATCTTTTTTTAGAACTAGCGGAGGATAAAGTTAGCCGTTAGCTTTGTACTCAGACACGTTAGAGCGGGTCAGGTACCCCTGGCGGCCCGCAATCGCCTCTCTTTCCAACACCATAATTCTCCGAATTCGTCTGAGGAAAAGTCTCTTGCAAAACTCGAACTTGAGACCTACAAGGCAAAATCCCCCAAGGTTTCCCTTGGTGGCCAACTGAGCTAGCCCAGTTGGTTTATATACATATCTTTTAAAGGATGAGTATAGTAGAACAGTTATGGATATGATCGATCTCCATTAAAATGATGAGAAATTGATGATAAGTTGGTGTTGAAGTTTCTTAATTAATCTCTTTAGAGAGAAATATGAATTTTTATTGATAAGGATCTTAAAAGGTCAAAATGGGATTACAATTCGTCGTTGATGCATTGATATTGCACTAAGTGAGCTTTGAATCATAAAAATGCCTCTCATCTGCTATATCAAATTAAAAGGGGTTGAATACAAACACAACAAATTTTCACTTTTTAATTCTGTATGTTTTAAGGACACTTCAAAACTGCAATGGCATCAATCGTGCAAGGATGATAGCAATAGATCTAATTAGTATGAGTGCCTTTTTCTTTCGAATTCTTCATACATATATATGGTAGTTAGGGATACTTTCGAAGTAGATTTTATAAGAAGTAGATTCTATAAGTACTTGTTTCATAAAAAAAAATTACAAAATTTTAGAACATACTCAAGTAGGGTTAGGTTCAAATGTGAACTCATTTTTGGTTGTGAACGTGAGAACGAATCTCAGCTACGCATCTTCGGTTATGGTGGACGCGATCACGGAGGATTGACGCGATTCATGGGAGGGTGGAGATTATTAAAGGAGGGGAACCAGGTCAAAGCCGTCTTTATTGACCGGATAAGTGGCTGAGATTCGTCCTCACGTTCACAACAAAAAATGAGTTCACATTTGAACTTTATACTCAAGTATATCTATATGTTGTGCAAAAACAGAATAATTGTATGGCAAAACCCATAGGTCTTGTTTAGTTTGTGGGAATGAAATGGATTTGTGGGGATTTGGATTTCAAATTCATTCCATCCCCATGTTTTGTTTGTAGGTTTGCTTGGATTTGATATCCTAAGAGAATGTTTGGTTCGCGGAGTTCAAAGTAATTTAATGGATTTGGAAATCCTGAGAAGAGTATTGGTATTTCTAATCCCAATCCAACTGATTTCATAAAAGTCTTTTCCAATGCTAGCAATCTTTCTTTTCTATGCATCCCACACCTCCCAATTCTTCTTATTTCATATGTGCGAGATCAAATCAAATGTCAAGCACATCAATATGTATAATATATATATATACAACTTATATTCTTTTTAATTCATAGTAGGGATGAGATCGGTACCGGACTCGTTGGTATCGAATTTTTTTGGGACTGAAAATGAGGACCGAAAACCAAACCATATGTACAAATTCGTCATCAGTTCGGGACGCAAAAATAGGTACTATGACCACTTAGGATTGAAAATTGAAATCGGGTAAAAGAAACAATCAAAACCAATCGCAAAAGTTTACTAATCAAAAGTTCAAATGTGTATCAAAACTAATCGCAAAAGTTCAATAATTAAAAATTCAAATGTGTATCAAAATCAATCGCAAAAGTTCATCAATTATATAAATGGACAATTTTTGTATGGTGATACCCTTTTTTGATCAAAAGGACTGGTTATAGAGAATAGGATGAGATCGGTACTGGACTGGTATTGAACCGAGACCGAAATGGTTGGTACCAAATGTTTTTGGGACCGAAAGCGAGGACCGAAAACCGAACCGGATGTACAAATCCGATACCGGTTTGGTTAGGTTTTGGTTCGTTCCCGGTTTGATATGGAAAAACAGTCCTCTAGTCTCACCCCCAATTCATAGTTGGTATTAAAATAAAATTTGACGTTCTTCAACTTGGAAAGAGAAGAAAAAAAAAAGAGTCCAAATACGATCCAAATTCTACAAACCAAACACATAAAAGGATTTCAAATTCATTTTAATCCAAATTTCTCAAAAACAATCTTGCAAACCAAATGAATCATGAATGATTTTTGTGAACTATATATAAAGTTAGAAGGAAAAAAAAGAGGTCCATCATTAGGACTCTCAATGTTATTAGGAACCGAAAGAGGTAGACTTTGTGGGCATAAAAGAAACAAATGGGCCTATAGGTGTAATTAGGGTTTCTCTTAGAAAGGGAAAGGGAAAGGGAGCTAGGGTTAAACAAAAGACCCACACCCAAGTTAAGAATGACGAAAATGATGTTGGGCTAATAAATTCAGTAATGGAGAAAAATTGTCAAATATATAGCCCATATGTCTTTCTATTCATATATCTCCCCTTTCTAGAAGGAAAGGAGAACTTGGTCTAAAAAATTATAAGAAATATGTACATTAAATTATTTTTTTAATTTTAGATCCACTTTGAGAGAAACGTTTCAATCCATCCCATTTTCATTAAAGAGTTTCAATGCATTCAATTTCTTAATATATATATATATATATATATTACATAATTTAAAATACTTTAAGAGTAAAAAATAAATTTTAAATTAAATTGGACGCATGAATTCTAACGTGTTCAACTAATTTATTAATATTGTTAATTGTCATATTTGAGCAACTTTAAAATCTAAAAATATTACATAAATAATATATTATTTTATATATATATATGTGTGTGTGTGTGTGTTATATAGAATTTAAAAATGTATAAAATATGTGATGCGGTGCGGTTTGAACCGTGATTTGATAACTCAAAACCGCAAACCGCACCGCATAGTGCAGTTTGGTAAAAATGCAAACCTCACTGCAGAAGTTCTAAACCGTACTGTGCGGTGCAGTGTAGTGCGGTATGGAAGGTTTCTGCGGTTTGACGGTTTGGATGAATAGTTGAACACCCTAGTTTCACATTGTTAGACTGTGCTATGGGTTCTCTAAAACTTCTTTAAAATAAAGAATTAAATTTGAAATTTACTAAGAAAAAATTACTTTAGAGATGACATTGATAATTGATTACATTGTTAAAATATTTCATACTTGTATTATAATATTATTTCTTTCTCCCTCAAACATTTAATTTCAAAGAATCTTATTATTAAAAATAAATAACAAAAATATTTATCCCTCATGGTAATTATTTTTTAGGAGTTGTCCTGATTTAAAAAAAAAATCACTCTCTTTTAAAAAATTTGTTAAAGCAACAAACTTTTCCAAAAATCTTTAATATTTTCGTTATGGAGAAATTGTTGGAGATGCTCATAAAACATATCATATGGAGTGTACCCTTATAAGAACCAATGAACTTTTATATTTTTTTTGAACGGCATCTATAACACACACACACGCTCCAGCAGTATCGGGTCTCCATTACGGGCCAACCCACTAATCCGCTGCGACCCGGCCCAACCTATGGCTGAACCCGACCGGCAGGGAAGTGGATCCCATAGACTGGATCCTCCCGTCACCGGCCCCGAACCTGGCCCCTAAGGCCCAGGCCCAAAATCTGGATATCTCAGAAATGTCAACCGCAGGAATCGAACCCTGGTAGTGTGGCTTTCACCCCACACCCCCCAAGGATGTTACCTATCCAACTGAGCTAACACCCTTTGATAATGAACTTTTATATAAATTCTTAATTTGGTATATTAAAAATAACGTGACAAAAAATAGATTCTTAAAAAATTTTGCATCTCCAACTGCTATGTTAATTTTTTTTCTAAAAATAAAATCAAAGGTTAAAGTATTTATATAAAAAATTGCATTCAACTTCAACAACTACTCTTTTATAGCAATTTTAAAATTAAATATATTATCAAAA